>OV816027.1:141449788-141994716 GCA_929113105.1 Agrypnus murinus
TAAGTGGAAAATCTGTTTAAGATTTACTTCTTATTATTATCAAGTGATAATAGTGTAGAGTGTAACCTTTTACTTATTAAGTAACAAATTTAATTTATTTAACTAATAGTTGGGCAAGTTGAATCCAAACCCCTAAATATATAGGCAACCCAAATGACATATTCAATTATGAGTGCTGGAATCACAGCAATAACTTTCCCCATATAATTAATAAACATACATACAGCGCTATTAAATTAAATGGCAATGTGTGTAATTTCCCTATGTTGCATTTGAAAATAATCGAGTCAAAACATTATGCAAACATAGGCAACCAATTATGCATCACGCCGTTTTATACGGTTTACATATATTGCATGGTAAATAAATAGCAATGTTTGTGCATAATTGATAGATCTGATTGATTTTGCGTTCTTTTTAATTAAAATCATTAACATAACCTCAAAAAAATTCAGCTTTAAACGTAAATATTTTAGATTTATGGATAATCCGCAAATGTTTTTTGCAGAATAGTTCCTATTAGACATAAATATCTATTTTTACCATCAAAGATCTTCTCCATGTGTGTTGATAGTATGGACCTGACCTATAAAACTGTACTCAAGGAGAAAATGAATTTAATTTTATGCATTTCCATCCACGTGTTTTTCGTCGTTTCTATGTATCGTCAAATGTTCTTTCAGACTAGTGTAACTAAAAGTGAGGTTATAGTAAACTAAATTATTTTATAAACCACTGTAGTGGAAGTAATATTAATTGATGGTGTTTTCTTTGAAAGGTTGGATTTATTTTTAAACCTTGAATTTATATAAAAAAATCTAAATTATAATTTTTAAGGTTAGGCTTATGAATTTTGCTGGTACATCATATACAAAACTGAATTATAGTTTAAGCGATCTTGAGAATTCATCGTTTAAGAGTTTAATGTAATGGGAGTCTTTAACGAGGTATTTAAACATATTATAGCCCTTGTAAAGCCATCGTAAATAAAACAACACATTTTTATTTTCATGTTTTTTTTACTGTGTAGAAAATTGATGTACATCTAATTCATTGAACTGAAAAGCCATTACCTCTGACGAGTCGAGGAAGTTTTTTGAAGTTATGTTTAAGTTTGATTCATATTGTTTGGTTTGAATTAGTTTAAATGCACCAGCAATCAAGATGTGACGATCTTCATATAATAATGTTGAATCAAATATCAAAAAGCCAATGGTTTTCATCTACAAATTTGTGGATTTAATGCAACCAAAAAGATCTGTGACGTCACACTACATATCACTGCGATTAATTGCTGGATTTTCTGTTTAATTTACGAATTTGCTCTTTGTGCACTTTAGATAAAAGCCGTCGCTCATATGTACCACTTCCTTTCCATCGGAGAGCATATTCGAATTGTTTTATATCATTCGGAATAATCAGAATGAATAAATATAGACACCTACAGAAAACAATTTATGACAGCATTTGAGGTTATGTGTGCCCTTCACATACTGGGTAATTTGACAGCAATCTTAAAAGTCATATAAAAAAATGACGGAATATAACTGATCACAGAGCCCTTAATTAACAGATTCAGTTTTCATAAATATGCAGAGTTAAAATTTATAGAACTTATGGCATTCTCTGTTTATATACTAATGAAGCAGATTACAGAATATTCCATTTTTATTTTTTTTATGAATACTTTTAAAATTTTTAAAAATGCAGATTTAGACATATGTGAATTCGGAATTTTAACACTACTTTATTTAACAATCTACATTTCCTTCTAATGGAAATGAAAGCGAATATACATGTGTCTATTTTATTGCTTTTCCTTTTTTTAGTTCTGTAAACTAACCTATTTTTTCGTTTGTTTTTTTGATTTTGTATTATCGCAAACAGCATCCCAAAGTGGAAGAAGTAAGTTACTTGTACAGTGTAGATACTTTTAGCGTTTATGTTTTTGCTAATATCTAGAGTAGAATATTGTGTTACTTTTATAACTCTCTTTCTCTCTCGCTCTCTTAATTATATTCATGTTTTTAATTTTGTTTTTACTCTTGATAGTTTACTTTTGATTTTGAAGCACAGAGTTTTCTATTAATTTGTGAATTAGTAAATAGTCTATGCTCTCTAGTGATTTTATATGTCTAGAAGAGCATTTTTATAATTGGTTAGATAATTTCTACAT
Source organism: Agrypnus murinus (assembly GCA_929113105.1). Classification (NCBI taxonomy): domain Eukaryota; kingdom Metazoa; phylum Arthropoda; class Insecta; order Coleoptera; family Elateridae; genus Agrypnus; species Agrypnus murinus. The sequence continues at coordinate 141,451,965 of OV816027.1, forward strand.
CTTTAAAAGGGTTGGGTACAAAAATACACAGTTATATTAGTATAGATATAGTTGTTTGGTATAAGTACGATGCGATCAAATAAAAAAAAATTGGAGCAGACCATGACAATGTTGTGTAGATTGGTATCACTACTTCTGAATTTTTTTAAATTTGCTATTGAAGTCAATTATAGAGGTTAATTTTGACATCTCATATATTTCTTCAGTTTCTGCAGTTGATAGTGTCTTTGCATACAATTACGGTAGGCAAAAGACATGTTACCAACCTTAATAGCTTGATCATGTCCTGCTCTAATTCTTAGTAGTGTTACCTAGAGTTCCTGAATGAAAACTTTAACTGTGTAATTCTAAAGTTAGGACATGGATGTCAAAATCTATCTCTTTCTAGGCCAAAAGTAAGCTGTTTGAAACAGATTTTTTTTGTCACTTTTTACTTCAGTGACAAAACTCAGCAGCTGTCAGTTATAAATTTTAGGTTATGCTTTATGACGTGTTTATTTTAATGCATCTAAAAGTTTTTTCGAGCACATTATCATTTATTTACTGTTTATAGAGAATTTTTAAGACTACTATACGGCCATTATTTTATTCTGGACAATACATGTGGATGCAATTTCCTGGTTCCAGCGTAGAAGTGGTCTTTTAAATTAGTACTATTTATATTTTAAAATGTGCTCACTAAAATCATCTTTAAGAACTGGTATGCTTTAATTCTAATCTCTCAAGTATAAAGTAGAACTTTAAAGAAACAAAGTTTCGAAGTTCCAGACACTACTCTATTTGGACGTACATTTTCTAAGTGGCACATTCTAATGCAAAAATCTGCTCTTATACTGATAGAATGAAACTGAAATTGGAAGGAATTTTAATTTAAACATTTTCCATGAATTTTTGACACTCTGGAATATTTTTATTTGCTTTAAAAGATTATTATAGTAATTTAATAATATGCTTGTCTGTTTTGAACACAACATTTTTCCGTTATATAGAAATTGTTAGAAAATATCAAATTATTACTATTTAATGTTATAACCTTGGCAGGGTTGCCATTGAGATGCTCATCGACTTTGAAACTAAAGTAATACTTCGGATGATAGAACACAGACTGAACTGCAACGTGTCAAAATTAAAGTCTGGGGCCAAGTCAAAAACTTAGCAAAGCTGCTTTTCGCTTATGGTAGTCAAAAGCCCCTAAAGACATAAAACTACAAGAGGCAATAGATGAATAATGATAATAATTTTGCTTGAAATATAAAAACAAGTTTTTTTGACGTTCCTCTGGAGAATGGCCATATAGTATGTTCTATATCAATTTTATATTACTATCTAATAATTTACGACAGCTTTTAATAAAGTATTAACTGTAGCCAATTTCAGATTTATATAAAGGTCATATTGACAGATTAATTTAATTATCATGACTACCAAACTTCTAATAAATAGTTTCAAAATATGAAATGTCACTAGGAAAATTTGACATGCGTGACTTAACTCTAAATAACATAGAGCTCAGTTCGTATTTAGGAACTCTAGTGTTACCATAATAGGTAAGATTGATATAGTATACTTTGGCAATATACAGTGTGGAAATAAAGTAGCAGATAAATTCGATAACTTCGTTAAAATTAATTTTTGGGAAAAATCTCGAAGGGATATAGCGATTTTAATTACTTGACGCTATTCTGTACCATTTTCAACTTGTTATGTCATTTGTTTTTAAATTTATGACGTCATCAATATTTTTTTAAATGACAACCTATATATTTTATTCGTCGATTTCGGTAGTACTTTTTATTCTCTTTTCAACTGTATACAATTTTCAATATGTTTCATTTGAAAAAATTGAGAAAAACTGCCCTAAAGTTCGAATATGAAAAATTATTTGTTTAACATTTTGTTTAAATGGTACGATTAATAAACAGAATTGTATACAGGGTGATTCAGAAATATCTGATATCCTTTAAATGGTAGGTAGAGGGGAGGCAGTAGAGCTAATTTACCTTGACAAGTATAGGTGAAAAACGAATAGTTTTCCAGAAAATGAATTTTAAAGTGTAATGAATTTTGGCTTCAAAAGGGTCCAAGGTCAGGACCGGATCCAAAATTCATGAGTTTGTATCCTTCAGTATCCTACATTAATTCTATACAGGGTGATTGTTGATTGAAATAAAGGTAATTCTTTAAATGGTAGGTAGAGGGGAGGCAGTAGAGCTAATTTACCTTGACAAGTATAGGTCAAAAACGAATAGTTTTCCAGAAAATGAATTTTAAAGTGTAATGAATTTTGGCTTCAAAAGGGTCCAAGGTCAGGACCGGATCCAAAATTCATGAGTTTGTATCCTTCAGTATCCTACATTAATTCTATACAGGGTGATTGTTGATTGAAATAAAGGTAATTCTTTAAATGGTAGGTAGAGGGGAGGCAGTAGAGCTAATTTACCTTGATCCAAAAGGATCCAAAGTCAGGACCGGATCCAAAATTTAATAAAACCTTAAAATTAATATTTCGAAGTTTCTTGGTTATAAGGTTCTAAATTAATTTTGAATAAATTAATTTCAAATAAAAATTAATATGAGAGAGATGTAGGCATTCCAAGCAAATACTCTCAGACAATTGTTTCGTCTTTAACCTAAGACTCATCAGTGAGAGAGGCAATGCTTAAACTACCCACATCTCTCTCTCCTACAATTTCCGCTTATATATGAAGCTAGAAATAACATTAGTCTCGAGAAATACCGGTGGTGACACCTATGGTATTGTAATAACAAAAAGATGTAAAAATTATAGCAGTTTTCAACCTTGCTAAACAATATAAAATATAATTCTTTTTCTTAAACCTATTTAATACATAAATATTTCGAAGTTTCTTGGTTATAAGAAAAATCTCTTAAAATTAATTTTCTGGAAAACTTCGTTTTTGACCTATACTTGTCAAGGTAAATTAGCTCTACTGCCTCCCCTCTATCTACCATCATTTAAAGGATATCAGTTATTTCTGAATCACCCTGTATATTGGGCTAGAGAAAATCCTTATTGGATGCAGGAAACTCATACACAAACTCATACAACATCCTCAGAAGCTTAATGTATGGGCAGGGATTATTGGTGACTGTAATGTATTGAAATAAAACATTCTAGACATTATTTACACATATATATAATAATTTTAACACCGCTTATTTTACATTTGAGTATACTTAAACATATCTAGTACAACTGTTGACCGGAAAACGAACTAAAAATTTTTATCTTCTCAAACATGCCCTCTATGAATATATTGCAGTGATATTAGTTAATTAAAAATAATAAATTATTTTTAAAAATTTTATTATATATTTTAAAATTGTGTTTGATGCTGAATGTGAAGAAGAAATACATAAAAGAAGTATACTAAGAATGGAAATGCTCAAATCAAACTCGGAAGAAGCAAAGGAAGAGTACATAAACCAAAGAAAAAAGTGTAAAACAATCCTAAGAGAGAAGAAAAGAAAATACACAGAAGAGCTAGTAAACAATATAGAAAGCAACTATAAAAATAATGACACAAGAAGCTTGTATCAACAGTTAAAAAGAGAAAGAAAAGGATACCAAACAAAGGCGATATTCTATAAGAACAAGGCTGGAGAGCTGGTGAATGGGTAAGATGAAGTGCTAGAGTTATGGAAGGAGTACTTTAATGAATTATTAAATATGAAAACAAACCATAATGAAGAGATCGAAGAAGAACAACATGATTGCGATACAACATGACAATCAAGATAGTGAACCACCAACCCTAGAAGAGATTGAAGAAATAATAACAACCTCCGATGCAACAAAAGTCCTGGAAATCACAATCTGAATGCTGAGCTATACAAATACGGCGGGAATCAGCTGGCGAGAAGGGTACAACAACAGATTAAAGAAATATGGCTGCAAGAAAAACTTCCTCAGCAATGGAAAGAAGCGGTACTAATACCAATTTACAAAAAAGGTGATAGATCAGACTGCGGAAATTATAGAGGTATTGCATTGCTGAATGTCGCATATAAGATCTTTGCCACCTATATAAAGAACAAACTAAAAGCCAAAGTCGAAAATGAAATAGGTGAATACCAGTGTGGCTTCCGAAAAGGAAGATTGGTAATAGATCAAATATTTACACTCAGAGAAATACAGGCGGAAAGTTATGACAATAATAACTAAAAGTAAGTCAGAACTAAAACGAGCATTTTTGAAGTTAGAAAAAGCAGCGCAAAAAATAGGACTGAGCATAAATGAAAAGAAAACTAAATACATGACCTGGACAGAACAAGAGTATAATAGTGCAAACAGACTAAACATAACAACAGAAAAAGTTAAAGTATTTAGTTTTGAAGAGGTGGACAGATTTACTTATCTAGGAACAGAAATTTATAGAACACCAGATACAAAGAAAGAAATACAAAAACGAATCATGAGCGGAAACCGCGGCATACAGGCACTCAGAAGTTGCTTGTATAATAAGAGCATATCAAGAGGTCTAAAAATAAGGATCTACAAATCTATAATAAGACCGATCACAATCTATGGAAGTGAAGTATGGACGCTAGGATCAGAAGAATGTAAGATGCTAGGTGTATGAGAAAGAAAAATGCTCAGGAAGGTGTACGGTGGAAAGAAAGTACAAGACATATGGGAAAGAAGAACCAATAAGGAATTACAAGAGTTATACAAAGAACCAGACATAATAACAACAGTGAAAGGACAAAGGCTAAGATGGTTAGGACACATAGCGAGAATGAAGGATAAGAGAATTCCAAGAAGGCTATTAGAAAGCAACATAGGAGGAAAAAAAAGAAAAGGAAGACCAAAAGCAAGATGGAAGAAAGAAGTAGTGAGTGATATTGAACAGTGTAACATAAAAATCTGGAAAGAAAAAACTAAAGACAAAAAAGTGTGGAAAAATACGGTTAAACAAGCCATGGGCCTACTAGGCCTTTAGTGCTAACATATATATATATAAATAATACAATAGTTATATAAAATTAATGTTACGTTAGTTCTTGACTAACTCAAGTTTATGTAAGAGAGTTGGGTGCCAGTTAAATAACTTAAAATAACTGAATTAATTTATTAAGAAAGACTCATCTCAGGGCGAATGTGGATTCTTGTGGTTTTAAAAATATACAAATTGAAATTTGAAATCACTTTTAAAATTGAAATCTTGATTAAATTTAATTATTACTAAATTGTTCAAATCACTTAATTACACCTCACAAACGATAGGCTTTTCTGCAGCAGATACCAATACGGAAAGGAAATAACTTCCTTTTATATAGCGTTGCTTCTTTCCTTTTACTATAGATGTCTTTTTCAAACCATTGCCAGCGTATTTCACTTTATGATGTCGCAATGCTGGTTTCCGGTTGACTTTGCATGGACGTTCCATATAACACCATCCACACACTTGATATTGATTACCAGAGACGAGAATTAAAAGCTGATAAAGAAATAAATGTAAAATAATGCAATGGGTGTCCAAAGCAACGATTTATTTATAAATGGAATAAACATATGTAAATAATAATTTAAATGTGAAATTTTATACACCCCTAATGTTGTTTTGTAAATCAAGTGGTAAATATCAAGAAATGAAGCATTTAGATAGTCGTCCAAACAATTTTATATGTTGATGTTCATTTAATTTATAAAGAAACCGGATGACATCCCAGGTGTTCCACTGCCGCACATGTTCGTTTTGAGTTTCTCATTATCAACTACACCATACAATAAAATTAAGACAGTGGCATGGAGCTTGTATATAACATCTTCTTCATGTATGAATCTATCACAAAATGGAGTAATATTGACTGATAAAATTATTGTGATGATTGTAAGTTGAATTATTTTTTATATAACACTTTTATTCCATCTAAATCACATAAAGAAACATTACTAGACAAGATTATTGGAACGCCGATGATCCAACGTATTGCACAGGCTTATCAGCAAATCTTTCTCGTCTCTGTTGATTACACACTTTTGGTAATACACTTTTATTTTAATTAATTGCGGGTACTTTTTCCCTTAGTCGAAGAATATTCGTCGTAATTTGTTTTATCTGTTTAATTAAATAAAACACCAGTTTATGGTTTTAACGTAGATTTATCGACTAGCAATAACTTGAGCAAGTAATTTCATTTATAGGTGGTTCTTTATGATCTTATATACACTTTTACAATTTATAACTTTTTACACTTTCGCCGTATTCAATTCACCAACCAACTTAACTGTCTATTTAAGACTAGACTATTTAAATTTTTACAATATTATTTTTTTACGACTTTACTCTGTCGCTTTATTTTCAGAAGTGAACTTTACATATGTTCTCGTTCGTCGTATATCAGGAAGTGTTGTTTACATTATATTAATTTGATGACTGTATCTGTACGCCGTTTATCATGAACTGCCTATTTACAATTGTATACCTTTCTCACGACTTGACTCTGTCGCTTTATATCAGGAAGTGCCTTAAAAATATGATTTTCTAAGCTTATATACTACTTACTATTTACAAACATAATAGCAGATTAAAACATGATTATAATAGTTGACTCAATCTATTACAGTTTTTTATACAACATTTGCAATAATAATGATTTATTTACATAAACAAAAACCTTAAAAGAATCACATAACCCGTTGATATTACTCATTTGAAATTATTCATAAATGAATTAGATAATATCAATAACTTCCGCACAACTGGTTGTTACGTATTCTTAAGTATTTGGTGAATAAACTGTGATAATAAATAATGAAACATGTATTATTTAACCTTATCAAAAAGTATACACATTGATTGCATAATCAATGACACACAAGTAAATAACTTAAAAATATTTTTATCAACAAGTTGATAAAATATTTCAAAAGTGTTAGTTTTTAACAAAGATTTTAAAATTTTACAAAAATTTCCAAAATTTTGAAACTACCATCCACAGCAATATATACATAATAACATATACAGTGTGTTCCAAAACTAAATACTTTATACATTACAGTGACCAAATCGAAGGAGCTTTTTTTTTTTCGCAAATAATTTAACTGCAAAAAGATACCTGCAATTTTTACAGTTGAAACTGATGCCTGCATTATTTCCCAATGCAAACAATCCTGAACTACCAAACAATAGTGTTTGGTTTACAACATGATGGCGCTTCGTCTCATTATGCAATTGATGTACAACGCTATTTGCACCAAGTTCTTCCAGGAAGGTGGGTAGGAAGAAGTGGTCCGATGGAATGGCCAGCTAGATCCCCTGATTTAACGCCATTAGACTTCTTTCACTTAAAAGGGTACTTAAAAAGTAAAGTGTATAAAAATCGACCCAATAATTTAGAAGATCTCGAGCAAAGAATTCGACGTGAGATTAGATTAATATTACCTGAAACTCTTCAGAATGTGAGAAATGAATTTCATAATTACCTTGGGTATTGTCAGATGGTACAAGGTCGTCACGTTGAACATCTAGTGTAATAACTGTTATTTCTGAGCTTATTTTTGTAATTGATGTTAAATTAGAGTTTTTTTTCTTGTTAACCAATTTAATTTCTTTTTAGTCTAATTAAAATTCTAGACTGTTTTTTGAACTTTTTTTATACGGTGACTAGATTCATTTTGCAAATTTAAAGAATTTTTAATATTCGAACTTTAGGGCAGTTTTTCTCAATTTTTTTCAAATGTAACCTATTGAAAATTGTATACAGTTGAAAAGAGAATAAAAAGTACTACCGAAATCAACAATAAAAAATATAGGTCGTCATTTAAAAAAATATTGATGACGTCATAACTTTAAAAACAAATAACGTAACAAGTTGAAAATGGTACAGTATAGCATCAAGTAATCAAAATCGCTATACCCCTTTGAGATTTTTTCCAAAAAATTCATTCATCTGCTACTTTATTTCCACACTGTATGTATGCATCCGTATACATTTGCATACCTACTTATAAAAATGCATAATTCTGCTTGACCAGCCATTACGATATATCTGTCCAAACCAGGTTTGGTTTTCCACACTGAATCAGATCCCCACACACCTTTTATTCAGGTTATATAAACGAACACAGCTTCAAAACGCTTTGTGCACGTGCCACTCATGATTAAATACATTGTTTCCTTACAAAGATTCGGCAACAACTAACTTTTTCTATAATGCAACATAGAAAACTAGCTCCACTACCTGTTCTTTCGAGAGTTTTTAGGCTAATGACTTCCAGACAAACTCACATTCTTATTTCATACATTGTAAGAACGTATTTTAAATTTACATGTGAGTGTTGATAAATTAATGACTTGGTAGTGCTTTGCATAAAAATATTTTGTACAGGACTAGTTTGCATTATACTGATTCTAAATGAATTTCCAACTGTCAATCTAACCTCTTACCTAACCCCAACTTAACCTTTAACCCAACTTTTATCCAAACCTCGAACGTATCTGGTATGCACATTTTTATTGCAAAATGGTTTTGTGCAACACAAAGTAAGCCAATATATAGCACACAGTCAACCAATATATGCTAGTACAGAAAATGGTGTGATTCGGTGATTTAATAATATACTTAGTCCGGCACTTTAATTGATCTATAAATTTAAATCAGTAGATTAGACAATCTAAATTAACAGTTTTTTTTAACCATCCTATTGTCATAATATCTTCTTTTTTTTCATAGCACTCGCCAAGTTTCCAAGTTCACATGTCTTTGCTTCACCACCCGAGATTCAAATAAACGTGTGAAATCGCGTTACACCATGTGTATTTGTAGAGAGACTCTATATAAAAGGTATAAGAGTTCAAATTCCATTTCTAACATAATTAATTTGACATTTGTGTGGAATTTAAGCAAGCTTAGTAGATGTAGACTTAATGCTAAAGTACTTATTCGTTCATTTCTTGCGTAAAAATATTTAAATATTGGAAAGAATGAATGAAAGTTATTATCTGTTGATGAAAATAGATGAAAAAAGATGTTGATAATTAGCTATGAAATTTTTAAATTTCATAGCCAAATATCAAAATTTTTATACCAAAATTCTCGTCTGCAGAGCATACAACTACTCTTAAGATTTACATATTTTGGTGGTGGACCCAATATTCATTAGTAGGCTATATATCAGATTCCCATTACAATATCATTTTTAGAGGCAGAGGGAAAGATGTTGGCTGCATCATGGATTGCATATTAGATAAGTAGGCCTAAAAGGAGGCTGGACTAGCTGTATACAGAGCTAGAGTGACTGTAAGGTATACTGGTCTAAGCATGACGCATGGATGTGTTCATGTATTAACATATCAAATATAAAATTTGGGAAATATTTTAAAGACTATTTACTAATTCTGAATGTATTGCGTATTTAATTTTGTAAAAAGACACCTAGATGGCTCTCAGTATCTTTTCCAAAAATTATCATCATTTTCTAATCTCTTTATATACATAAATATCTAATTTAAAGTAGAAGCACTGTTTTTCAATCACTTTAATTGATTAAAATGCAATCATTTTTAATCATTGTAAATTTCTCGATTAAAACATCTAATCTATTAATTATGAAGACTTAAAACAATTATGAATTTTTATAGCTTCTTGGTGTCGTTCCTCGTCGATGCGAGAGGTGGAGCTATGCGCGGCTGTCGGCACTCGGGTGTTCGAGTGATTGTGCCGCCTCGATGTGCCGCCAGCCCCACGCGCATTACCTGTCGTTATGTACGCCCACAGCGCATCACAAACCCGCCACCGCTTATGGAAGGAGAAGCACTGGCTAGCAGGGTGCTCGAGCTGGGACCAGTTGGTGCAAAATTTTTGGGGTAACATCTTTACAATTAATTTGCTAACGAGTGTAATATGTATTGATTTTTTTTTGTTTGTTATAATTATTACAGTCCAGTCATATTAGAAATTCCACATTTTGCATCATTAAGGGGTAAACAACGAGAAATAATTGTTTTACGATCAGATAATGGAGAAACTTGGAGAGAACATACTTTGGATGCTAGTGAGGAAGCTATTCAGGATGTTTTAAATCATAGCTTCGAGGGTGAAGGTACGTTTTTGTATTTACATTTACGGTTACATAAACTTAGATAGTAAAGGTTTGATTTTTAACTAGACTAAACTGTATGATATTTATAACTACTCAATGCCTATAGATCAGGGGTTCAGGATTCCTTTTTTCTCAAAATTTTTACTTGTTTTTATATTTAGCATGCCATACCTACTAAGACTTAATAAAGGATGAAAGTCATGATTTATTTGTTTTTATTACTATAAGAAGGGGCATGTGTAATGCAAATTTATGTCAAGGGGGTCAGACAAAAAAAAGGTTGAACCCCTGTTAAAGATTATTGATTGAATTCAGATGTATATGAAACTAAGATTGGTGTTGCATGTCAAAAGTTACTCAATATTTGTAATTATAACAGGAATTGCGAGAGCATTAAGTCTTATGATTTCCATCAAGTCCTACAATTAATACTGTCAATTGTACATTATTCAAGAAAAGATTATGGCGAAGTTGGGAAATCTCTCATGGAACTCATTTAAACATAAATGAAGCGAATAAACCCAATTACCATTTTAACCATGATTTGCATTACCATGATTTAATAATAAAAATTTTATGTGTTCCTTTTGAAACATTTTGAACTATTATCTATTGACTTGAAAGTTGTGAAGTACAGTTCGGTTCTTATAAGAAAAAAAGCTACGGCGCAAGCCGATTGTATATTCGTGTGTTCACGGCGACCCATAAGGCGTTTGAAGCTCCCAAATACAGACCATGCTGAAAATATCCGGGCGAAGTACGCATTATATTTTATAAGTAATTATATTTTGTAATTATAGTTTAAGGTACATCAAATGGATTAAAAATTTCGATTAGTTATATATAAAATCTAACTGAACAATGCTTCCGATGTAGCTCTAGAACCGTTTACGTAGCGAAGAGCTGTAAGCAAATGAAAATATAAAAATTAATACGGTTTGTAAATAATTTGAATATTGCTGTATTGTTTATTACACTCATTACAAATTACAAAAACACTCAAGTTTTTAAGATTAAATAACAATGAATAATAGGCGAGTGGACACCGTCCATCAATTCATTTAAAACAGTACACATTCAATTTTAGACCTCTAAGATAATACAAAGTTTTAGTAAATGGTTTATATAAAAAATTACATAAGGAAAAAAATGAAATTAAAAACGTTAAATTTTTTTTAGCTTTTGAAAGATGCGGTATCGCATACGTCATAGCTGCTTCTCCGCAGTATCAAAATGTAAAGACATACACGATTAGATCTTTCAGGTAATTGGCATTGAGCTAGTATAAGATGGTTGCTAAAAATGTAATGTATGGTTTGATGCGTTCTTTGTTTGCGGCGTTTCCACATGTGATTCGGAACACAACAACCTTACAAATAAAAAAAATTAATTTTAATAAATTTAATTTGAAAAATCTTTTAAAGCAGTGATAAGTCGTTTTGATTTTGAAATACGAATAATCTTGATGTTTAGGTAACAGAGTGTTAACAATAAATATCTACTAGTTTATGTATAAAACTCATTTTAGCCATTACTGTGAACAGATTTTTCAAATGCAAAGTTGATCTGGTTGTTTTTAAAGGAAATTACAAATCATTTCGTGCCCAAGTCTTGAAGAGATGTACGTGCGTTAGCAAGGGTTGAAGATAATTAATAAACTACGAATTCAAATAACAAATCAACAACAATTCGATTTATTATTCTAACACACAGCAATAATATTAACTATTGTATTTATAACAAGCAATTAATTATGTAACGTTTCTCCTCTCTTGTAATCATCCAACCGACTGACTGGTTCTCCTTCAAGCATTGCTACCTAGCCCCGCGTGTCCGCGTCTCTTGTATTTAGTCACCTCCTGGCTTATCGGGATACCGCTAAAATGTGTATTACAAAATCTACCTGCAAACAAGATCCCAAATTCTTCAGCAATTTACTATTTAAAAAATACTATCAAAAACACCTGATTTATTTACACAAAATTTACAAAAAACAAAAACAATGAAAATATAACCTAACAAACACATGCGTAGACCTGGCGTAGACAAATCAATGACATTGTATCGGATATATACCGATGTACCGAAAGCGTTCGGAAATTGTATCACTAATGCTCTACCGGCGTTCGGAAATTAGCCGGTATATACCCGTTTTATCTACCGGATCCATGATTTGTGGATCGAGATTTATAGTCGGTAAATAGAAATTTATCGGTAAACATAACCTACAATTCAAGTTGTTTTATAGGTGTGTGTGGTTTTTTATGTACGTTTTCATTCTCCACAGTGAATATGAATAACGTGTCAGGGATATGTTTTGTCTGGTATACAAGAAAACTTAAACACTATCGAAAAACATTTTAATAAACACAACTATGGTTTTGTAGGTTATGTTGTTATTAAAAACGCACCGTAAACATTTGGAAATGCATATACCGGTTCCATCTACCTTATGTATCAGCTGTTTACCGCTGGGAATGCGGTACATACCGTAGAATCTAATTTTCGTAAATGCCTAATGTAAAGTAAATAACAAGCCAATGCCACAAAACTGGTCGCATCTGGCATATGCGCATTTTCAGCCAATCGCGTACAAGCTAGCAGTTATGACGTATACAGAGCGGGAAAATTACTCATTTAAATTTAAAGCAATTTTTAGGAATTTTTTTTATGCCTACAACATAGCTAGAGGAAAATTATTTGCTGATAGTGAAGTCTCGCTAATTCGGACTAATTAAAACAGGGGCAATCCGAATCATCCTGGTTTCCGGATTACTGCGTCTGCAGAGTTACAATGGTATTTTTGTACATAAATGCAATTAAAACATTCTGCAAAAACATTTATTTAAAAATAAATAAAACTATGAAAATATTTACCCAAAGACTGCTTTAAAAACACAAAAAATAATATTCCTCATTATTATGTCGTTAACCAAAAAGGCGGTGATTATTGTTTGTTCCGTGTTTTTTCAACTTAATACGTTAGTTATGATTTTTTTTAAATCTTCAGGCATCACAATTGTTTCACATTTTGTACCGCCCATTGCAAAGCCACCGGTTTGCAACTGTTTTTTAAAGGGCTTCACTGCGTGTGAATCATTGAACAGCTTTTCTCCCGCGATTTTTAACGCGCAAATTGTGTCTTTTTAAAATTAAGTATCCAATATTTACTTGCCCTGACGACGTCATCGTTTTGAAAACATCTTTTATAAAGTCACAGCAGCGTGCAGAGTATACGAAACAGTGGAATCAGTGGCGATACGACGTATGTGGTGGCTCCTACGATATGTGTACCAGTGTGATAGCACATACGTTGTATCGCGACTGCTTCCACTGTTTCGTATGCACCGCACATTACTGGATAGATGCTTTGCCTTTTCGGCCAAAATTTCTGAGGATATTGGTGACATATTTTAAACCATGCAAACAACTTTTCTTCCATCTCCGGATATTCCGCAGGTTTTAATGTTTTTTTAACTTTGTTATAATGATCCTTCAGATTTTGTAACAAATCTGGAAATGTTTAATATTTAAAGTTACAATGCGGTCTTTTTACATTTAACAATTTTTAAATTTAGCACAAAATCTTTTTATATGCAGTATGCCGGAGACACATAAAGTCGTAATTCGTAAGAGAAGTATCAGTTCTTTTTTAACTTAAACCTTTGTAACTAATATGAATTATAAAGTTGCAATGTAACCACTTTTAAAAAATACGTGACTTTTTATAATAAGAATTTGTCAGACATAAATAAAATAAAATCTTATCTACAACGGTAGTTTTGTATCAAATTACACATCTGAATACCCATTGCATTCGTTACTGTATACAAAACTTGATGAATAAAAACAATTAATTCTAAAGTTCGTATTATCAAAACCTTAAATCTGGATTACAATGTAATCAATGTAATTAAATTGCTGGTAAATAAATTGATTATAGTGGTATTCGGATTAACGTAGATTCGGATCAACGAGACTTCACTGTATTCTGCTTTACTAGTAGGTGGTGACTGCAATAAAATTTATAAAAAAGTAATTCCTGTAGCCTATTAATGTACTCATTACATGACATTACTACCCACTTAATAGATTTAGAAACTTTGGAAATAGTTTCTAGCTCATTATCATGAGAAAGTCATCCAAAAGTCATTAAATAAAAATAAAAATGTACTTCTCGTCGAGGTATGCAATTGCCCTCTCGCCTCGACGATACATGCGTATTCTTTTTAAAAATGTGTTCCTTAACAGTCTAATATAGTTTTTTTCTATTAGCAGTTTTCTGTTCTTTGCGCATTTTTTCCAGCGAATGCCAAGCTTTTTAATGATTCTTTGCAAAGAACTTCTACTAAACGAAACGTTTAAGGCTTGTTGTACGACTGGTAATAAATTTTTTAAAGTTCGCGCTGTTGCTGCGTTTTATGGAAATTATAAATAGTTTCCCTAATAACAGCCACATCAGCATTACTAATATCCGTAACAGCACTTTTCGTTGACATTTCTTTTTTGGGGAACTAAACGGTGTATTTTCCGGCTTTTCAGAAGCTGCTTTTAAAATTTTATTTACTGAACTGAGCGATATCCCTGCTGCAATTGCTAAAATTTCTCGAAGTTGCGTGTTTGTTCCGCTTCTTGGACTTTCCTAGGTACCATCACAAACTTTTTGTAAAAATTTGAAAACTTTTGTAACTACTTCACAAGTTTGGCTCCATAGGCCTCGACCGGTTCCTGTACTCATTTCTTAACACTGTATTTAACACAAAATAATTATAACAGATTACAACTTGCACTTTAACAACACAAACCACGTTAGCGCTTCAAGTTGGTAACTAACGTTGACTGAATGGCTAGTAACACACTTAAGTGTAGGACCTACCACGTGAGTTGTTATGGAAACTGACGATGCAGACTACTGCGAAACTTTTTTCTTATAAGAGCCTACCTATAAATGTCAAAAATAATAGAAATAAATAATTTCATAGATAGCTTGTTAATTTCATGGCAACCCTGACTCCAAAGACATTTCGATCATACTATACATATATGTGTGTTTTATATCAATTTACAATAATTGTGTTGCTAGAAAAGTACTGTTGCATCTTTTTATTCTTGCAATTGTTTTGTCGCAAGTGTGAGCATTTCATTAAAACTTATAGGATTCTATGTGTGCAACAGAATATCAATAAATAAACAAAGTTCGCTTACTTATATACGTTTCTTTTATTTTGATAGAACTTAATCAAATTGAAGATCTGCACACCAGCCGAATAACACGAATACTGACGAACGATTTTCCGCATTACTTTGCAATCGTATCTCGAGTCCGACAAGAAGTGCACGGTATCGGTCCTGAAGGAGGCACCGTTTCTAGTTCTGCTGTACCATTAGTACAAGCAGTCTTTCCAGCTAATGCTCTCACAAAGAAGATACGTGTTGGATTGCAGGTACGCATAAAATTGATGTTTAGCACATCAAGTGTTTCTTTTCCACTTCTAATAAAGTATATTGTTGACAAGAGTATACTAGACTTGTATAAAAAGTGAAAACCATTCAATTGGTGTTTTAGGCTCAAAGCCTGGAACCCGAGGTAGTGGCAAAGTTGTTGGGTCATGGAGTTGCTGTATCACCTGTCGTTACTGTAGAGCCACGCAGGCGTAAATTCCACAAGGCAATCATGTTAAGTATGCCTGCACCAAGGGCACACTCTCAGGGCATGATTAATCAATATTCGGGTTCTGCACCAACACTTAGATTATTGTGTTCTATTACGGGTAAGCGAATCCTTCTATATTAAACCATATTAAACAAATAACATAAAGTGCGCTCTTTTTTGTATTTTTTATTTTTTCATTGTTGTCATTCGATGTATGTATATTAACAACATTTTATTGTGGGACTTCTTTTGTTCTATATCCATAAATTTAAATGTTGTGAATCACTATCTATAGTGTGTTTGATTGATCAGCCACATATACTTCTCATGCATGTTATTATATATAAGTACGTATTTTTTCATAGTTAATGTTATCTCCATGTTGTACGTACTGTTGCAAAACGTTATTTAATATCCATGCTTCACAGGAACTAAATCAGGTAAATTTAGTTCCGTTAAATGGTGCTTTTAAGTTTGCTGCTTTCTTAAAATTAATTTAAAAATTCACATTTTAAAAATTTCTGTTTTCCTCTAATTCACCTTTTATCAATTTTTACTAAAGAAAAATAGTTTTTTTACATAACCTAATGGCTTGCTTGCTATCATATCTTCACAATTTGCAATAAGTTTATCGTTGTTTTAATGTATCATTATGTTTTGCGACAGCTTTTATAAATAAGTGAAAACTTTATTTTTGAAAAATATTTTTATCGTAATTCTAATAGGTGGACAAAATAAAGCTGTATGGGAGGATGTTACTGGTTCTACGCCGTTATCATTTGTTAAAGATTGTGTCTCGTTTACGACTACCGTTTCAGCTCGTTTCTGGTTGATGGACTGCAGAAACGTCTCGGAATCTGCTCGTATGGCTACTGAATTATATACACATGTAAGTATACAATGCTATTTGAATAGTAGTTGGGTAAAAATTCGTTTTGGAACAGATATGTCTTCTGAAAGCATTTGATGAATGCATTCAATGATACTAATTTTGAGATGCAGAGCAAATTCTTTAAACCTAACCTAATTTTTAGTCTAACCTCTCTAACCTAACTTAATGTGACCATTAGGTCACATTTAGGTTAGATTAACTAAGAAGTTAGGTTAGAGATTACTCTAACCTAACTTCTTAATTAATGCGCAGTGTGAGCAAACCTTAACCCGATCTTACATAATAACTCCATCGCTGTTCTTTGTCCATCATATTTTCACTTGAAAGCACTTTCTAAATAGCATAATCCAGATACAGAGATTCGCAAACAAAAGTTGTGGTAACTGTCGAAGCAATTCATTGAGGGCCTTCAGAAAATGTAAGAACTGTCAAAATCTTGCATGCTCCTAAATGAAGTTGAGCTTAATTACATTTAAGCTTCAATTATTGCTAACTAACACTGGTTTTATTTTCCTCTTAGTCCGCACATGTTCCATTTATGGCAAAATTTGTAGTATTTGCCAAACGTATTAGTTTACTAGAAGCAAGAGTACGTGTATTCTGCATGACCGATGACAAAGAAGATAAAACACTAGAACACCAGGAGCACTTTTTAGAAATTGCCAAAAGCAGGGACGTGGAAGTACTAGAAGGCAAAGAGATTTTTATGGAATTTGCCGGAAATTTAGTGCCCATATTGCAATCTGGAGATCAACCTAAGTTAGGTTTTCAAGCATTCCGAGAAAATAGACTTGCGTTTACAATGCGTTTACGTGATGCAGTAAGTGATTGTGCAACTAATAAATTAGCGGGTCTTAACGAGATTTTTATTTAGGATGAAGATGCAGCTGGTAGAATAATATTCATGTGCGATCCAAAAGTAGCACGTGGTGAACCTTCCCAAACACCCTTGTGTACACTTAACCTAATTCTTCCTAAAGATGTGCTACCTGATCGTGATTCCCAATCGGATCTTCTATCTTTAGAGAAAGATCACAGTTATTTACATCATGGAGGCATAAGTAAATAATTAAATTATTTTTTGATTCCTAATAGTAACTTTTTTTTAATTACGCTTAGGTAAACCTGACACAATCCATCGTGCTGATTTCCGTTTATCCGACATATGCAATCTACTAGATGACGATTGGGAGAAATTAGCTGCTGAACTTGACATTCCACCATCAGATGTTCGTTTAATTAGAGATGAGTATCCAGAACATAGACCACAGCAAGCTATGATTATGTTTAGATTGTGGTTGAGACAGAAAGCTAATAAAGCGACAGGTAAGAGGCGCATGCTCTTTATAAACAAAATTATACACCCTTTTTTTTTTAATAGGGAATCAATTGGAGCAAGCACTAAATAAGATAGGAAGGCAAGATATTGTAAACAAGTGTATTTGCAACGTTGAATTAGTAACAGACGATATGGAAAGAGCATTGGCTAGAGTACATCTGGATCAGTCTGGATTTGAAACGTTTAAAGATGAACTGGGACCTTCAAGGGATGCTTCCTTACATCGTGATGGAAAAAATAAAAAGCTTACTATTAGTCAGGATGAATTGGATATAAGCCAAAAGAGCAGTAAGTACTGTTTACATATGCAAGATACTTTTTTTTTATTGTAAAAATAATAACGACTTCTACCCATAACCTGGAAAGCAGGCCCCAGAAGCTATGAAGCCTGTGCAAAAGGGAGGAGCAATTATTATTATTATGCAGGCCCATGGTGTGGCTGCAGCTGACATTTTTTTGTGTTTTATAATTGTCTTGATTTTTGTTAGAACTTTATGTTGCATAAATTGCCTTGAGTTGTTACTTTGGGGTCAACTGAGAATGTTCATAACAAAGGTGGGATACTCATATATCCGTTCACTTAACACAGAGATTTTAAGTTAACAATGGACTGTACACAAGAACTCAAACTTTTGATTAAAATGTACAGAAAGTCTAGTTACTTTTTTAAGTGGTCATTTTTGGTAGCCTGTCTCTGTTCATTCTCTGTAGGTGCCCAAACCAACTTGGTCTTTGTTAGGGCCAGTGCAAGGTGGGTTCAGCGCGTTCCTTGGAACCCGGTCCCATGCTTTATTTGCTGCTGTAGTCACACCTATGTAAATCTTGATGACGTTATTAAAAAATTTGCAACGAAAAATGCCAGAGAAATAATTTTTTAGTATCAGATAAAAGCAAACGTAGTATTCGCGCACTTGTGCTTCAAAAAGATGCAAAAGCACTGGCCCTTTTAGGCTCTCTAAAAATAATAATAATAATAATAAGTTGCATGGAATTTAAATTTTGATATAATTTGTATATTTTATTAGTATAACTTGTTATCTAATGGTATAGGTTCACATAAAATCGATAAATGCATTACGATAACGTAATAAAACGAATTTAAAGTTAAAATATTTTCCGTCCTTTTCTACACCGCTGACATCATAATACTAATACGTCTTACATATTGTTTCAATACAGCATATACGAGGACTATGACGTTGTTGTACTAGAAAAGGACAGAAAAATTTAAAATTGTAAATTGCAAATCTCGCTAACAGCTGCGTTAAGAATTTTGAAAAAAATTCGTTGAGTTATTACTAACTCTATAGAATATAAAAACGTTAAGTTTCAAAATTGTGAAACGACCCTATTTGACTTGTTAATAATAAAATTTGGAACAATTAAGGAATTCCTCCACCAAACATTTTTTGACCAAATTGGTGTCATTTTAAAGGAGATTTTATGCCGATTCCAAATATACAGAGTGATTCAGAAATAACTGATAGCTACACTCGGGCCGCCGAACAGATATAGTAATTAAAACCGCCTACAATTACCTCCTCTTTTTAACAAAACCTTTCTATTGGTAGCATTCAAATATACCACTCAAATTGAAAGGCATGTTTAATTGTACCAAAAAGATATTAATTCGTTTACTGTCAAACTGTCTTACTCACGAACTTTTAATGGCATATTTATTAAATTAATAAAATGCAATTTTTTAAAAATATATGGTTACTATTTATACTAGCATCTCTCAAAGTGACATTATTTATAATGAATTAACAATTCATATGGAAAAATGTTTTATTGTAAATTTCACTTTCACATAAAACCAATCAGAATACTCTGTGCTATCTTGTTTTTTTTTGTACTATATCTATTCGGCAGCGCAAGTATAATTTACCTTGACAAGTATAGGTCAAAAACGAAGTTTTCCAGAAAATTAATTTTAAAGTTTTATTGAATTTTTGGATCCGGTCCTGACCTTGGATCCTTTTGGATCCAAAATTCATTAAACTTTAAAATTCATTTTCTTGAAAACTATTCGTTTTTCACCTATACTTGTTCAAGGTAAATTAGCTCTACTGCCTCCCCTCTATCTACCATTTAAAGGATATCAGTTATTTCTGAATCACCCTGTATAAATCATTTTTGGGGAAAACTCCTCCAAGCCTCCAAAATTGGTTGCCACTAACCTAACCTCCACAAAAACGCCACTACCTAACCCAACTTAACTAAATTGTGTAATTGTAAATTACACAATTTGGCTATCATAGAAACTTAAGATTAGATAATTTTTTAGTTTTGATTCCCAAATCTGGGGCGGAGAAATGATTTATATATTCAGAATCGGCTTAAAATTTCCGTTAAAATGACAGCAGTTTGGTGGGGAAATTATTTAATTATACCTGAAATTCCCCTTTTGAGTATTAGAAATCACAAAAGAGAGATTAGTAATCGCTAATAATTCCACTGACAAATGTGTGAGCGCCCTCTATTGGCAACAAGAGAGTGCTATTGCCTACTTGGTTTTATGTTTAATTTGAATTCGAAACAGTATTACAGATTTTGGATGTTCTTTTATTGTTAAAGTTCATTTCAAAAAATTTTGTGCAAAACTCGATGCGTGAAGTCATCTTCGCCGCATTTGCGCAAATGAATCACTCGCTCCTTCGTCGCTCGTGCTTTGAAGAAATGCGAGCATGTGCTAATACAGACTTCGCATTCTTCGTAAATATATATAATGATACTCTATCATCCTATTGTAATATGTAATAGCGTGTTTATAATAAATTATTTAGTTACAAGTTTTTTCACCAAGCACATTTTTGAACTCGGCCCCGCAAAAGCTTAAGCCGGCCCTGGTCTTTGTATTTTAATAAATTTTATAATGTTCTGTTGGTTTAAAACAATTGTTCAATTTCTTCACTTGTTCTTCTATACCATATACCAGTGTTATATTTTCTTCCTTTATAAATTCTTATATTTTTTTCCTGTATAAATTCTTCATATTATTTTCCCTTAAAACGTAATAGTATGTTGGTGTCTTCATTATTAAAGGTCCATGTTTTGCTACCGTACGTTATTGTTGGCTTAATTATTTTATTATACACTTTTAGTTCTTTCTTTGTTAGTATTTTTGAGGTTAACAATTTTTATATTTATAATAGCAATAGGTATAATTGTATTCTATTTAATATTACCGTTTTATTCATACCTAAGTATTTAAATTGTTTAATTTGCTCGTATTTCTTATCCTCTATTTGTACTATTTTAATTTATTATTCGGTTTTCGTTTATTTTGCATAGGGTAACTTCACCATTTGTCGGCCGTTGAAGCAAAATCTAAAGTTAGGACCTAATTGTCAATGTGAAATTACTGATAATCGCTTGTTGTCCTTAAATATTTAAAAAGCTCAAATATTTATATTTCTAATTAAGAAAAAGAGGTATCTTTCAAATTAGGGATTAATTCATAAAAAATAAAACATTTTGAAAAGTTCAGTTTTACTAGTTTTCGGCTGACTTTAACCACTCCTAGAAAGCCCTCACTTTGAAAGAGTATTGCTTGTAAACTAAAGTACCAAATTAAATATTTTAAAAACGAGCAAATAGCAATTTTATTTATACCACGACCTCCTCGATTCGACGTTTGACGTCTTCATACGGCCAGTTCAAATTTTAGAAATATCATCATGCACATGTTCTCCGCATGGCGCTAGCTACCGGGGGATTGGAGATCAGAACTGCGCCGGTAATTTGAAATGGTTCGAAAATTAACTTAAATTTTTACACTTTTGACAGTTAACATACTTCAAATAAATTACAATTTATGCCATCGGCAGTGGTAATTCTAAGAAAAAGCATTTTTTTATGAAAAGTATTTGTCAATGTTTGAGTACTTTTTTAGAAAGAAGTTTAATGTACAATCGCGTTCCAGATATGTTGTTGGTGCTTTTTTGGCAAGGTTAGTTAATATTGATTTTAGAAGTATATTTAAAATTATTCTTTAAAGGTCCTTGTTGTGAATCTTGAGAATAGATAAAGAAGAATTCTAAGATAAAGAATTCTGAAGTCAAGATCAGCTAAAATACTGCAATGATTGCATTCTTGAGGTAAATATTGAAATCTATTTAAAACCAGTTCTGTTATTTGGTTTATTAATATGAAATTTTTACTAGGGCATTTCAAATCTCCACGATCTTGGTTATTGATTAATCCTAAGAGCGATTTGAGGAGCAATTGCTCAAGGAATTGGTCAATACATACTGTACATCATGAGGAGTGTTCGAAAAACATGTCTAAAATGTGTTATGATAAAAGATTTATTAAAAATATATTTCACAAATTACTGTATGTACTGTAGGGCACCACATTACATTTTAATAACTTTCAACCAGAAGATCCGTCTTTATAGCAACTGCTTTTAAAGTGTAATTTACAGATAACAGTACTTTCGGGTATTTTCGTATCTGAAATAAATTAAAATTCTACGTTAACTATACTGTCCCTTTCTACTGTACAATGCACTAAATACGATGTAATTTAGCAAATGTATAAAGTAAAATAAATGAACATTTTACTAAAGTATATGTTTTAATCCTACCAGTAGGAAGATGTAAATTTTCAATCCACCTATTTCGTAAGCTAATACTGGAAGAAAATGCGAAGAGACTCGTTGCATTTTTGTAATTTCTGTAAGTAACACATAGCACTTCTTGTTGTGAATTGGCATTTTTTTCAGTAAAATTACTATTTTTAAATCAAAAACTTATCAAACAAAAGCAAACGCACTAAATTCGTTATAAAGTAGAATAAAGATTAATTATTCGATATACGGACCCTTCTGAACCCAGGTAAACCAATTATATTGAGTTGTAGAGGATAACTTAGAGAACAATAATCCGAAAAAACATCGCGCTGGTCGCCGGTAATTAATAAGAAAAACAATGTTAAAATGGCTATTTTGAGGTTAGAATGTTATGATGTTAGGTTACAGTTAGTAAAAAAAGTTGGCTGTATTTACGTGAAAATGGCTTAAAAATGGTGTTTGTGTCATCTGATAAGAATATTTTATAATCTTTAACTGTTTTTATGACGCTTTTCGAACGAAAACCCATAGCGCTATATCGAATAATTACTGAATAAAGTTTAGAAAAGTCAAATATTTAACAATAACCTTCAAAAGAGTCCGGATTTTATTTTAAAATATTATCACAGATTATAAACATTCCAAGCATTTTGCTAAGTGTACATTTGGATGTGTGAACGCGTCGGATAAAATCGAACGGTTGAACGCGTCCATTCCCCCGGGACGTGGCGCCAAGCGGAGAACGCCAAAAACTGGCAAATGAACAGGCCGCATAAAGACGTCAAACGTCGGCGTCGAATCGAGAAGGTCGTGATTTATACATATTAACAGTAAAATAGTATATTTTTAAGTGCTATGCTTTTGTTTTTATTGGACAATATGTAATAAAATGTACTCATTTTTAGAGACAATTTCATAAGTGTAAATTAAATAATTATTTTTTCGGAAAATATATGTCACATAGGTATAACTATAAAATATTTGTAGGGTCAGAAAGAGACTTTGTGGTTCATATACTACAATACTGCTAATGTTTAGGACAAAAGACGTTTTATTTAAAACTTACATGAAAAAAGCAAAGTATGTTTTCTTATTTATTACTACTAATAGCGATACCGTTAATTTTTCACTATTTTTATATGTAACTTTGCATTATTTTCTTCAAAAAAATTCCTAATTTTACCAATAAAATTTTGACAACATTAAAATTTAACAATAAACATAATTATAACTCTTTGTAGTTTAACAATAAAAATGTAATAACAATAAAAAAGATTGTTGATGACAACCGATGCCGGGAAAAGGGGACGAGACGCGCGGAGAAATAAGTACTCTAACCACGCTAAGAATACTCAAAATTATTCAGTTGTTAACAAACTCGCATTTAATCACATAAATCGCATGTGTAATCTAACATAACTTTTTTTATAAGCTTTTTCATAGGAAATCCCCAAAAATTGGGTACATTTTAGCGGTGTAGGGCATCTGACCGTGGCCATAAAACCGCTGCCGAAATACCACCGGACAAAATACCGCGGACTAACATACCGCCAGTGTTAAATCTTGTGCAACATAATATAAACTCATTTTTTCCTATGACTTCTTATAGTGTATATTTGAAAATTTTATTAGAGAAGGCACAAATTGCTTTAATTTGGTTGTCATAGTGTTTTCAAGAACTTGGGAATTTTTGTTATTAACTATGAAATCCGTTCAAGTGCTTATGTTTTTAATAATGTGCTTCTTCATACGACAATTCGCAAATACGGAATTTAAAGAAATCGTAGGAATAAATAATTTTACATTGTTGCACAAGATCTAACACTAATAACAGTATTTTCCCCTTGCGGTATTTTGTCGTTACGGTATTTTGGCCGCGGTATTATCGCCGCGGTCAAATGTCCGATCCCGACATTTTAGGTAGTACCACCGCGGGCAAAACTCGCAATATTATCATTACATTCGGTGTCACTTTCAAATTCAGTTTCACAAGTTAACCAATGATTTTTTTTTATAATTATTGACATCTTGTTTCTATCTGTTCTATTATCATTGATTTTCGTTTTTTTAATTCTTTTAGTTTTTCTACTTTCTTTTCTTATTCTTGCTTTCTCTTCTTTTCCCTTTTTAATATTTTCCTTGTTTTCATAGTATTGTCTCCATTCTCCAGTCGATATTGTGCTAGGTAGTTTTTCTTTTCCTTTACATTTTTTTGAACGGATTCCTCTATATCGCAGACAAAACAAACAAACGAAATCTATGGACTGACCCCGGTTTTCCATATAAAAAATTAAGGTCATTGAGGTTAGGTACTTGACAAAAGGCTTTATTAGTAAATATTAGAATAAAATGTCTTAACAGTTCTCAATGACCTTTTAATATAAGTAAATAATAGATCTTATATCTTTTTTTCTCTAGATGATGCAGTAGATCAAAATTCATCTGACAAAGATCTAACAGACACAATCAGCGACTACTTATCACAAAAGAAAGATGAAAAAAATAAACACACTCCAAATAGAGACAGCAACATAATCGCAAACCAAACTCCTCCTGCAATCACCAACGAGGAGGCCTTAGAGGTTATAACTCAACAATTAAATAAGTTAGAATCCACACCAAAACATGCTGCTAAAGGATTCAGAACTCCGCCACCCAGTCCGGCAGAGTTCAAAATAGAGAATAACACCCATATATTAGATGAGAAATTCCATAAAGATAATTTAGAAAAAGGTAAGTACTTTTAAGTGTGTACTATGTGTTCATTTATTTGTTTTATTCTTTTTTTATATTGTTTAAACGCAAGCATTGTACATTAATCTGAATCATTTGTTTGACTAACACACCATTTTAGTCATGCCCATTTTAATAACAATAATTAACAGTAATGTAGCATTGTTTAGATGATTTAGTTTTTTAGAGATAGCAAAAGTAGCTTTAGATTGATTATATTTGCTATGGTGTATTGTGCTAAATTGAAAACACATTATTTGTGCACTAGAAATTTAACACACACCTGCGTATGTTTTGGCAAAAAGAAAAAGGTTTAGAAATTTACAATGTACAATTTTTAGCACTAATTTTATTTTTTTCGTGTCGCACATCTTGCATGCACTTCATTCTGTAAGTCTTGTAGTAGAATATATTTTATGCTCCTTTTCCTAAGGACCAGTAGTACAAACAAAAGAAGAACAGCTAATTGTTACCTCAACACCAATAAAACCAACGCCGAGTGCACCACCTGAAGAAGAATTTGTCGATCCATTTGTGGACTTGAAGAAAAAAATCAAGGACACTTTGACGTTTTTGCATCAAGAACGTAATGACTTTTTACCAAATGATGATATAATTATACCTAGTAGGAAAGACGATCATGTTTCAAAAGAAATTGATTTAAGTAGCACTAGCATAAAAAAGAAGCGTGCGGTAGGCTTCCATACAGATAGTATAAATGATGATGATGATGATGATAGTGTGAGAATTACTGCAGAAAATGAAGTATCTGATGTTATAAGACAAGCAGAAGATGTTGTTAACGATATTAAAGCAAAAGAGAATAACATTCGTGTTAATGCAGAAATCGACAAAGATGATGCAGTTGTAAAAGCTCAAGAAGTTTTTAAGTTCCTCGAAGAAGAAGCATCTAGTCCATTACATCCAGATGTTCAGTTTATACAAAACGAAATTAATTCGTTGCACAATGAATTTACTAGTCCTAATAAAGTTAATAGTGGTATACCTGTAGCTAAACCTAGACAAAAGATTGAAACAAAATCAGAAAAAGAAAAAGATATTGAGTTAATGTTTTCAGAAGGTGAACGTTCACTTTCGCCAACAGATGAATTCTTAAGTAAAATTCCTGTATCTGGAGGTAAAGGTAAAGTGAAAACTATTAAAAAACATTCTAAAGATCCTCTAAAAGAGTTTGTAAAGCTTACACAAGATGTTAATTGGGATGATAATGACGGTGATGTTATTACAACTGTAAAGACGATAACTACTGATCCAATAGTAAAAACAACTGTCACAAGAATAACAACTACGGGATCATCAGAATCACCTTTACCAGATTCAAAAAGTAAAATTCCGGTTCTTAACACGGCAACAACGGAAATTACCGAAATCTCCCCAAAGAGTAAAATACCCGTTTTAGTAACAGAAACGACGAGAATTGTTTCTCCAGAAACCACACACGTAGAAAGAACAATTATATCTTCCCCAACTTCCAGCCAAATTATCGAAACGACTCTTGTTTCTCCAGTATCAGAAACGAAATTTTCAATTAAAAGTAGTACAACTCAGGATTCAGATTCGGATAGTGATAGTAGACGGAGTAGTCCGCCACTGAAAGGAATATTAAAGAAAACTCAAGTAAGAACAGTTGGTAGTTCTAGTGGTTCCGATATCGCTCTGCATGAAGAAGGTTCAGAATTGAGCGAGGACGAATCAGGTAAAACTTAATAATCTTTTGCCTTTTAGTCTTTATCTGTCTCTCTTTCTCTTTTAACTTAAAAAACTACTCTTTTATGCATTTTAGTTGTCTTTAGCTAGAGCAAAATGTTTAGAAAGCTATAGATCTGTGCATGTTGCGCTTCAGTTGCATGATATTTAGAGTTTAGAGCTCTTTTGTTTTATCCTTTTGTTTTTTTGTTAAATATATAATTGTGAATATGTAGAAATCTGTCAGGTTTTGTTTTTTGGTTATGAAGGTTAAGTGATTAATTAATAGATCAAGTATTTGGTTAAGACTGAGTATAAATTGCAAACTTTGAAAAGTATGATGCCCATATAGTACTGTTCAAATCAAGAGCAAAAAAGGTATTCATATTCTAAAAGAATATTTCATTTAAGGGCGCGTTATCGCCGCCAGTGTTAATAATAGGAAGCTTCAGAAACTATAAACACCTAAAGATGGCGCTACAGTCTGCAAAAGGAAATTAATTTTTTTAAAACCAAAATTTGAAAATGTAAATACAAACATTATTTGATCGTATCGCAGTTCTTTGCTAACAGTGTTGCCAGACATGCGTGAACTTTCAAAATATTTAAGTTTAACTGAAATTTTTAATTTTTAAATGCCAAGGAATAATTTAAGGTAGCTGAAATTTAAAAGGGGAATATAAAATTGCTAAATATCTTTAAAAATATCAGTTGTTCTTTTTAAGAAAAAGACAAGTATTGCTATGTTAAAATATTGAAAATATATATTCGTTTTAAGAAATTAATCAGGACTAATGAAAAGTGAAATAGTTTATTCAAAAATTAACCGTCACATGCTCTTAAGTAAAGAAAAACAACATTTACTTCGGGAATTTATTAAATAATAGTCAAAAGATTAGGAAAGTTAAATTACTTTTAAATGTCCCGCGAATATTACCACCCAATGCTTCCTGGTACAGAAAGCGCTCAACTAAAAATGACTTATTTTCGTGCTGCCATATTTAAATTTCCTCGCCATGTACATCTATTTTATTTCAACCAATACTAAATAAGTAAGCAAAAACATTTATCCATTGTCATAGATTTTGCTATTAAACAGTGTTATAATGACTGTATTATGTTTATTTTGGTTATTTTTTAGAAAATGTTAATTCTACAAGATTGGCGATGTTCGACTACGATTATAAAATTTATTTTAGATATCTACTCCTTACAAACTATGATCCACACTACCTTAACCGTTTAGCAATCGACATCAAACGTTATCTTCCTAAAAAACGATTATTACAAGAAAACAGAATGAAAAACGTGAGCTATATCTTGACGCTAATATTTGCGCCAATAACGTGCCCTGTGCCCTTTAAGGAAAAACCCTTAAACTTCACTAAATTTACGGGCAAGGCCTGTTTCCAAATTACTGGCTTTAACTTGTGTATTCTTAATTACTTTCATCAGATTCACAGAACATTAAAGAATAATGAGCCTTTTACAGCTTAAGCATAAATTCCATTAAAACGTTAATACTCTGTAGCTCTAGTATCACAATGGTTACATACAACAGAATAGTATATTAAAGTATTAGTTTCATAAGACACGTTTTTAGTGCCCGCGTAGTGGGGAGTTTTCTAAAGAGGACAAGTGCGCTAAAACGTCTTATGAAACGAATACTTTATACTATTTTTTCTATTCGCGTTAATTTGTTATTAAATAATTCAAAAAATTACTTAGTTTTAAACAAAATTTGTTAGGGATATTTTGGTAAGTAGCATATCAGTTGGCAACACTAGAAATTATGAATTGTTTTTTACATAACCTCGCTTAATCCGCGCGACGTAGAAATTCTCATTCTTATCTCATATACACAAAGCCTGCGGGCAGCTACTAAGCAGCAGAACCTCATTCAAATTTGCCAGGTGTATTATGCGTATTGTTGAAAATTATTATAAATTCAAAGTATGCCAATATATTTGTGACATAAATAATTGCTACTTAATGAATTAAAAACTTGGATGAAATAATAATAATTATATTTCATTTCATAGAATAAATACTTTATTTGTCAAAGAAATTAATGAGGTATAAATTCAATAGTATTTTCAGCAAAGAATGATTTTTGTTAACAAAAATAATTATTCATTTTATCTTTTGGATATTATAACTTATAAGGTAAAGATATATAATTTCATAAAACTGAATTTTATTACATTAAGTTCGTTAACAATAAAGTAAAAACCGTTACGCCCTTAACAGGGCTATTGATTATTCCGCGCATTTATGTGACCTGCAAGACTAGTTTTGCAAGCGTTACATTCCAGTTATGAGTTCGCTGCGTAAATAAGATAAGTTTGACATTCTAAGAACAGCTGTCTAACAGTGATATCAACTATAAAAAAATAAAATGTTACTGTTTACAGTATTTTAAAAAAATTTCATTAGGACACGCATTTTACGTGTCCTAATGAAGCCATTAGGACACGCAAATATAAAAAATATTTTTTGTTTAAAAATATTTTGACGAAAATAGCATTAAAATTTTCGTTTTTTTAAATGAGCCAGTTAATACGTAATAGAGCTCTTAACTAATAAGAAAAGAGGCGGTAATGGTATTCGGTATGACTTGATTTATCGGCTTTGGTAAATGAAAACGTTAACTGTGTTATTTTAGAGTTAGGACACGGATGTCAAAATCTATCTCTTTCTAGGTCAAAACTAAGCTATCTGAAACAGAAATACTTTTTTCTCTCTTTTTACTTTAGTGACACATAGCAGCTGTCAGTTATAAATTTTTGGTTATGCTGTCATGTTTATTTTTATACATCTAAAAATTTCAAATGTGCATATTATCATTTATTTACTGTTTGTAGAGAATTTTTAGATACATATATCAATTTTACGACAGATTTTAGTAAAGTATTAATTGTATTAAATTTCAGATTTATATAATTGTCATACTGACAGTTTAATTTATTAAACCAATTTCCATGATTACCAACTTTCTAATAAATAGTTTTAAAAAATGAAATGTCAGAAGGAAAATTTGACATGCGTGACTTAACTCTAAATAACACAGAGCTCAGTTCATATTTAGGAACTCTAGTACATACAAGCAGCATGGTTTCATTTAGGTTAGAATTAACCTAATTTTTCACCTAAGAAGTGAATGTCAATTCTTAATATTGGCATATTTGGAGATTTTTTAAATGTCACAAAACTATGAGTTAAAATAAAATACAGATTTATGTACTCTTATTTGGTTTTTAAACTTATGCATTTATTTGTATAAATAATACCCAAAAATTACAAAAATTAACAATATCTTATTATATTTTTGACAGCCTAACCTAAAAACATTAGTAATTTTTTGTCACTATACTCGGGACTCTGAACAGATATAGTAATTAAAACCGCCTACAATTACCTCCTCTTTTTAACAAAACCTTTCTATTGGTAGCATTCAAATATACCGCTCAAATTGAAAGGCATGTTTACTTGTACCAAAAAGATATCAATTCGCTTACTGTCAAACGTCTTACTCAGGAACTTTTAATAAAATTTTTATTAAATTAATAAAACTGCAATTTTTTAAAATGTATGGTCATTATTTATACTAGCATCTCTCGAAGTGACATTATTTATAATGAATTAACAATTCATATGCAAAAATGTTTTATTGTAAATGTCACTTTCACATAAAACCAATCAGAACAATCTGTGCTGCCTTGATTTTTTTTGTATTATATCTATTCGGCGGCCCCAGTATAGATATCTGGTATACTCACTAGAAAAAGTATGTTTGTTATTGTACAGTCCCAAAATTCTATAAAAATTCGACACTGACATTAGTTGCTATTTACATCGAACGCTTTATACATTGTGAGCTGTGATGAGTTTTGTTATTTCTCCTTTTTACACATTTTTAATTACATCTACTTTGAGATTACAAAAGTTGTCAAACAATCTCTTATTGGTTCGGGCTCTAGCACGTCACATATGGCGCGAATTTAAACTATAGTTTTTTTTTCTTGTAAGAGCTGCTGAGCGGAACAAAATATTATTACTAACATAAATTTCTATGTCTACGCTATTGCATAACACAATAAAAAAATGTGTCTGTAAAACCCCATTATTGACACAGGAATGGAGGTGCACCAGATACAGATACACCATACATGACGATGAAGCACTAAATTTTAAATTGAGCCAGATGATAGATAACTCACAATATGTAGACCTGGCAAACTCCAAAAACAGAGATTTTGTTCAGTTTGGTGCATCTAACCTCATTTTCTACAGCTTGCTTTATTCTACAAATTTGCATTAAATTAACAAATATTTATACTACATATGAACACAACAAAACTTGGTTATAGGAAATGGTATTTTAATTTAAAGCTTTACTTTCAGAAAATAAAGATAGTGGTCTCTTAACATTTTCGTTGTGGAAGATGTTGGTGGCTACTATGTGCATTCGGCAATCTTATGTGCTCTATGCTCATGCGATTTCAAAACCTCTGTATGAATTCTGTAGTTTTGGGAAGCGTATGAATTTTTACTCTCCACATAGTTAAATATTTAAACTTAACCTAACTGGCATCTAAAGTGTATTCAAGATAACGAACAACTAAACAAGTGAACATTTCTGATGTTTCTATGGTTACATAAAGACATTATTACAGTAAAAAATGCCTTATCCTTATAAAAACATGCTTTATCGGCATGTTAATTCACGCCGATAAACCTGTAGTACCTTGATTTATTAAAAAAACAAATCAACAACAAAAATTTATTATGTTTCTAGAATTAATCAGATTCTCAAAAGTCACTTATCATTAGAAACATTTATACAAATAATTCAATAATAATATGGAAATTCACAAACAAAACTAAAATGACATATCATTTGTCAATATATATAGTAAGCATTTCTTTATTTAGCACTTAGTCTCCCTCCTTTTGAATACGTATCAATCGTTCAGGAAGCTTCCGTATTCCTCGAGAAAAAAATATTTTGATTCTCTAACAGCTTTGACGACTTTACATTAGGATTAGAGTAACACTTTTGTCCATCTAAAAATTCTTTTATTTCATACTGTGTCACATTTGTCAGTTTACGTCCAACTTTTCAGTCCAGAACATGCGATTTAACAGCCTAGTATGACTGTAAAAAATTTTACAGTCTAGTATGACTGTAAAAAATTTTACCGGACGCAAATACAATCAATCAACTGGACAATGTTTTAATACGTAATCAGTTACTATGGAAACTCGTTCTTCATAGATGTCCATATCTTGCATTCGGAAATTTATTTTATATAAATTTTTTTAAATTAAACCAATATTCCAATAATTGCAGTATGAATAAAACGCATTACGTCATATGTCCTGGAATAGTAATTTACGTTATAAGTCCTAGAAATGGAATTTTACAGTTGAGTAAGATGTTCCGGACTCGGCTCCTTCGTCGCCTTGTCTGTAACATCTTACTCGACTGTAAGACCATTTCCAGGACGTATGACGTAATGCGTTTTATTTCATACTGCAATTATTAGAATATTGGTTTAATTTAAAAAAAAATTATATAAAATAAATTTCCGAATGCAAAAAAAATATGGACATCTATGAAGAACGAGTTCCCATGGTAACTGATTACGTACTAAAACATTGTTCAGTTGATTGATTGTATTTGCGTCCGGTAAAATTCTTTACAGTCACAAGTGACTGTAAAGTTTTTTACAGGCATACTAGACCGTAAAATTGCATGTTCTGGACTAAAAAGGTTGACGTAAAACTAACAAATGTGACACAGTATGAAATAAATGGTCTTAGTCTCGTTTCGATGTTCCGGACTCGGCTTCTCTGTAACATCTTACTCGACTGTAAAATTCTATTTCCAGGACTAATAACGTAAATTACTATTATGGTTGCGAACACGTGTAAATCTGAGGAAGCAAGGTCTGGACTATAGGGCGAATGAGGAAGAACAGTCCACTTTAATTTTTTAATTTCCCATTGTTACATTTTGAACTGAAATAAAAGTTTTACATTTAAAACATACATTTTCTTGAGCAACCTGCTGTCTGACTTGTGTCCATACTAACTCGATTGGATTAAGTTCACAATGATAAGTAGTCGCAAAACGGTTATCTCTTTACCCTTTGCTATCTCATCAATAGCATTAACGTATTGTATTTGTTTCGAGATCTTTTCGAAAATCCTAATCCAATTTCTTCAATAGTATTAAAACGTTTGTCTAAGATTGGGTAAATTACCGTTGGCATTAACATCACGTAATATTTTGTCAATTATTGTAGACATTTTGTTTTTAAAAAAGTACTGATGAACAATTTTATGAATCACATAACTTGTGTTGGAGTTAGTCAAAGCAATAAACTTTTTTCACTCTATTCTTTTTCAGTGGTGAAAAGTTGCCTGTTTTTTTATATACAGTGTGTTTTTTGTAAACGATAATATAGGAAATCCAATGAAATTTTATCATTTTCCTGGTAAGTTTGTACCCTTGCAAATGTAAGTAGAAATTTTGGTATCAATCGAAAGAAGAATTCATTTTACGTCAAAAAAATATTAAACTTTATGAAGAAAACCAAAATCGATTTAGAAAAAGACTTAAAAATCTTATGGATTTATTTTTTTTGTAATAAGCTATTAAAAAAAAGCTGCAAGCTGAACCCCGATTGGTGTAGCGGTTAACGCTTCAGATTTCTAATCAAAAATCGCGAGTTCAAACCCCATCATCGTATACTTTTTTAAATTGTATTGCTTACTAATTATTATTTTTAGTACTTTATTACAACGATTATTAGTTTTATGCCCTTTTCTCATTTGCCTTTTTGATGGGTACTTAAAATTGTACAAAAAATAACGGTAAACCCCGTAGCAAAAATATCTAACAATAAAAAAAATTAATAATCGTTGTAATAAAGTTCTAAAAATAATAATTAGTAAGCAATACAATTAAAAAAAAAAGTATAAGATGATGGGGTTTGAACTCACGATTCTTGATTAGGAATCTGAAGCGTTAACCGCTACACCAATCGGCATTCAGCTTCCAGCTTTTTTTAATAACTTATTACCAAAAGCAGTAAATCAATAAGCTTTTTAAGTCTTTTTCTCAATCGATTTTGGTTTTCTTCATAAAGTTTAATATTTTTTTGACGTAAAATGAATTCTTCTTTCGATTGATACCAAAATTTCTACTTACATTTGCAAGGGTACAAACTTACGAGGAAAATGATAAAATTCCATTGGATTTCCTATATTATCGTTTAAAAAAAACACACTGTATGTATTCTTTGATGAATTTGTACACTGTTCCCCATGAATACCTGGAAGAAGCTATGTATATGTTTTCTGAGATAATGCTAAAAAAACCTCTTACCTGCCGCATCTGCTGTTTGTTTTGCTATAGCTTTTAATTGTATTTTTGGATTGTCTTTTAATAATGTAGTATAAATGTTGAGAATCGTATTTTTCTCATTTTTTGTTAGAAGACTTTTATGTTCCATTATTTCTTTTGCAATCAACACACATGCATCTGTCAGTAAACAATTTTGACATTAGGAGAAAAAATTGTTGAGTATAAAACTGACTCATTCGTGGCCTATGAGATTATGTTAGTTCTGTTTATTTTGAGTTGTTCGTTATTTTGAATACAGTATAGTTATATTCTTGTTGTTTATTGGGTTCGAAACAGGTCAGTATGAATTCCGGTTCTTAGAGAAGTGTATGAAATTTGCTCTGCACTTTGTTTAAGTTTTGTTCATGCTATTTCTTACTTGTATTATATTCTTCATACAATTTATTATTATTATTAATTATACAGGGTTATTCTTCCCTTTGGTTCCTTCTGAAGTGACATAAAACATATATTCACATACAGTGTGTCCCCAGATGCAGTTCACAAGAGAAAAAACTTTTTTATTATTTATATTATGAGAAAAAGTAATTCTTTTTAAAAGATTTTCTATTTCTTGTTTTATATTCTTCATACAATTAATTATTATTAATTAATTAATTAATTATACACAGTTCACAAGAGGAAAAACTTTTTTGTTATTTATGCACATTATGAGATCAATTTACAAAAGTTGAGCTGCTCGCAACTCCACCACCATCAATCTGCGTGCATACCACATTCTCCGCATCATTCATAGGCTACGGTTACATTGGCTGCGTGATCTGTGTTGAACCAGACGCAATTGAAGAGTACATGCTATTAGCAATCCATTGTTACTGGTTATTGGTATTGGGTTAATGATATTTTTGCAACACGTGATGAATATGTAGAATTTAAACTTTTTTCAGAATTGCTGAATGTTTCAGAAAGATTTTACAGATATTTCAGAATGAACCAGAAATATTCAATATATTCTAGAAAGAATTACGCAAATTTTTGCAAATCTTTGAAACCTGTGGAAAAATTGCCTTCTTCGATTGGTTCCACAAGGGTTTTCTTTCAAAAACTAATTGGATTAGTTTATCGAAATCCTTTTTTTTTTAGAATCACTCGTACGCTATGCACGAAAAAACAGTATTTTATTTCCAATTCTTAGTCGTACGTAGTTGATCAAACTCGTACGACCAGTATGCATGCAATGTAACCATTTATACTTAACTCAGTAGTTTTGTTCCATATGTACGGGTTTGTATGACTAGATAGACGTACGACCACACAGCCAATGTAACCGTAGTCATAGGTGCACGTGCACTCAAACATTTACAATTAACTTATGTCTCCCTAATAGCTATTGAATTTTGAGAATCACTGATTAGATTTTAATGCCATTTTCACCTTTTTTTTGGAGAATGTTTAATTCTATAAAAATTGTTCAAAAGGGCTTTCGAGAGTCAAATAAGGAGCAAAATGTAAAAGAAATAATCAGTAAAATTGGCAAAACAAACACAAAATGCCTTACGCTTCAAAAACGGTAACAGATAATGTCAAACTGTAACAGAACGAATTGTAGGTCTCAAAAAGATCCAAAAATAAACTCTTTCCCTTGGAATGTTGCCTTACTCCCCACCTGGATGAAACACTGGTAATTCCTGTATTTATTTACTTTTAGAATTGCTTCAAGTATAATCTGTGAAAATTTGAACATTGTAGGTTACGTCATTCAAGGGATATATAGCCACAATGATTTTTTAAGAAACGCCTCCTCCCAGCGATTCCCTTGGGTTTTTTAAGATTAAAAATATACTCGTGCACCACTTTGGGGCAAGGCCCACCTGCTTGTAAAATTTTAGCTTATTAGGTCTTCTAGTTTTTGAGATATTCTTCGGTGGACATTTGACACCGGACATCGGAACTGGCTATTATTATATGTTTGATAATATTGAAATTCTGTGATATTTATTAATGGTTTTAAGGAAATGACTTTTTCTCATAAAATCAATAACAAAAAAGTTTTTCCTCTTATCAACCTCATCAGCAAAGACAAGAATTAAAAACGGATAAAGAAATGAATGTAAAATAATGCAATCTGTGTCCAAAGCAGCGATTTATTTATAAATGGAATAAACACTTGTAAATAATAATTTAAATGTGAGCTTTTATATACTCCTAGCCTTGTTTCGTAAATAAAGTGGCATATCAAGAAATGATACATTTAGATAATCGTCCAAACAATTTCATATGTTCGTGTTCATTTAACTTATAAAGAAACCAGATGACTTACCAGGTGGTGCACTGCAGCACCTGTTTATTTTAAATTTCTCATTATCAGCTAAAGTATATAATAAAATTAAGACAGTGGGGTGGAGCTTTTATATAACACCTTTATTTCAGGTAAATCACATAAAGAAACATTACTAGATAAGATTATTGGTACGCTAATGATCCGACATATTGCACAGGCTTATCAGCACATCTTTCTCGTCTCTGCTCCTCAGGTTAGGTTATGAAAATGGGAAGAAATTAATAAAATGAACTTCTGGTTTTTGCCACTATCTGGGTTGTACATAATCTAGTCAAAAGTTCTGTCAGTACTTTGAACGTAAATAAAAAATAACAATGCAATGCATTCTAGTCAAAATATATATTTTCAGAATGTACATAAGAAAATTTGTAAAACGATATCAGTTTATTCAAAATGGCCACCATCACTACGGTGACACAGCTTCAAACTCATCTATCGTGGAACGCACCTTTGCGAGTGGAATTGCAGATGCTGCTTTCACTATACTGCATTGCAGGGATTTTAAATTCGCATGCTTTTTGTTACAGACCCTTTGCTCTAAAATATCTTAGAGGTCGATAGACCAGCGGGTCTGGGCTACCTTCTGCTATGGTAGATAGATGCCGGAACATTGCTCTCATAATTCTTCCACAATTTCTTCGAACAGACACTTTCCTTATTTTCTTAAGTCTTTCTGTCAATAAATGACTTGTAACCCATTTATATGCACCCATTTACATTATAAATCATAAGATTTTCTACAAGTCAAAATAACAAGGTCATTCAATTCAATTAGTTTATTTAATTACTTAATTACAAAAATGAACATAAATTATATTAAATTTTTAAAATTAAATAAAGAAAACAAATGTTAGTTTTATATCAATACTACGCAAAATATAAGTAGATTTCAGTTGTCTGAAATTAATTATACAAACGAAAAGAGGGTTTCTATTAAATACAAATACAGAACAAAACAAAATCGTAATTACACTAAGAAAGCTTAAAAACAAATCCAAAATAGAAAGTTTTGTAGAAACTCATTCCAATGCATCAAGAAAAACAAAAATGTTATGCAATTAAAATTAACATTTTCTGAAGTAATAGCCACAGTTGAAATGGAAATTGACAAGAACAAAGTCAGCCAGCATTTAAAGAGAAACAATATCATTCACACCTACTGCAAAAGAATTACACCAAGAGCTAAAAATAAGCCACTAGTATAGTATGATCAAAAAGTCTTTGGATCAGGGTTGCCATGAAATTAACAAGCTGCCTATGAAATTATTTATTTCTATTATTTTTAACATTTAACTACTTCACAACTGTCATGGCAATAGATAATAGTTCAAATAAATTTCATTCTGTGTTCTTTTTATAAATGTTATTAAGTAATCCTTAAAATAACTGCAAGCACAAGAAATAATAATAGCGTACGCTAACCTAACATTTTCTGTGTACTATGGGGCTCTGTTTAGCAGTGTCAGCAACAACCCATAAGAATAATAACTAATGATAGTAATTCATCACAAATGTTGCTACAAGAGGGAATGTTCTTTAAACATAAGCATTACCCAGTTTATCCCAGTAACCCTACACCACCAACACCACAGCCATGCAAAAAGTGTGGTCTATTCAAGCACATTTTATTTAATTAATTAGCCCGAACCAATAACAGATTGTTTATAAACACTTCTTCCGCGAATGTTTTGACAACTTTTCTATCCTCACATTTTTGAAGTTAGAGAATAAAAGTGAAAACTAGATATAATTAAAAATGTGTAAAAAGAAAAGATAACAAAACTTTTCACAGCTCGCAATGTATAGTACTTTCAATTTAGATAGCAACTGTCAGTGTCAAATTTTTCTAATGAGTATACCAGATATCTAGTCACAAAAAGGTAGGTACTAATGTTTTTAGGTTAAGTTGTCAAAAATAGAAGAAGTGTTGGTCGGTATTTGCATGTATCTATAATATTTTATAATTTTACATGCTGATATAGGTTAATTTTGGAAATTTCTATGTAGTATTTATAATAAATATGTGTATAAAACAATTTACCAAACCAAAACCAAATCAAACAACATAAATTTTGTATTTTATTTTAACTCTTATAATTTTGTGACATTTAAAAAAATCTCCAGATATGCCAATATTAAGAATTGACATTCACTTCTAAAATTTTATAAGGATAACCAACTTAACAATAATTTGACACTTGTTATCTAAAGTGAAAGCATTTTACACAAGGCTTGTAGGTTAATTCAAACCTAAATAAAACCATGCCATCGCCTATCTAAACAAAAAACGAAAATTTTAATGCCATTTTTGTCATAATATTTTTAAACAAAAAATATTTTTCTGTGATATGATACCAATGCGGTACTTGAACTACAAGAATATTAATGCTTTAATGTTAAAGTTCCCATTTAATTTTACCTCTGAAGTTAAAAATGATAAAATATCTCGAGAACGGTTGAATTTAGGTATAGAGACTCTTACACAAATTGTGTACAAAATTCCTGAGGAAACTCAAAAAAATAGAAATATACAAAGTGAGTGCCCTATTTAAAATACAAAAGTTGGCAAAGCTTCCGAAAAAACTAACAACGTGGCAACACTGTTTTCATCAGTTTTGAAACCAAGTATATTATCTAAATGAAGTGTTCCAAAACTTGCCTCGATCGTGTAAGCCATTCCAGACATACTTAGAGGTTTCCATATTTTTGTGCTACATTGCATGTAGTAATGTAGGTCTGTGACCCATTGTTTTTGACTATTATCTTCTGCCAAAAGAATTTTAATATGTAATTTTTCTGGCATAAATAAGGGCTCAAAGTTGATTAGATTTTCTAGCTCAATTCATACAGCGAACTTTTACTGAAGGTAACAGTTAATAAAGTCCAAAATGATGACCCATGTTCTTATAATATTTAAAAAATGTGTGAGTGCTATTAAAAAATTGAATAATATGCAGGGTGTTGCATTTGAGAAAAGAAACTTTATTTTCATCATCCTGTATATAATCAAGTTAAAAATGTAGCATTACTAGAAATTATAAATTACTTTAATAGAAACATCTTTTTTCACAAAACGTATAATTTCTAAGATAACGTATAAGCTCATAACAAATGGGCCACCCTGTAATTTTTTTACGTTACATTTTTTAAGATGTGCAAAAGTCTTGAGGTAATCTAAATAGATGTCGTTTAACAGTAGATTTTTAATAATTTACTAGAGGCATCTTACAAGGAAAGGTTCCTATATGTCTAATCAGTTTTAAAACTGAAAAAAATGAATAGCTATCTGTATAAAGTAATTTGCATTCACTGTTTGTCAGAAAGATCGTCAAACACATGTTTAAATCTTTCTTGATAAATGGTTTTTAGACATTTGACATATGTATGTCATTTGAGAAATATCGCTTTATGATCACTGCACTTTTTTGGGAACATGGAACAACTTTGAGAAATTTAAATCTATAATACTCTAAAAGTCTTCAATTGCAATTTATTGTATCTAAATACTTGATCTTTATAAATGACAAATAACAAACCAATCCGAAACAAGTTTTTTTCTGAAGATTTGTCATTTATATATTTTGTAAACTGAAGTGTAAATCTGCATTTGTTTTTTTAAAACAAGGAATGTTTACAGATCCCTGTAATATATATGTCATTTTATTTAAATATGACCCATTCTGTAAATTTTCTAATACATTTTGTTTTTCTGTATAATTGTTTCTCAAAAAAAAAAAAACTTGTAATTTTCAACTTTGTTTATATAGTATATACCATTTTTATATTAACATTAACTTATTAACAATTAATTAATGCTGTAATATTAATAATAATTAATCACAGTAACAACAATATAACTTATATGTCTCATTTGTATAATATAATCAAGCGTAATACTATTATTGATGATGATACCGTAAATCAAATAAAATGAACGTAAAATAATAAATTAATGTTGGTAGAAAAATGGTTTTTTTTTCTTTTTTTGTTAAAAAAACCATTACAGTGATCGATGATGATTTGTGGATGATTTATCTGAATGTTATTGCCTAGCCATGAAATCTCTAGCGTCCTGGCATGTTTTTACCTACCTGTGGTCGGTTGTCGCGCTGGCAACCAGCATGGTCGTGTTGGCACTGCTCGCACATTACTGACTATTAACGGTATGCAACACTGCAGTTACTCTTTAAAAATCACAATTTACAAACTACAACAGAAATTCGTTCAGATCACCTGTTTTATTATTGTAGTTAATTAATATCACCATGCAAACACAGTGAAACAACATATGGAATTGTTGGGTGTGCCCCATTTTTATTTATTTTTGAATCTGTTGAAAGAAAAGAAAACATAAGGGTTTAATATTGAGTGCTGCAAAGTTTTTTAGTGTAATTCAGTAGAGTTAAATTTTTGTGATAACTACGAGGTAAGCGTCATAAATTCTCGGCCTGATATAGAAAAAATAAACTTGGTAAAATATAATAATCTTTATTTTTCAATATAATCTTCCCTAATGTCAATACACTTATTACAATGTGGAATTAATAATTCAATGCCCTTGTAAAAATAATCTGAAGTTTTTCCTTCAAAATGTTCAATTACAGCTGCTTGCAACTCGTTCTCGTTCTTAAAACGACGTCCCCTAAGGTCTTTCTTTAAATTGGAAAATAAATAATAGTCACTAGGAGCCATATCCAGACTGTACGGTGGATGATCCAATGCTTCAAAGCTGCATTCGCGAATGGCAGCTTGTGAAATTGCGGTAGTATGAACGGGTGCATTGTCGTGTAATAATCGAACACCTCTTGTAAATTTTCCTCGACGTTTTTCACGAATATTGTTTCTCAATTTATGCAATAAAGACGCATGATATGTACTGTTCACAGTTGTATCGCGTTCTTTAAAATCAATCAGTAAAATACCGTCACAATCCCAGAATATTGTTGCTATAACTTTCTTTGTCGATTGAACGATTTTCGCCTTTTTGGGACGAGGTTCATCGGGTCGCCGCCATTCCATCGATTCCCTTTTGGAAAGAGGATCATAATACAGAACCATTGTTTCATCTCTAGTTACAATGGACTCCAAAATCGGCTTTGCGCGCACATTCGACGCGACGTTGACGTTGAACAGCAGAAAGAAGACGCGGTACCCATCTTTTACTAATTTTATACATACTCAAATGGTCATGAAGAATTTGGCGAACACTTGTTTCTGAAATGTCAGACATCACTGCTAACTCCTTAACTTCCAAACGGTGATCTTCTAATACCATTTCTTCAATGATTGCAACTTTTTGAGGCGTTACTGCTTTAATTGGCCGACAATAACATTATTTAAAGTTGGGTATTTGCTTAGGATTTTTAAGTTTAGGTCAGTCCAGATCTTACTTTTAAAATACTTTGACCTTACATATTTTCTTCAGGCATTTTGAGTGAACAGATTTTATCACAATTGCTATCAGATTTCTTCAAATCGCATTCCCTTTGTTTTAGTCAGTCTAAGCTTTAAACTTAATCCATGCAGGGTTTTTTTGCAGCTATATCAAATTAATTATACACGGTACGGAGAAAGTCCGGGAACGGTCAAATATCTCGAGACATGCACGTAATATTAAAAAAACAAAAAACACGTCTTAAATATTTTTCAAAAAGCTATCCGATGATACCACACTCGTCCCCTTGCTACGTCTACGTCTTTAACCGAACCAGTTTGGTGAAAACAATTGACTGTTCGACACGCAGCAGATTTGGATACTGGTTGTCGGTCTGCATTAGTGTGATTAAATAAATCTGCAACTTCCTGGTACGATCGTTCTCTGTCACCATACCCCTGCATCATAAGGAGAGTTATTCTTTCTCTTTCTGAAAGAGACATAGCGAAAAAATAAGCGATTGACTGATAAAAATAAACCAAACAAGACCTGACAAATTTAATGAAAGTAAACTCTGAGAACAAAGATAAATGAACACGTTATTTTTTATTTTCCACTTTTACGTGTCATTTTTTGATAAGTACGAAAAATCGTATTTTTACGATTACAGCACCATTTATCGAAAATCGATAAAAATTTGTCGGATAAAACTAACTTACTTTTTAATGGAGAATCCGAATCTGCAATAAAAAATGGGGGTTTCTATTTAAGATTCAAAGTTGCCCCCCCCTGGGGGTGGGGTTCGAGTGTGGTATCATTTGATAGATTTTTGAAAAATACTTAAGACGTGTTTTTTTAATCTTACGTGCATGTCTCGAGATATTTGACCATTCCGGGACTTTCTGCGCACCCTGTATAGTATGATCAAAAAGTCTTTGGATCAGGGTTGCCATGAAATTAATACGCTATCTATGAAATTATTTATTTCTATTATTTTTGACATTTACCTCACAACTGCCATGTCAGTAGGTTTTCTGTGTTCTTTTTATAAATGTTATTAAGTAATACTTAAAATAACTGCAAGCACAAGAAATAATAATAGCGTACGCTAACTTAACATTTTCTGTATACTATCAGGCTCTGTTTAATGGTGTCAGCGCGTCTTATTTTCTAGACACAGGTGGCTGTGTCTCCATTAGCGCTACTCAAGATACATTGGCGCTACTCTGTACAGTTCACAAAAACTACGGGCAGTAGAAGTAAATAATTCTATAGATGGTTTTTTGCATTCCATGGCTATTGCGATCCAAAGAAGGGTTATTCCTATGTATTCTGGTCCCAGAATGTTAGTATCTATTTTGACCTACTCCTATTTATTTCATTATATTCTGCGCATTTAATTTATTCCAATCCTATTCCATTTATGTAATTGTAACAAGGGGTCTGTATTTATTATTTTAACATATTTTTATTTATTCTGATTTCTTCCAACTAATTTCCAATTATTCAATCATGTTTCCATTTATACCGGAGTATTTTGATATAGAGTATTCCGATTTATTCTGTCAATTGATATTCTGGTTT
Organism: Agrypnus murinus; assembly: GCA_929113105.1. Classification (NCBI taxonomy): domain Eukaryota; kingdom Metazoa; phylum Arthropoda; class Insecta; order Coleoptera; family Elateridae; genus Agrypnus; species Agrypnus murinus. The sequence continues at coordinate 141,495,608 of OV816027.1, forward strand.
ATTCCACGATAACAGATAAGTATTCCGTATATATAAAAATCTCCTACTATTGAATGTAAGTTTCTATATTCATGAAAAACTGAAGTCTATGCATTGATTCGGAATTGATATACATACTGTTATACAGACCTTACTAATGAATTTTCACCACTTTTTCTTCAAATACTTACTTTCTGTAAAAATTATACTAAGCAACCAGCACAAAAAATCCACACAGCTTTTTTTAAAATATTGAAAAATTATGTTAATGAACATCTCTTATGATTTTTTTCACTCAACAGATTTTGTATCGAAAACATCAAATTCATTCAATTTATCGTTTAGTATCATGTTTTTATTTTTCTTTTGTTTTGGTTAATCACATATATACACTGGTAGCATGAGCCAACACAGTAAGTTTTTTTGTTTTTTTTTACCTAATCATTATGTAACCAGATCTAGACTAGTTTAAAATGAGGCATGAACACTATACTTTCATAATTTTTTTTTTATACACTGAATTAACACACTTGCTTGCATTTAACGCTGCTCTCCATGCAAAGAACTTGGCTTTTTGCTTGCGCTTATGTATCGAATGACATGTTATTCCTGTTTGTTAATTTTTAGTTGAAGATTCCAAGTTCTTTACATCAAGAGTGATTCGCATGAATTAATTGTTTTTATTTTCACTTTTTTTTTGTTTTTTTTTTTAATATTAATATAATAATCAAATAAATTATTACTAAGAAATTAAAAACATTGTTTTAATTAATTTTTTCAATATTTCCATTCACTCACTTTAGGTGCTTTGTTTTTTTTTCATTATAATCTATAGTAGAATTAATTGTTTTCTAATACCATTTGGTTTCCTTTTAGAAGATCTTTGCCAAAATGATCAACCACATTACAATGAAACTACAACGGAAGAGATAGATCCCATCACTGGTGCTAAGTAAGTATTCAATTTATTTAAAAAATATTTTTGAAGAAAGTTACATAAGCTATAATTCTGAATATTGACCGATCTAAAAAGTTAGTTATTAAGCAGTTTAATAAGACAAATATTTGTGTCTAAATGACCAGAAACAGAAATCACTGCAGTAAGTAATGCAGGCACTTTACTTTGCAAACAAAGTTCATTTCAATTATACATAAAATATTAAAGCTAAAAGTTAATTTAGAAGGTTGCTTTTTAGGTACTGATTTAGGTATAGTACAACCAAAAAATGAATAAAATAAACCGGAGTGAATCTAGCAGCCGCAGACTAGCACTCGGAGTTGATTGTGAACGAGCCTTGTTCCCAAATTGTCAAATTTAGACAGTTTGAAATAAAAAAATAGACATTGCAATCTGTCAAAGTTTTTTAAAACTTTGGTCGAAGATGTATGTGTACAACCTTATCATTTTATTAATAATTGGAGTGGTGAAAAACTTTTTAAATTTGACAATTTGGGAGCAAGGTTCATTCACAATCAACTCCGAGTGCTAGTCTGCGGCTGCTAGATTCACTCCAGTTTACTTTATTCATTTTTTGGTTGTACTATAGCCATCTATTGCAGGATTCAAACATTTATTTTGGCATTTTAAATCTACTTGCGATGTTTTTTGACATGCAATATTTTTCTTGCGTTGTTTTGTTTTTTTTTATGATGTTTTGATCCTTATGCAAAGTATATGCAGTTACAAACCTATAAAGCATAAATAACAGTTGCCTTTATTTGAATACTTCTGTATCTCTTTGGTCGGTTGGCTTAAGAAGTTAGTTTTCCTAACCTAATCCAATTAATGCATAAACAAGCAAAAGTTCCTATATTTATACATTTTTCTGAATTCTCTTAGTCACTTCAGTTGTGTTGTCCATGCAAGGTCCATAAAGTAGCATATGCATCATAAAAAAGATGGCTACTACACATGTAATCATCAGCGAAACCATTTGAATTACAAATACCAGTGTTTGAGTCGCCATCACTGAAAAGTCATAATCAGCAAAAGCTACAATTTCTACTCAATAATAAATTCATTTTTTTAAAATGATTACTTTTTTTAACAAAATGGCCAGACATTTTGTTTATATCTTGAAACTATTTTAGATTATACATGGTGTTCTATAAGTCTGTCGCTTGGCCCAGCCTTACATTTTTCAAATGGAACACTATATTATCTCATTATATGATTCCTATTGAGACCTAGATTACAAAAATACCCCTCACATGATCTAAGTAATACTAATCGCTTCAGTATCTTTCAAATGTTTTGGTAATTATGGCATGGATGTGCAATCCGTGGTCTTTTATTTTACTTACTTGTATAACTTTAAATAAAATAAAACGGCAAAGTTTTTATGACTAAATTATTTAAAGAGAATAAAGTTCACGCCTGTTTTAACTGAGTGGTGAATATTGCAAAGAGTTTATCTAATGAGTATATATGACAGTTACAGTATAGTGAATAGTTCATGCAAGTTGTTGATTTTATTTGATTTTACTGATATAACACAGCGGTTCTCAACCTTTTAGTGTTTGGCACCCAACTTATTCTATCACAAATGATCTTCAACGATGATCGATGTCGGTATTGGGGCAAGTCAAATCAACGCGATTCTCATATCACTTGACTTGCCTGCTGTGAGCAAAACAACGTTGAAGCAAGCAGGGGATATTAGAGGAAAGTCAAGTAGCGAGAAAAAGTTGCGAGAAAGCTTTGCTTCAAGAGCGGGAACTAACAATAAAAAGACCGTTGTAAGTTTATCACTGTTTTTCAATATTGCAGTACAGAACTTGGATCCTTTTTATACACATAGAAATGGTTACTAATGAACGTCATATTTACTCACTTATTAATCAAAAATTAGACTGATTTGTCCACTCAAACTACTCTAAGTGTCTCTTTAATATAGAGCACGCACTCAGTAGTGCACGACCACATCGCCGAATGACGTCTGGGATCACGTACAAGTAATGAGAAAAATCAATGTTAATACAATTTTCATTTTATTTCATTCAATTTTATTTATTATATTTGATTTCATCTATTTAATTTATTTACGTATATCATTATTTTCAAGTAATATAAAAAATACCAACATACAATTCATCTAACATATCAAATTTGAATTTCCGCGCGAAGCAACGTTGGCAGATCATATAATAGGATTTTGCATGTGCAGGGACTTCAGTCATCAGTTTCCGGTTACAGCTGGAATACAAGTTTATAATCGAAATATCTCAATAACTAAGAGGTAAACTGCAGTTTTTTCAACATCAATATAAAATACAATTTCTAAACTATTGTTACATAGTTTTTCATATACATGGTGAGTTGTTTAAATATAAAACTTTCAAGTTGTTCTTGGGCATACTGTGTAAACCAATATACATCAATGTATTTGACTGCAACTTTGTTAATCGTTTTCTCGGTACATACGTGGTGAAATTCCGTTTTTCGGGTATCAATCGAAAGAGCAGCATTGAATTTACAAAATCATACTTAGATTATGTAATTCTTGAGTTGTAAGGTTTGGGTGACTTTCTACCTTAAGATGCTTAGAATTGCGGTAAAAAAGAAGCAACGTTCAGGGCACACATCTATTTCACAGAAATAGATGTGGGGCACAAATTTCATCTCTAATCCAACTGTCAATCGATGTATTAAAATTATCGTGGAAAAAATTCATGATTTCGCATGCTGTTTTAAAAACATCCTGTTACCTTTAATTAGAAAATAGCGAGTCGCAAAAGTCTAAAAGCACTTTGGGATTTTTACTGGCAAAAACATGACCCAAAGAACAGAAATCCCACAAACTTGCTAATCAATAACGTTCATCATAAGAAACCGTTTAACTCTGAGTTCGTGTAAGTTAGGGTATTACTTGTAGGTCTTTCTCTCTCCAATGTTTTACCTGATGGTGAGATTGTAAAATTTATGAAAATAGAATTTTGGAAATATTTCAACAAGTTTTCCAATTTTTCTCAATATTTCCGAATTTTTTTAAAATATTTGGGAAAAGAATTCCCTTGCAAATTATTTCCTAACCTTAAATTTTAACTGTTAAAAAATATACGATACTCATTGTTAAGTGTTTACATCAAATCTCAATCTTTTCTCGATCTGCTATAAGGCACTCAACTGTCTTCTATTGCAACATAAATCCAGAAAACCTGCTAACATCTTTTGGCAGAGAAACAGAAACAAATAAACACAAACATTTGATACCTTTAGTATCACCAAATATTTTAATATTATTAATATTATTAATACTGGAAACTCCATATAGTTTCCACATGAAAATAGAGGACATTTTTGAAGCACCATCTTCGCAGGTGGTTGTGCAACTACTAAATGTTTTTTCGGTGAGATACCTGCATCTAATAAAAAAATAATATTATTTTTGATAGGCAGTGGTTTATTATCTGTATGCTAGCATACACACACTAGCCTTTACAACTTATTTAAGGGGGCGTTATTGGCGCAAAATATTAGTGTCAAAATATAGCTCGCGTTTTTCATTCAGTTTTCTTTTAATAATCGTTTTTTTAGCAAGATAACTAAACTGTTAAGGTAGTGTGGATCATAGTTTGTAAGGAGTAGATATCTAAAATAAACTTTATAATCGTAGTTGAACATCGCCAATTTTGTAGAATTAACATTTTCTAAAAAATAACCAAACTAAACATAATACAGTCATTATAACACTGTTTAATAGCAAAATCTATGACAATGGATAAATGTTTTTGCTTACTTATTTAGTATTGATTGAAATAAAATAGATGTACACGGTGCGGAAATTTAAATATGGCAGCACGAAAATCAGTCATTTTTAGTTGCACGTTTTCTGCACCCGGAAGCGTTGAGTGGTAATATTCACGGGACATTTAAAAGTAATTTAACTTTCCTAATCTTTTGACTATTATTTAATAAATTCCCGAAGTAAATGTTGTTTTTCTTTACTTAAGAGCATGTGACGGTTAATTTTCGAATAAACTATTTCACTCTTAATTAGTCCTGATTAATTTCTTAAAACGAATATATATTTTCAATATTTTAATTTATTTATTTATTTATTCATAGCCAAAAAGATTGTGAAGAGTCGATTACAGATTACTCGGCTCTCACAAAATCTCATAGAGGTAGTTAACTACCTGTGCATGAGATTAGCTTACAGTAGAGTAAAAATATACAGAAAAAATATAAAATATAACAAAAAGAGAAAAACAAAAATTAACAAAAGAAAAAATTAAAGATATAAATTTGGTATGATGGAACTAGTGTGTAGTGTTGAAAATTTAGATTGCATTTACAGGTATTATGCAAGCGTGAATCATTTTCTTATAGATATAATTAGATCGGAGTTAATAATGGTCCAGGTTTTTAGCCTCTTTTTTATCATATTTACACTGTCTTCTAAGGTTTTAAGCTCAATCGGGAGATAATTATACAGTCTAAACGCAGTTATAAAACTACTTTTAAAAATTATTGTTTTAATAATTCGTGGAATAATTTGACCTCTGTTTCTAGTGGTATTCAACGAAGTTTTGAAAGCCACTTTTCTCTCCTTGTAATGGAATAATAGCGATGTCAGGGCAAAATGTTCTCTAATATTAAGTGGTTTCTTGCAGTTATTTTTATTATTTTTACCAAGTATGGTTTTAAGGATTCTATTTTGCAGAGACTGAAGCTTATTTAGAACATTACTGTATGCCCCACCCCAAGCGATGATTCCATACGTAGCAATGCTGTTAAACAAAGCATAGTATATCATCAACAGAGTATCTCGGTTCATAATTTTTGCAAGTTTGGAGAAAATAAAAAGTAGATATCTTGTTTTCTTTAATACGTGTGCTACATGGTGATCCCATTTCATGTGACAGTCAATTATTACTCCGAGATACTTTGTTGATTCTACACGTTGAATTTGTCTACTAATTTATGCGAATGTTAATATTTTGTGGGACGCTGTCACAGTATATACCGAAAGGAATACATACTGTTTTGCCCGTGTTTAGCGACAATTGATTATGGGCTAACCAATTTTCTACTATTGCAAGACAGTTATTCATGCGGACTTCCACTAGAGCCCAGCTCTCATCAGAGCAAATTACGGTTGTGTCGTCGGCATATGAAATAATTACATCATTTGGCAAGACGCTTAAAAGATCATTAATATAAGTAGTAAATAATAATGGGCCAATATAGTAATACTTTTCTTTTACTTAAAACTAGCAAGAACAACTGATATTTTTAAAGATATTTAGCAGTTTTATATTCCCCCTTTTTGATTTCAACTACCTTAAATTATTCCTTGGCATTTAAAAATTAAAAATTTTAGTTAAACTTAAAATATTTTGAAAGTTCGCGTATGTCTGGCAACACTGTGAGCAGAGAACTGCGATGCGATCAAATAATATTTCTATTTACATTTTTAAATTTTAGTTTTAAAGAAATTAATTCCGTTTTGCGGACTGTAGTTTCTGAAGCTTCCTATTATTAACACTGGTGGCGATAACGCGCCCTTAAACTATTCAATCTTTCATTACAATGACTATTTTTTTAATTACTTTCCAAATATTTTATAAATGTCAGGATTAGTTGCACACTCGCTGCAAGAGGCGCTATTAAATTTTGTCTCCCGTTTTTCAAAATAAGTTTCCAGTATTAATAATATTAAAATATTTGGTATCATCATTGACATATGATCATTATAGGTTATGAAATGAAAAAATAAACTTTATAAATTTAACTTTAATGATTTTAATAAATATCTTTTCAGAATCACAAGGACTGTAAGAACCGTCAGCCAAACAATTACATCAACACCTAATAGCAACAGGAATGATGTGCATCTTCGACAGTCAATGCAGGAAGTCTTGGACCAGTTCATGGCTGACGAACGAAACACTCAGTAAAAAACAAGCAATTATAGTTACATATATATAAATAAAAACAATTAATTGTTATTTAAAAACAAAAAGAAAAAGCATCTTTACTCTTTTTATCGTAAAAAGTACCTATTATTATATAAATGAATAGAACGTACTACATGTGTACACGTATACATTCACAATAAGTACACCATTGTAAAATTCCTGCAAAAATTAACTGATAATTGATAAAACAGTAGCTTTATAATAATTTTAGCTTTTCTTTTCAAATGAAAAACATGCACCTGGTGATGATCTATTATAGTCTTTCTTTTACTAGTTGTGTTTTAGAAACCAGTGGTTTGTTTGTTTTTAATTTATTTTGTACGTTTTTATATATAAAATTTTTATATTGGGTAAAAGGTAAATTGTATTTGACCACATTTTAAGGTCAGGAAAGGTTTTCTGAAGGGCGCTTTTAGACAAGTGTAAATTGTCATTATTTAAACAGTTCTTTTTATTAGCGTGTTATACAAAATGTATTAAATTCTTATGGGAAGAATTGATCTCATGATTAAATTTTTGAAATAATTTTTAAATTCCAAAAAGAAAGTCTTAAAATTTATTAAAAGAGAGGGGTCCACGTCAGTTTGATACATTTCTGTATTGACACAATTTTTAAATGCATTTATTACTTTTAAGCTACTTAAAATTGTCTCTGTGTTGTTTTAATTTATTCATCGAATATGATTTGGTGTGATAATAATTATTTATCTTTTATTACATAAACTCACATAATACGAACACTGTTAAATATACCTATATTTGTGCCTAGTATTTGTTGTTCAATAATTGAAAAGAGAAACAGCTTTAGTATGAGAAGAATTAAGTAAAAGAAAAACTGTTAGTGAGCAAGTTTTAAAAATTGTAAAAAGAGATTATTACTCTATATCAAAGATATATTATTATACAAATAATATTTTATATTTGCCTGCAAAAAAAATGAAAGAATGGCTGCAAGCTTTAGCTCTATAATATATTATACATATTATGCATATGTTTCCACTACTCGTCTCTTTGCCTGATTTTATACATTCTATAGTACATAATAATAATAGTTCTTTCAACAAGAAAGAAAAGTGAATATTATTTTATTGCAGTTGAAGAATTGTAGTGTATAAAAAAGATTTTATTGCAAGTTGAAGAGAACAAGAAGTCGATAATAATATATTTAAATTAAAATAAGAAAGAGAGAGGAAAATATTATACAGAAGTAATATATTCAATTATAAAAATGCTTATTATTATAATTATTATTATTAAACAATCTGAAATTTTAAGTACTAAACTTAGAAACGGTTGCTTATAGGTTATAAGAGTTAAAGAATAAATGTTTGTGGTGCAGTTAATCTGTTTTGTTTTTTTTTCTATTCCTTTTAAACCTAGGATGCCGCAGTAATATATGTCTATGGTTATTTCAATCAAGAAGAGGATAAATAGTTAAGAAATGGACAGCAGGTATGAACTAATAAAATATAAATATTAAATGAACATTTTTTGCTATTGTAAATGGATATGTTATGGCCAATGGAGTAAATCGGCCAATCTCGAAAATTGCAGAGAAGCATATTTACTAAATATCTAATAAATTTCGACTAACACAACATAAATTAATTAATATGACTAACACTTATTTATTAATTTTCAAGCCGCAGATGAGGTTAGGTTACTGTTAATTTGAAGTTTTACGTCATGAGGCTGGGTGGCCATTAACCACATTGACCGATTTACTACATTGAGCATAACAGATGTACTGGATTAAAGTCAAGATTGCTGTTGTCACATTATTTTTTAATATATTTGTCAGTTACCAAAACTTTCTAACATTTAAATAACTTATAGCACTAAACCCTACTTGTAAACCCCATTGTGTAAAGTTATAAAAACAATGTTAACTTGCTTAAATCCAGTGTTTTTTTTTCTGGTTGCGGTTATACCTAAAACTCAGCACTTGTTATGCCAATTAAAAATCATATTTTTTGATAAATTTAGCAGAGCTGGGAAAATGATTTACTGAATGTCAGTAATTAAAATGTCAGAATATCAATTTTGACAGTAGATAAAATAAAAAACTAAAAATCTTGAGCAGTGGTTTTCAAATCTAAGACGGCTGTGAATGCTGTTGCAGCGCTGCATATCCAGCGGTGTGTTGGACACACCCAATATGTTTTCGTTTCCAAAGCACTCTTTTCATAAATGAATAATCTTACATTTCAGTAACAATATCTTAATTGGGTCCCGTTTCTTCCAATTTTTAAGTTTATAAAACCAAGCTTTACCTAATTGCATTTCCCTCCCTTGTGACGACCATTTGCTCAATAAGTTGTGTTTTACTTTTAAAAGCTATTGGTAGTATTCCTTAATAGCTTTATTTGAATACAAATAAAAACAAAAAAAAAACAGCTCTTAAAGCTTAAACATAAACCAATAAAGTTAAATAACATTCACTAAAAGCAGCTTTTGTATTCTAAAAGTTGACACAATAATAATGTATAAAATTTATTATATTTTCGAATTATCTTCAAAGTTTAATAAATACACACAAAAGCTATAAGAAGACCCCTTTTCTATATAAATTGAAAATTATTTTTACAACAGTTCATTTGTTCATTATTATTTTTTAGTGTTTGGGGAGGTTGTAAAAGAAACAGCATCACTAATAAACCAACACCCATAAATTAGGTGCGCACTATTAACAGCCATAATTTTTTTTTGTTCCTTTTTATTAAGAAAACGCACAAATAGAATTCTTATTAATTATTCGATATACCGACCCTTCTGAACCCAGGTAAACCAATGATAATGAGTTGTAGAGGATAACTCGGAGAACAATAATCCGAAAAAAAATCGCGCCGGTCGCGTCGATAAAAATAGAAACGCAAAACACATATTATATTGTATTATTGTTGTAGGAAAACACAAAAAAGTGGCAAAACACTTTTATTAATAAATAATTGTTGATAGATTAATAATTTTATTGCTATCAGCAATTTTTAAAGGTGCATTTGACCTTCTATTTTATTGGCAGTCTTGAAAATTATTGAAAATAAAGTATAATAGAGGGTCTCTATTGAAAATTAGAGTCACTACATCTAGTCACCTAGGCCGAGCTGGTCTAACAGAGTACCGCAAAACGTCGCAAAAATTGGGGCAAAAGAAGCACAAAATTGTTCATTATCTGTATATGATTACATTTAATCAAATCTACGTTTACTTTAAAAGGTTTTTCTTATTCTGAAAGATCAAACCTCTACTATGTCAAATACGTAAAACGTGGTTTTAATTTGTCCATTATTAAAAATTGCCCTTCTCTGTTTCAATATGGCGGCGTTTTGCGGTACTCTGATCGACCAGCGCGGCCTAGGCATTGAACTATCTATAAATAACTGGAAGGGACGCGCAAGCACGCTAAATCAGAACACGTTGTGTCAGGGGCGACAGACAAGAATGTAGTATTTCCGTTTCTTTCTAACTTATGTTACCTGCATTATAAGGATACGTGGTGAAACTTTTTGCTGATTTTTAACGTAGATTAAGTTTTATTTTGTGTGTGACCAAATGTTTAATTTGAATCAATTTGAGTTAGAAAGGGATGAGGATCCTACATTGTGGCGGGTTGCATAAAATTTCATTTGTCTCAGCTATTTACACAAGGCATCCATTCCAGTTATTTATATATAGTTCAATGGGCCTAGGTGACTAGATGTAGTGACTCTATTAAAAATCTCTTTACAGCGCCATCTCTTCGGCCTGGGGTGAAAGCTAATTGCATTTAAAAACGGGAAATACTTGATAATTATTTATAACCTCTTTAATCTAGGCTAGGAAGTCACGAGCCGCCACTGGGAAATACCCATGGTGGGACCCAAGAAACAGACGCCCTGTGTATACTAGTTTCTGTCAAGCATAAACAAAAGTAATTGATGCCGATGTTGCCAGACTTACTCCGTTCCGATCTGCTCCCTTTTTAAAGGTGTTGTTAAGCGGATTTACAACTTCTGCTTAATAAATTATACAAAAAATGTAGATAGTCATTTCACAAGTAAAATTTCTACATCCTTAAAAATAAGCCTGTAATTAATTTTTGAAGTTGAAAGATCCGAAGCGTGTGATGTCACTCGTGCACGCGCCTAATATGTACAGCATACTAAACTGCTTCGGTAGTAGAAATCCGATCACAAATCAGTGAGTGCATTTCACGTGTTTGCGAGAAAATAGAAAAGTTTATTTACTTATTAATAGTATATTCCGTAACTTAACCACAGTAACCGTAAGCTCGGTTTCGTGTTTCAAAATATACCAATTCCTGAAAAAAGTTAATTTATGGAACACGGTTCCTGAAAAAAGTTAATTTATGGAACACGGTTCCTGAAAAAATGGTTTCTTTTCGCTAACCACAAGTAACCACTGCAACCGCAGTGAAATCGCGGTTGTTTGCGGTGACTTGCGGTTAGTTTACCACCACTCTAAAAGAATACTACGGTTTTCTGATTTCTTTAACATTTTGCATATATCCTTTTAAGACAAATTTCTCAACTTACCATATGCAAAAAAATATCGTGTACAACACGTTAGAGAGTCTCTTTTTTCCACTTATTTGCTTGATAAACCCGAGCTTCACTCTCCTTAATCAAGATTGTAAATTCATGAAAAAAGTATTACTTTCATAACTCGTTGTACAATATACTATTCCGTAAGCATTTATTAATTTATATACATAAAAGAGATCCATTTTCCAGGGGATTTAAAGTTGGTATTTTCTACTGGCTATCGGCAAGTAAATTTTACAATTGGCGCCTTTATTTTGTGTGCGAACTTCAGGGTCTCTAGTATGATTATGGCATCATTAACCTCGCAAAAGTTTGTTTTTGGTGGTGTTTGTTGCAAAACAATTCATTTGCCGTTATTTTAACTAACTGTATAAAAGGTTGCATACTTACGTCTTCTTTGGCCATCTTCTTCATCACTACTACTGCTATCATCAGATAGTATGTTTTCCATAAAAAACAATATATTATTCATTTTATTAACTTAGAGCCCTTAAATGTTATTTTCTGATGTCAAGGTGCAGCGTTCAAATTTGACGCCACACTACAAGGTTAAGCAGTTTCAAAACTATGTAAGTTTTTCAGCAACCATTTGTTACCAAAGACTAACCAGGACCAAAAATGCGGTTACTTTCAGTTAAGTTTTGGAATATACTATAATATTGTGTAGTTAAAACATTAAAACGACATGCCTCAGTGTTGTATATACTGGTGCAACAATACTGAAAAGACTGGCGATTATAATTTCTTTTCTTTTCCAAATAAAGATAAAAATCCTGGAATTTATCGGCAATGGTTGCAAAGCGTGAAAAGGGTTGATTTTATTCCAACTAAAACAAGCCGAGTTTGTTTGGCGCATTTCCAGGATTCGGATTATGAAGAATCGTGTTTAATGAAAAGCAAATTAATGATACGTTCAAAAATGCTGTTAAAAAAAGAGTGCAGTGCCGTCATTACATATACATGGAAAACGCGACAATAGTAATTTATCTAGGAGTAAGTGGCTTGAAGAAAAAAGAAGGAAAGAATTAGTTCATGAAGCTGTTGCATCTACTAGTCCAGACGATGATTTGGAAGAACAATCGAGAATATTAATACACCGTATCAATAAAAATTACAGTAAACACTGAAATAAGCTAGAAGTACACCCTGTACATACGGCAGGTGCTTCAGTCGCTTGCACGAGTGACGTTACACGGCTGCGCTCGAGTCAAGCGACAACGGGTTTACAACACCTTTAACATGTTTGCTACTCTACTACGCAAAATTCAATTTCACCTTTTTAATGTTTATGCCTTCGCTTTTGTTATGCTACTGTTATGAAAAAATTTCAGAAATTATTTTTTAACCGATAAAGTTTTGAAAAATTAAAATTGATTTAACTAAAAACGCCGATCCATAAGTAAATATGTAGTTGGAATTTGACTTTTTGTTCATACTGAACCATAATATATATTATGTAATTAGGAGATCAAGCGATACTTGAAATCCGAGAAGATGTATTATAACATCTTCGAGCATTTAAAGAAGCTTGATCTCCGTATTGCATAAGTTGTTTTATTTTATTTCGTATTTCAATCCTAATTTCTCCCTTTTAAAATTCATCCGAATTTATTGTATAATGAAGCAAGTTGCCTTGTCTGTGTCATCATATGTGTAACCAAGGAGATAAAAAGCAGTATGTCACGTGTGGCTGTTATGCAACATCAAATGATTTTTACGTTGCCAACAACAACGGAGATCAAGAACGTCTTGAACTCCGGTGTCATTGACAACGGAGATCAAGTTATACTTTATTTTACTAATTGTACTAGTATACAGCATGTCTCAAAAATAACGGACAATACGTGAATACGAGATAGTTGATGATGTGTAGAGAAAGTTTTTCCCATAACTTTTTTTTCTAAAATATTTACTTTCAGAGTTATTTAAGGTTCAAGTTTTGAGTCCGGTCCTGCACGTTCTGCTCCACAATCTCCTGATGTCGCATAATGCTGAGGACTGTAGTTTGTTGAACTTTACAGCATTTGTCAATACAGCACAATTTTGTCAATGCCGCAAAATACCCAAATGAGTTGATCTTGAAAACACTCGTAAATAAGACACGTTCCGTTTTGCCATGTTATGGTTTGTTTATTTTAAAATAAATTCAAGGTCTAATAACAGCTTAAAACATCTTACTTTAAAGAGAGCATCTGATATCATATTTCAATAAGTTAAAGTTATGTGTGGCGGCGTTGAACGTAATTTAAAAAATGCGATGCTAATACATTTTACTAGAATCTGAAGCATTAATATTTAAAACTAATAGTAAACCGTTTCATTAAAACTGAAATAAAATTTTACAAAAATGATCTTGGGCTCGAAATTTCTCAATGAACGTAAGTCAATAATCAAAAACTCTCTTTGTTATAAACATCCCCTTTCGCAGACTTTCCTTATTTATAGCAATTCTTTCTTTTGTATTCTGTGCTTGTAAATAAAATTTTGGACTAAACATTCCGCAAAAATACACATAGTGAAATTTGATCTATGTAAAATAAACAAAACGCAATTTAAAAAAAGGATACAAAACATAAATATATTTTTACGTTCTGTAATAACATTTGAAAATAAACAGAAGATAAATTAATCTTTTAAAAAGAACACATTCATAATTAGGGAGCCGCCAGGTTGAATTTGCGGCCCGATTGTGGTTTACTCAAAAAACTACAAGGGTCGCAATTTATTAAATAAGAGCAATTTTTACCATTAATCTATTTTATTTAAAACGGAAAACAACTTTAAATAAACTCTTGATAATAAAAATTATTAGTTTGATGAACTATCATCAAACGTTTGGGACTTTTTTGCAACTATGCAGTTTACAACAAAAACGCTTATTACGGTGATATGTCATGGTGTTTATAAAGACGTAACCTTGACCAATATACGTGTTTTTAAATCGACTTCTCCGAATTTTTGCTTAACTCTACACATATCGCTTTACAATGTTTTGACTATTCCAATGCTGGATGACGACTTATTATTTATTATCAAATTGATGCAAAATATAACAGGACCGTATTAGCAAAAAGTATTGCAAACAATTTTTAACAAATTTACAAAAAAAATTTTTGAAGGTAGAGTTTTTTTTTCTTTAGTTTTAGATTCTACCTCGGACGCTTTTTAACCCTCTGCGTTATTGTTCGTTATTTTCGAGACACCCTGTATAAACAATTGTTTGAAATACGAAATGAAATAAAAATAAAAATTATAATAATTCTTACCTTCGATGTAAAGTGGGTTGCCTAAACAAGCAAATATTTGCTACCACGCATTGGCAACACTGGAGATTCACGTCCACTAAAAAGTTAGGTTATGCTTGTTAAAATTTAACAGCTCAAAGTTTATTTTTCTAATTTGACTTTTATATATTTTAAATATAATTCTACAAGTAACAAAGGCGTATATTAGAAGAGTTTAATAAACCACCGAGTTAATTACGTATTAAATAAAATTGAAAAAATCCAAACAGCTGTTCTGTTGGCATTGCCTGGCAGAAACGTGTCAAAATTATTTTGTGTTGACAGACGACATAGTGATGTATAAAAGAGAGAATTTAAATAAATAACTCCTGGTCAAAATAATTAAATAAAAATGGTATTAGCGGATTTAGGTCGTAAAATTACGACTGCCCTGCAGTCTTTAAGCAGGGCAACAATTATAAATGAAGAGGTAACAATTGTTTATATTTCACAACAGATGTTGATGATAAAGTTATATTATAGTAGTTTGAATTTAAAATTAATTTTTTCTATATCCCTAGGTTCTAAATGGAATGCTCAAAGAGATCTGTGCTGCATTATTAGAAGCTGATGTAAATATTCGCCTAGTTAAGAAATTACGTGAAAATGTTCGCGCTGTCATTGACTTTGATGAAATGGCCGGAGGCCTAAACAAACGACGAATGATACAAAGTGCAGTATTTAAAGAACTTGTCAAAGTATGTACTGTTTAAGAAGAGATTGCTGCAAAAATAATATATTTTTTTTTAGCTTGTAGATCCTGGTGTTAAGCCGTATCAACCACTTAAAGGAAAACCAAATGTTATAATGTTTGTAGGTTTACAGGGTTCGGGTAAAACGACCACTTGTACTAAGTTAGCATATCATTATCAAAAGAAGAATTGGAAGTCTTGTCTTGTTTGTGCCGATACATTTAGAGCTGGTGCTTATGATCAAGTTAAACAGAATTGTACAAAAGCTAGAATACCCTTTTATGGAAGGTAAGGATATATTATGATGTACAGGGTGGTTCACTAGCATAAGAGGTAGAAGAAAAGAGCGGTGCAGACTGGACTTCAATGAATAAATAAAATACAAATGTGATTAGAACTAATTCGTTCGACTCATAAAGGAGCCTTGGTAATGTTAAAAAAGTTTTTATGAATTGTGAGATCATAAGAAATTGAAAAAGTAAATTTTTCGACAACAAAAGATGACAAATTTTTGTTTTTGCTATTAAACATAGTTTGAAAAATGAGATCGAGACTACACCACTTGTTTTCTTCTCTCTCTCAGCTTATTAAGATGTGTGGACAAGCAATTTGAACCACCCCTGTGTTAATTTAATTAGCCTTTAATAATATACTCTGACTGATTAATTTACTGACCTTGAGAGGTGGCTATTTCATTAAAAATAATTTGCTTTTATTGAGAGTATAGCAGGCCATGACTTTTTGTTTGAAAAGTTTGCATTAAAACAAAAAATGAAGAAACAACAGAAATCTGGAATGCATCACATTACATTAGAGTGCTCTGAATTTCAAACGCATTTTCGATTATTTGAAAAACAAATGCCAAATCTATTGTTTCTAATTTATCTCAGATTAAGAGAAAAAGCTAAGTTCTAATAATAAATGAAAATTATTTATTAAAAATTAATAAATCTGTGTTTATAATTAATAAATTTTTGTATAGTTGCTTTATCAATGAATTTCACCTAACCTAAAAATTAAATTTTGTTTGGTATTTTATATACGATTTCAAATCTATATTTCTTTTAATAATTTAAAACAAAACAATAACAAGTACATGGAAAAATCTATAACAATATTGTTTTCCACCTGTTGATAAAAACCATGTTCGGTGATTCATTCTTGGAACAGAATTGCTAACAAGCAAATTCTTTCCATTCTAAAACACGTCAAAACAAATAATAAACAAACGCACTGCATTTTTAGGAGCAAATTGATTTTGTAAATTGAATTTATCTTAAACTTAAAGCAAATGCTAAAAATCCTCCTGTGGACTCTACGCAGGCTTCAAAGCGCCTCAGTAGTTCCCTTGTAGATACGGCTTTAATCATAATACTTTTAAGAATAAATAATTTAGTTAGTGAATATGAACAATAAATAAGTTTCAGTTCTTATACCGGGTGTCCAAAAAGTATGGAAACTCAAGTTTCATTTCTCTAAAAAAGTGACATTTTTGTTATTTTAAGGATGTTTGGGAGGTACAATCGGAGGCAAAAGTACTGAAAATTAGAAATTCATGATTATCTTTGTTTTACAGCACATTACGAAGTAAATTGATAGTTACAATGCTAAAAAAGGATATATTATTTAAGAAAAAGAAGATTTTTTACTAATAATGTTAAATGAAATAGAAAATAACGAATAATATGGAAAAATCTTAAATAACTTTTGGCAGTGAATATGCCTTGATTTTAACTTTTCGGCAAAAACATATTTGATTTAAATCTTTATCAATTATGAACATATAATTATTAATTATGCTCGAGTATAAATTAAAACACTAATATATTGTTTATTTTTTATAATTTTAAATGATAAATATGTTTAATATTAATAATTCAACGTTCTATAAAACATAGAAAACGTGACAACAATGTTGATTTTATAAGTTGGTAGCATTTCTCTTACATAATTAAGAGAAAAAGCTTTGGGCATCAATCAGCAGTTGATTGAAATGATGGATTTATAAACCAGATGGACGGAGCTATTTAAGTATTTTCTGAAGCCTGCATGGTTTGTTTACACAAAGTACAAAACGATATGCGTGCCCGAACGTAGCCGAATCCCATCCTAGTGCTTAGTGGTTTACTCGCCGCGACACGAATATTCCATCTTGGCTAATTTGTTTTCTGTGTTTTGTTTTTAAGTTATTGTGACTATTTTAATTTAAGTAGTGGTGCGACAATGTGTTTTGGGCAAAAGATACGATATGAAGGAAAATCAAATATCATTTCATAGATATCTAAATTTTAAGTTATGATAAAGCTAGGTTATGTCACATGTTTTGTATGTCAGTGCTGTAACGTCTGACGGGGGCACATAAACATGTTAGAACCAGAAGAGACCTTATCTCAATTGCAAGCAAGGGACGAATTGAAAAACTTCAGTTCACGAAATTGTGAAACTACCAAAAAACTGGATATGTCCTGGCATAACAGAGTTAGAAGCATGTTAAAATTTAAAAATGAATAACTTGTTATTAATTAAAAGTAAATAACTTTTATACTATTATATTAAACACTTGTATTAACTAGGTATAGCATAAGTATGATAATTATATAATTCTAATAAATTCTATAAAAATACATCTGTGTTTTTGTCATGTAGTAGTGCAGATGAGTATTAGGAATATTTATATCCAGCAGAAAATCAAGTCTAAAGCATTCCATGGTCTTTTTTTATTATAAATTCCCGTTTGGCGGTACTTCAGTGGATTCCGATCCACCTTACTACAATAACAAAAAGGACAAATTGCTTTCATCGGAAAAATCAGCAAGCTGCAGCTGCAACTATCTTAGCTTTAAATATTGTAATATATATTGACTCCGAACAACAGATAAGTAGGGGTCAATTTCTTAACTTTACCGATTTAGCTGACTCATTAATTCATTAATTTATACAATTTTCAAAACTCAAGGAATGGGCACCAATGATTTTTTTTTGAAACACGTCACTCACATAAACTTATTTAATTTACCACAAGTTTATTGTAACTAAACTTGTACTAAACTATTGTAATTGTTGTTAAAGGCTAGAGCAAGCACAGAAACTACCTTCTACTACCTATACCAAATAGGTAATAGAACTTACTATTATTCTTGTGTTACTTTATTATAGTCTTAACTAAATTATGTTTACAAAAGCCAAAAAGGAAGCAATTAACTGTAGTAAATAACTAAGTACCGACTTCATATACTACCGTAGTACGTTAGGACGAATAATGTGTAGTTATGATTTTATTTCATTTATAGTAATTATAACTACTAACACACAAATTAAGACTTTATAGGCTTCATTTGCAATTTACATTATTGCTATTTCAGAATTGAAGCTCATTTGCTCATAGTGGATGGATATTGGATCTGGCTGTAATTTACAAGCCCCTTTTTAACAGCACGCCACTGCGCTCGACGGAAACTATAGCTCTCAGCTGAGTACAGTGTTGCCGCATTTTCTTATACACCAATTAATTTATCGAGTAAACGCCAGATTTTCAGCTTGTTTATAATTTTTTCTCAACAACCGTTTAGTGAATGTTTATAAAACTATGCAAAATCGGTTCTATGGAGTTCAAGTTACGTAATTTAAAAATTTGGGAAGCTTGGTAGCTTTTTTTCCTGTAATTGAAACGACTTTATTCTATTATGTGAGCGAATCTCCATAAGAACACATGTAAAATTACAGTTATTTTAAATTGCAATAACTTTTAAACGGCTTAGTCGATCGGATTGAAATTTTTACTGTAGTTTTAGTATTAAATGAGGAGAATTCTACTAAATTTTTGTTTGTTTCGTACCATTTTGACATACCTCCTAAACATCCTTAAAAGTCTTGAAATTTTGACACAATAAACAAAGTAGGTATATGTAGGTTTACATGTTAGTGTGAGCGAGACAGTTATATAGCGGCCTGCAGGTTAGAGAGAGAATCTTTTTTTTGTTCGAATTTTTGTTCGTTTCGTACCATTTTGACATACCTCCTAAACATCCTTAAAAGTCTTGAAATTTTGACACAATAAACAAAGTAGGTATATGTAGGTTTACATGTTAGTGCGAGCGAGACAGTTATATAGCGGCCTGCAGGTTAGAGAGAGAATCTTATTTCTCACCCTGTTAGTAATTTTGGGGTAGTATAACCCGGCTGCAGGGGGCTGCCAGAATTGACTTTTAGTGTTCAGCAGGTATATAAGATTTAGTACCCAAATTTTCACGACTGTTGAAATGACAACTCGAAATACGTTGCTGGCTCTTGGTCTATAAACTAATCTATTTACGAGATAATTATTTTAAACGCACAATTATTTATTATGATCAGACTGTTAACGTTAGCGTACATTAAGTGACTAGATTATGCAGGGCTGATAAGTTTTGTTATATTTTCTGTATAATTATATTAAAAATTGCAAGTAAGTTAGCCATTTTCTAAAACTTCTTAATCTGTTAATTTCTACAGTTACACAGAAGTCGATCCCGTAGTAATTGCACAAGATGGTGTCGAGATGTTTACAAAAGAAGGCTTCGAGATCATTATAGTTGATACGAGTGGTAGACATAAACAAGAAGAATCCCTTTTTGAAGAAATGTTGGCAGTCTCTAACGCAATTGTAAGAACCAATAAATCACATTTTTGATAATCAAACTATTCTTTCGTTTAATTCTTAGAAACCAGACAATATTATCTTCGTCATGGACGCCACAATAGGTCAAGCTTGCGAAGCACAAGCTAAAGCCTTCAAAGATAAAGTTGATGTAGGTTCCGTTATTATAACAAAATTAGATGGACATGCAAAAGGTGGTGGTGCACTCAGTGCGTGAGTATATATTTTCTTTTCCAACGCATAAAAATGTTTCTTTTAACTAAAATTTTTTAGGGTCGCAGCTACAAATAGTCCAATAATATTCATAGGTACAGGTGAACACATAGACGATTTGGACCCATTCAAAACAAAGCCTTTCGTCAGTAAACTATTGGGTATGGGTGATATCGAAGGTCTTATCGACAAAGTCAATGAATTGAAATTAGAAGATAACGAAGAGTTATTAGAGAAAATTAAACACGGTCAATTTACACTTAGGGATATGTATGAACAATTTCAGAATATAATGAAGATGGGTCCATTTTCACAAATAATGGTTTGTTGTGATCTACAGGGTATTCTAGATAAGTTTGAGTTCCTTTCGGAGAGTGACCATACTGGTACAGGAACTCAAATTTATCTGTAACATCCTGTATTAACATTAAAACAAATTAATAATTAGCATGTCTATATAGGGTATGATACCAGGATTCAGTCAAGATTTTATGTCAAAAGGAAGCGAACAAGAATCTATGGCAAGACTGAAACGGCTTATGACAATAATGGACAGTATGAATGATGGTGAATTAGATAGCCGTGATGGAGCAAAAATCTTTTCAAAACAACCCAGTAGAGTTATTAGGGTTGCACAGGGTTCAGGTGTTACAGGTTAGTTCATGAATAATAATTATGTCACTTATAGTACTTTAATAATTATTTTCGTTACAAGTGCACTATCATTCTTTAGGCTTAAGATTGAGGTTTAAAGAGATAAAAGACTGAAAATTGAACAATTTTTTTGTATTTGTTTGCACATGTAAATTTTGAGGTTAAGTTTGGCAGATGTTAAATTATATTTAGTTATGTATCGGACAAAACGAAAACAAAATGCTAAATGATCGCAAGAACTAATCGTTAGTAGGTAATGATTAATGAATGACACTTTTAATTTTATTAATTAAATATGAGGGTACGTCTGCTTGAAGCACATAAAAATGTCGCACACTGTTCATTCCACAGCCCACTGCCTATATAATAATTAAAATATTTGGTACAATAACCGATTGCCTCTATCTTTTCAGAAAGAGAAGTAAAAGAACTCATAACACAATACACAAAGTTTGCTGCCGTTGTTAAAAAGATGGGTGGAATCAAAGGTCTTTTCAAAGGTGGCGACATGGCCAAGAATGTCAATCCAACACAGTTAGCAAAACTGAATCAGCAAATGGCCAAAATGATGGATCCACGTGTCCTACAGCAAATGGGTGGCATGTCCGGTTTACAAAATATGATGAGACAATTGCAAGCAGGCGCTGCTGGTGGCATGGGAGGTCTTGGAAATCTTATGAATAGTTTCGGAAAATAATAGTGTCTTTTCGAATTTTTTTATATTTTTACTTTCTTTTTTGCAATTCTTCAATTTTGTAATGTTCATAATGTAAATTAATTTAAAAACAAATCTTAAGGAACATAAAATGTAATTTAATTTAGATGATGTTTATGTAAAATATACATTTAAGATATTTTTGATTTTATAATTGTTAAGATTCGCATTCTATTATTATTTGTAAACTGTGAAAAAAAAAAGAGATGAACTAACACAAATTCTCATATAAAAAATAATAAAACGGTTTTGGTAGTTAATTGTTGCTGTTTTCATTTGCTACATTGTTATTCAAATACTCTTCCTCACCCATAGCAACTTTGAAACTCATCTGTCGGTTAAATCCAGGGTTGTACGGAATTGTACCACAAACCACGTATAAGCTTAGACAGTATCGGCATAAAAAAATAACGTTATCATTCCTGAGCTTGCTTTTAATAATCTTTATTCATTTAGAGGTCTTTAATTATAATATTTCTAAAGTCAGTTCCTTGCAGACTCTGGGTGCGAGCTTCACCAATTGCTCTACCAAAATCTGTAATAGATACTTTAGATGAGAGTTTTAAAATTGCTCTGTTAAAGTCGTATAGATTCAAACTCATTAATCACAAAATAATAATGTGATTCTAGTAAATACGTTGTAAACTTGAAAAGTGAACATGGCAAAGACAAAAAACAATTGGATGTTGTTTGAATTATTTTTAAAAGAAACATTTTTTTAAATGCGACACCCTGTATATTTTTATAAAAATGAATGGACAGTGACATTATAAATACAAAAGTTTACGATCATTACCTCTTTAAAATGAAAAATGAAGAAGGACACTTTTCTTATTTTTCATCTAACGCATTGTTCAGGTTTATCTGGTATTATAGAATAAACAAACTAAATAGTTATTGTTTTTTTATTGTATACAAGTACATACAATAACGATATTTATCCAATTGATATATATTGATATCCAATGATACAATTACAAACATTTAAGGCAATGAAATTATCTTATGCTACGTGCCTATTAATGATCATCTCGTGTAAAAGGGCTAACTTTCTTTGTGGTGATTAAGTAACAACATATGTAGTGCTTAATTAAGTATCTGCTTATTTTAATGACTATTTAAATTTAAGCATCTCTTAAAATAAACTTGTGCAATGTCTCATCGCATCAAGCGGAAAAAAGACAGTACGATATTCTCCAGTTTATATAGTTGTAATAACGAGTAACACAGTGGCGTAACTACCGCCCCTGCAGACCATGCGACGCAGGAGGCGCTGCTTTCGTGAAATTTTATTATTGGGAATAGAAATTTAAAAACAAACATTGGAGGTAAAAAACATTCTATTTAAACAATAAAAGAGAATTATGGATATACATTGCTTAAAACAATTAGAGCATATTGTGTTACAATAATATTAGGCATTTAAATACGATTAACTAAATTACTAAGTAGTGGTCTGCTTTGACGACGATGCTAACAATAACTAAAACACTTTCGTCGAACGTGATGTACTTTTAAATTGTGTAAATGAAATTTGAAACTTGTTTAAAAACTTTAAAATAAATGTGCTAACTTGTTGGATCAGCGACAAAGATTGATAATTTTTGGAGAAATATATATCTGTTCTCTAGTTTAGGTCCACCACCTGCAGCCGCACATCCTATAATACCATTCGATGTGTTTCATTGAGCTTAACAATAGTGTTTGGGGGGGAGTAATAGTTTTCGCGACAATCGCCAAAAGCTTTTTTGGTAGTGCAGCCATAA
Organism: Agrypnus murinus; assembly: GCA_929113105.1. Classification (NCBI taxonomy): domain Eukaryota; kingdom Metazoa; phylum Arthropoda; class Insecta; order Coleoptera; family Elateridae; genus Agrypnus; species Agrypnus murinus. The sequence continues at coordinate 141,519,015 of OV816027.1, forward strand.
CCTTCCATATTAATTCCACCACCTACCTGAAAATTCATGTTTTGATGCACTTGCGACCTAACCTAACCTCACCTAACTATAAACAGATCTAACTTAAATCTAGGTTAGGTTAGGTTCCGTTGAGTTGGGTTGGGTTAGGTTGCTTCGAATTTTAAAATGTAAGAGAGAATTTAGCTAAATTTATTATTGGTGGTGCATGATGTCAGTGTCAATTGGTTGAAACATCCCACAAAACACGTGTCAAGAAAATTGAAGCTTTCTTCCCTTCTTGGGGTCTTTTTAGTCTGGTCTAGCCTAGTATAGGAATTAGTCCACGTCAGTTGCAGGGCCACAGTGTTGTAGCGTGAGTTTATCCATCGATTTTCATTTTAAGCAGCGAATTTACCATATATCGTTTAAATTTTTTTGGGAAAATAAACACTACTCCTATGATAAATTACTGTGTGTTTGTCGTTTTAACAATGTTATTTAAATTAAGAGAAACAGAATAAATGCTCTAGTGAAACGACGAGAATTTGTCTTGATTAAGTTATCATTTATTAAAACTTACAATGTTGTTTTGAGAACTTCAGCACTTAATAAGAAATGCAAATTGTTGCAAATTCTGTAGTTGTTTACAACAAATTAACTTCCACAGTTTCTAGCAAGCGTTGTAAAAATACTCAAGAGTCGAGTTGTTTGGATATTGGTTTCCATTACCATATAATAAAAACCAAACTTTGCAAAACTCTTAAATAATCACGAAGTCAACAAGCGTTACAGTGGAAATAGTTGCAACGCCGGAAGATTTAGAGATTAATTCTAATCGCTCTGGATTCAATTTGTTGCTGGCAGTTAACACTTCTATGCTCTATTGCAACTTTAACTGGTGTTTGTAAGTTTATGTGTATATAGAAAGTTTAAGTTTTTTTTCTGTAGGTGATAAGGTGAAATAAAGGATTACTAAGGTACTGAAACCAAACGGAACCATTGATACAGCATCTTGTCTGTAAGTTATTTGAACAACATTAATTAATATTGTTGTTTCATTCTTTACCAACGATCAAAATATATTTATATGTGTTAAACAAGGAATTTAATGCAACTGTACTTAGAATGGGATCCCAAAGTAAGTTATAATGTAAGCTAATAATATGTGTAGGTTTTCAAATATCAATAATTATCAGTATGTTTGTATTGTTTAAACGATTTTTTAAATTTAACATACATACAGAATTTAAAATTAATACTTAATGATATAGTTTGACACGACAAAATATGGTTGTAAATAATTGTCACTATAGCAATAGAATTTTCAGGGCAAAGAGTTGAAATACCAAACGCAGCAAATATAAGCAGAATTTGTTGACCTGTCAAAATCTAATCGGCCATTACATGTTATTTTGTTTTATTCTGTGATACCAATAAAGTTATTATTATAATTGATCGGTGATCGGGTTTTATGAATACCAGTGAGATTAGTGAAACGACAGAAGAACATAAACATAGACAAAGAGAACAACAAGATGTAACAGTCTTCGAGAGGTTGACCGGGACTAATGCCCTATTTGACAACAGAAAGCAACTGTATTTATTTATATGTTTTGGTAACTAAAATTTATTTGAGCATTTATAACACTAGTGATACGAATACAAAGGGAGTTGATAATTTAATAATTATTAATTTAAAGAGAAAAGGAATAACTAAATAAAAAAAGGATTTGAGCAACAGGTAAAGAAGATATGGAAAAAGAAGCAGACATTTTTGCTAAAAGTAGGACATATGTCGCTAGGAAAATTGCAAATGGATGAGGGCAAACTAGATAAAATAGTGAAAAAGTTGCAAAACTTTACATAAGAGGTAAATCGAATAAAATTGAACCAGTTGGAATCTGATAAGAAATTAATGAATATAAGGATGGAAAATAAAAATCTAAAAGAATCTACGACTACTTTAAAACTTTATGCTCTAAAGCCATCATGAAGATGGGCAATGTCACGTATTTTTTCAGCATACACCAAGTTCTTTATATGACCCCACAAAAGAAAGTTCAGAGGTGTTAGATCTGGGCCTACCTGTTGATTTACATTTCAAAACACTGCCAGTTTCTTTGAATTGTTTTAGCCACCTACGAATCGTCTTAGGTTCAGGTGTACAATACCTCCATATTCACGCCTGAAGTTCCACTGCACAACAATAACAGAATTAGTTTCCACTAACCAAATAACACATTGTGCTTTCTGCTGAGGATTAGCCATTGCAGTGACACTAGTAGGCAGCAACCTTGATCATATCATCTCTCATGATATTGCTGTGATTCCAGCACTCATAATTGAATATGTCATTTGGGTTGCCTGTATATTTAGGGGTTTGGACTTAACTGGAACAAATCTGAATTGAATAAATTAATTTGTTACTTAACAGGTAAAGGATACACTTTACATCACTTAATAATCATAAGAAGTAGATTTTAAACGGATTTTCTACTTAAAACTTAAAAATTATTTTGACAAGTTATGATTTGCATATCGTTAGGTCGTTGGACTTGGTTTTTCATAATTGAAGCCATTGTAAGGTGTAGTTTCAGCTGGGAATTATAAAAGGCATAGATGGAAAGGTGTATGCAAGCAATCACCACAATACTCACAGTTTTTGTTGTTGAATTTCAAGTAAATCCCATGCTGGTTTAACGATTTATCTAATTTCATGATAAATGTATAATTTTCATTAATCTATGCATTTGCAGCCAAAATGTTTTGCTGCAATATTCTTAATTAGATTCTAGAGCACCTTTGGCAATAGAGTTTTCAAGTGGGCAGCTCTATATAGAGAAGGTTTAGCCTGTCGAAGCTTAAAATTTGTATCGTTTTAACCTGATCTGTTAATAGGGTAAAATTTTGTTAATATTTAAAGTTTTGGTGCCAAAATTGATGTAAATATTGTGTGATAGGGTATTAGGACTCAGTTAATAATTAAAAAAGGAAGTAATAAGGTGTGAAAATGTTATTATTTTAATTTTGTAAAAACCATGTTAGTCAGGAAATTCAAGATGGTTGCCATTGAATCCTGGAGTTAAATCTGCTTTTTGTTAGACATGCAATATAGCAAAATATAGGAAAAATTATCCTCTTTCCGAGTATGTAATTTGTTTAAACATTTAATTTAATGTTTTAACAATATTTTGGTTATGTAGATTTTGTTAGGTTAGATGTTCAATTGTTTTTAGTAACTTCCCAGATTTTTGTTAGTGAATAAATGACGTTTGTCATATGTTTTTGAAAAAAATATAAAAGCAGATCGAAAATCTGGTTACTTGCTTGTTGATTTTCTTGTAAAGCAGAAGCCATGCCAGATCACGCAATAATAAAATTTTGAGGTTATGTGTGGCAGATTTTACGTCAATGAAATGTCAAAAAAGTGAGGTTATGACAAATGTCATCCAAATTTAATTTTTTTAAAAAAGTGTTTAATAATGATAACAATGAACAATTAGAGTGATTTAAATAAAAAGGAAAGTGGAAGTGTTAATTTGGTTTTTGGACTATTTATTTATAAGAAAAATTTTTGGAAAATGTATTGTAACTTTATTTCTGGATGGAAGGAAATTAAAACGATGTAACAAGAATTTTTGGAAAATAGACAATTGATTTATGTACTCACATATTGGAGGTAAATTGTTCAATATTTAATAGTTGTAATAAATTACAAAAGAAGATTCACAAGAACAATTATATGGAAATGCGTGTTCACCAACGCAAATTTTATTAATAGAAATTTTTCTTTTGCATTTTTGTGATCTATTATTCATCTTCATGTCTCGCCCCATAAACCCACCTGCATTATTTAATATTTATTTACAGGAATAGGTACCCATTGTTAGTGCTTTCAAGCAACTTACAAACTAGGCTCTACCCACCAAAAACCAGTCTAAACATCCAAAATTAATGAGTGCAACAAAGAAGACATAAACAATATGGGTAGCACAACAAAGATAGAATGCAATCATAGCTAGGTAAATTTCTAAAGTAAAAATCTCCGTCCAATAACAAGCAAGCAAGCAAAAACATCTGTGATAAATAGTTTATGTCATTAAAAGTATAAAGTGAGGTTAAATTGCTGATCGTTTTAATTCGTGTATTCAAAGTGTGCAGTTTAAAGCCACAATATGTTATTCAATTGTGAAGAAGAGATGTGATGTCATAAAAACCACTAATCGATACACAGAAAGAATTGGGTAACCAATACTACTCAATAATGCAAGAGATTAATTTATTAACAAGATTAACAGATAGGGTTATCAAAAAATTACAAATAAAACTTTTAAATAACCTTAACATAAAAAGTAAATATCACAAACTAATTATAATAAATGTCCAAATAGTCCCGCCTAGACACTAGTACAAATCATCATGTTTCGTGCTTTCATCTCCTCGTTCACTTGTGGCACATTACGATTGCACTTGCATTTGGAAACAGGACCATATTTTTCAAAATTGCGAACAATGTTGGATATTATTTCACGTGAAGGAATGGGGCGATTTTCTAAAGCCATTATAAATAAATTGATAGTATTACCAATTGTATTTCCATCATAAATCCATTTACTAATTTGAATTTTTTCTTCCTGCATATACGGCATTTTAAACTTTCTAAGATTCTAATGACAAATTGTGATAAAATTGATTTTTATGACAAAAACAGTTTGTTTGGTAGCAAACTATTATATCGACATAATTATGTATTTTAATTACATTAACCTCACTTTATGCTTTGAATGACAGATAAAATATTTGTGACAGGTATGTTTGTTTGATGCTTGCATGTTAAGCCCACCACTCACGATCCAACGCCGCAGTACGGTTAAATACGACGAAATTGAAGTATATTTGAACGTCTGTATGCGCGACCAACCAAATTGGGCCAATTCTGACGGCAGACAAACACGAGAGACTGCAGCAGTACGATTTGTTGGTTGCAACGAGATCTTAACATGTGTGTGTGTGTGTGTGTGTGTAGTTCACCGATTCGGGTTACAATCTTCAGTATAAAATCAGTAAGTCTTCCAACAAATGAGTATGGCATTAGGTATTCCGTTTCAGTAACCATTTTTTGCACCACCATCTTCGTTTCTTGTAATATTTTCTTTTATTTTCGGTTATACAAACTGCGATAACAGCTAAAAGAACTTTTTCGCCTGACATTCTTACTGCACCAATGCAAACTTGTAACTGCAAGGTTGTAACGTGAGTCTACACATTCGATTTCAACAGAATTGTACAGCAGTTGTATTCAACTCAATCGTGCTGTGGCGTTGGATCGTGAGTGGTGGGCTTTACTGGTAAAAACTTACCTAGCCATGATTGCATTCTATCTTTGTTATGCTACCCATATTGTTTATGTCTTCCTTGTTGCACTCATTAATTTTTGTATGTGTAGACTAGTTTTCAGATGATCTGTATAAGTAACCCAAGTAAAGGATGTTATGGTCCTACGCCATCTGTTAATATTAGTTCACAACTAATTTGTTTGACTGTCTTATAATGTTTAGTCAATGATATTAGTTTAATTATAGAGCTCTGTCAGAAGATGCATCTTATCTATCTAGCACAACAAAAAACTTTAATAACATTTTTTCGTATGATCAATCGTTTACACGAAAAACTGGACTCTTTTTACATTTAAAAATTCAATTTTTTCAAAAATTTTTAAATATAAGAAGAATCCGATTTTACGAGTAAATGATTGATCATACGAAAAAATGTTATGAACGTTTTTTAATAAAGCTGTATTAGACTTTTTTGTTCCTTTTTGATGTCTTCTATCACCTCTTAAAATTAACGCATAGTACAGCAAACGCATCATAAATTGGCGAGAGCCGGCGCATGCCGAAAGTACGATCGGCTTCCCCTCGTGTAGTATTTGCGAATGTTGTCGCATGATCAATCGTTTACACGAAAAACTGGACTCTTTATATTTAAAAATTCAATTTTTTCAAAAATTTGTAAATATAAGAAGAATCCGATTTTACGAGTAAATGATTGATCATACGAAAAAATGTTATGAACGTTTTTTGTTGTGCTAGATGAGAAGTATCTTCTGATAAAGTTTCGAACTTGATTAATTTTTTCTGAAAAAGTGGTACGTCCTAGAATAAAGCTGTATTAGACTTTTTTGTTCCTTTTTGATGTCTTCTATCACCTCTTAAAATTAACGCATAGTACAGCAAATGCATTATAAATTGGCGAGAGCCGGCGCATGCCGAAAGTACGATCGGCTTCCCCTCGTGTAGTATTTGCGAATGTTGCACTGTTCTAACAGTGGCGTAGATACGTAGGGCGCCTTATTTTATTTGCTTGCTGTATTTCAAACGAAATATTTCTAGCGGGACTGCCAAATTCCAAAGTAAATATTTTCATAAAATAAAATCATAATTTAGCTAATTGCACTCACTGAAAAAGTGAAATGAAACCATATTATAGATATTTAAATTAAATTTTCAATAATAAATAATAATGTTACAAAACATATTTTGACTACATAATTATACCTATAATAGAGAAAAAGAAAGTTAATACGAGTGGTACTACAATAACGATCATATAATTAAAAAAAAATAAATAAAATAGGCATCTACAATTTATGTTACATATTTTAACCGCTATCCTCAAAATCAGTTCCAAAGTCGGAATCCGAATCTTCTTCATTTACACTAATTATAAGTTGTTCGGTTCTAATGTCTATTATTTGTTCATTTTGCAAATAATTATTTTCACTTTTTATCACGTGTTCACAACGACTCACCCAATCTTCTAAAGTTACAGAAGAAAACTCGTTTTCGGCTAATTTCTACGCATCATTTAATTTAAATGTAGTATTTTTCTTAGCAACGTCGTTTTTAACTTGTGCCCAAATTAGTTCTATTGGGTTCAAATCTGGGTGGTACGGTGGAAGGCGCAGTACAGTATGGCCATTAGCATTGAAAATGGCATCAAATTTGTACTGAATGTACTGCTTTTTATGCCTTTTAATTATATCATATAACTGAGATTTTAGCATTTGAGGTGAAAATGTTATTTTTTTTCAGTAAGCCAGGAGACCATATCTGCTTTTTTAGAATTGCTATTAGAAGCACGGTTTATTTGTACATTGTGATAAGGCGCGTTATCTATCACAACAACCGACTCTGCTGGCAAATTAGGTATTAATTTTTCCGTGACCCATTTTTCATAATTTGATGAATTCATTTCATCATGGTAATCTCCTGACTTACTTCCAGATTTAAAAATGTTGAGGCAGTTTGGAATAAAACCCATGCTTCCACCTGCATGAATTATAATTAAGCGTTACCCCTTTTGAAATATTAGCAAGTAATCCATTATTACTGTCGTCACTCCAACTTTTTGATATAGTGTGCCCACTATGGATGTACGTTTCATCTAAGAAAACAATAGGACGCCGCTGTTGGCGAAAAAACTTAATTTTATTTAAATAGTCTATTCTTAAAGCACGAATTTCACTTTTTTCAATTAATAGTTTACGATTATTTTGAGTACGGCGTCACTTAAACCCCAGCTTCTTTAACACTGTCCGAAGAGAAACCACTTGCCCCTGCCACCCCAAATCATTGCGAAGTGTTTCTTGTAAAGCAGGAAGCGTAACTCTGCAATTTTTATGGAAATTATAGATTATACGGCAAAAATCAACCAACTCATAATCTTCAAGTGCTGTCACGTTACACACGCGACTTCGTTTTTTTCCAGGACTTTTAAATAGTTTATCAGTCTCAGATTCAGGCAAGGTGTTACCTTCCTTAATAATCCTTTCAATAATCCTTACGGATACTCCAGTAGCACTTGACACTTTTTCTTTAATTCCCTTCATACACTGATCTTCGTTTTGAGATTTTATCCATTTGTAGACGTTAAAAGCCATTTCGCGCGCTTGACTGTGAAGAGTTTTTCCGCGTAAAGTTGACGACATAGTTATAAAACTGATAAACTAAATTACCGATCGGCTGTTTCAAACAGCTGGTACTACTACTTGCACTAACAATAATGCAATGTGCCTTAAAAATCCATTTTTAACGCTATATATATCTCATTACTTAAATTTCCCAAAAGAGAAAGCATAGTTGACGATTATTATCAAATCAGAGTTACTCATACTACCTATTAACATTCCTCGAACAGTATTTGACTCGCTTACGCAAATTATACATTACTGTATATTTATTTGTTTATTGTCGAGATCCACTCATTCTTGTGGGACTATTTTCTAACTCATATTTTTAAGAAAATGAACGCAGTCTGCTCCGCCACTGCTTAAATCTCACTATGCCAGTGCGCAACCAAAGCTCTCGCCAATTTATGTTGCGCCGAACAGTAATCCCTTTCATCTTGTATTTCTGAACCTTGAGATGGTTAATATCATCACAGATCAATGAGCCATTTTTGAGATAATAATTGCATAAAATTCCACATTTCAATCCATATGCAGTCAGTGAAATATTATCTTGCTACACTTGGAATATAATTTTTTCATGAAAAGAAAAATAAATATTTTATATTCTCATTATATATTCTTTATTTTTCAATAACAAATTTGTCAACAAAAAGAAAGGTATATAATAATCTAGCAACCTAAATAAATGTTTACATAAATTTCGTTGTATATAATAAAAATAATATTCATATATTTTAGATAATATCAGTACTGTAGAAAAAGCTAAAATCCTATCAGATCTAAAAGGACGGATAAAAACACAAACATTTTTGTTCCAAATCTTTTCCTCTTTTAAGCTACACTGTTAAGTTTTGTATAATTGTGAGTATTGTCTTTCCTCCGTCTATATTTACAAAGTTGCCCGCATAATAAGTAAACAAAAACAAGTACAGTTGTAAGTAAATATATCCTCAGCTGTAAAAAGCGGGACGGAGACCAAAGCACTGTATATTTCAAGCTTCCATTTTCTGAAATATAAAACTATTGTTAGAATATCAAATAGTATATGTATGATTATACGTACCTATAACGGCAAATCCATAACCTATTTTATCAGTTCCCATACGATATGAACAAGTTGGCACTAAGATTTCATAAATATCAGTTATGCCTAAGAAATATTCATACACTTTATTTTCATCTGGTCTTACTGGAATGATTAAACGGTCTTTATTGAATTCCTGTGGCATTATAACTACCATGGAATTGTGAGTATGTGCTGTGAATAAAAGTTGCGGTTGCAGTTTTTCTAAAACCTTTAAATATTTTCGTAAATTAAATTAAATAACTTTATTATCTGAATACATTTTACCTTGTCGACAAAAAGTGCAGGTGATAATATAAGTGGTATGTGGCTTACACCAACATTGATAGTATCTAAGTTGCTAAAATCATTCTTCTCTTTGAATACGGGTATAAGTGATAACAGTCGGTTGATTTTATAAAATTTTACATTATTAACTTTAATTATGTCACGTTGAGAAAAGGCATGCTGAAAACGTTTCACTTTTTCTTTGGTTATGGCATCGTAAAATTCTCCACCAATGTCGTTATCACCAGGTAACCAGATATGCTGTAAATAAAAGAATATGTTGACATGTAGAAATATATAGTATATGGTATTGGGCCCAAATTAATGAGATTGAGTATTTGCAAAATAACATGCGATTTCAAATGTTGCACACAACGTATCACCCGGTATATAATTTTACTTAAGATTGTACCATCACACAGTGCTTTGTTCTATGGACAAAAGTAAATAAATTACATACATACATAATCTTTAACCCTTTATACCTTTCGGTGTCGAGGTGCCGGGATGCACTGAGCTGCAGAGTGGATATGTGGGTGTGAGATGAGGCGCGGAGCCATATAGGCAAGACTGCGCTCGTAGTTTAAACTTGACTTAACTCTGTTAAGCGATATAATCCACTATAACCACCCTTGCCGTACTGCCGGCAAGTAAATAAACTAATAATTATAATTCGATTTCAAAGTAAACAAAGCCAAGCAGGCAATAGCAGTATTGCCAATAGATGGCGCTCACACATTTGTCAGTGTATAGCCCTTTATTTTTAAATAGTAGCGACAACAATTGATCTCACCACTGGAGCAAAATTATGTTGGTGACATTGAAAGTTACCAGATTTGACATTTCGTTTTACACTAAATCTTAGGTTTAATAATCATCATGCACAAAAATATTCACAATTTCACATTAATTTGATAACGGACATTCGTGTTATGTAAAGTTTGTGCCTGGTTTGCTCCACGATGTCGCTACTACAGTAGGAACTCCATAATCCGAACACACTATATTTCGAACATCCAGTAATCCGAACCACAACATTCACAAGCTATAATCCGAACAAACCTCTTTAATCCGAAATTTTCTTTAATTCGAACAAATCTCTTTAATCCGAACAAGAAAATTCTATGTACAATGTGCATACTAAAATTAAATATGTAGCGTTCTTGGAAGGTGAATATTAATTATAAATGATATTATATCAGATTGCTGATGCAGTTTTTGGCTGATACTGTTACGACCCGACGGGTGTAAACAAATTCTACGAAGATCAACAAACGCTTTTGTTATTAATATAAAGAGTAATAAAAAGCGTGAAGGCTACAGATGTAAGAAATTAAGCTATAAATTTTGTTTGTATAATGACATCATCTACCTTAAAACTTTTTTCTCACAAGTTTGTTAATACACAATTTGTATTCGTGGCGTTCAAGATTTAATTAAAAAATGTCAAAACGTAAACACATATTAAAACTATCAGAGAAATTATTCAGCAATTAAATGTTGGGTTAGTGTTTAACGATTGGATTAGAATATGATGTTGGTAAATAGACAGTCAGTGATATAAAGAAAAACAAAACTAAAATCCTAGAATATGTCTCATCCGCTGACAAAGGTATAGGAAATAGAAAAATACTGAAATTATGACCATGAAATGAGAGCACAACGCTATAAAAAATGAAAGAGAAAACTTAAAGCATGAAATTATAGATTTTCTTAATTAGAAATAAAAGTTTTGTTATAAAATTAGTAAATTACATAAGTTAAGTCCTTTATAATACAGTACCATGGCATACAGCAATGTTTATTTTCATACATCCAGTAATCTGAATTTCTCGTTAATACGAATTAGCCTTACATATATAGGTTCGGATTAAAGAGCTTCTACTGTATATGAAATAGAGGGGCTATATGTCAGTGCAATTATTATCGATTATTAATCTTTCTTTTGTGATTTCTAATACCCAAATGGGAAAAACGGCATTTTCTAAATTAAATTAAATTTTAAAAATGTGTAAAGAATTCCCCCACCAAACATTTTTTGACCAAACTAGTTCCCAAAAATCATTTTTGGGGCGAACGCCCAAAGGTCCCAAAAGGGAGCAAAAGTAAAAAGATGCTTAATCTCCATGGAAACGAATCATAATTATATTATGATTTTATGATTGCCATTTACAATTACACAATTTAGTTAGGTTAGGTTAGAAAAAACTCGAATTTGCATAACGTTTTGGTTAGGTAGTGGCGTTTTTGTGCAGGTTGGGCTGGTAGCAACCAATTTTGGAGGCTTAGGGCAGTTTGGCCCCAAAAATGTTGATTCTGAATATATAAATCATTATTGAGGCGGATGCAAATTTGGGGTTCAAAAGTAAAAATACTTAATCTCCATCGATATAAATAACTATTAGGTATATTAAATTTCTATGCTTGTGAAATTGTGCAATTTACAGTTACCCAATTTAGTTGGATTAGGTTAGATTTAGGTTAGGTTAGGTCGAAAAAAATTTGCATTTGCATAGCGTTTTGGTTAGATAGTGGTGTTTTTGTGGAGCTTAGGTTGGTAGCAACCAATTTTGGAGTTGCAAAGTTTTTAATTACGTCATCAGGATTTACAGCTTTGCCAGTCGAAAACATCGGTGTGACTACAGCAGCAGAGAAAGCGCGCGTATTTGTAAGTTAATTCGAAGCCAGGCTCCGGGGAACGCGCTGAACCCGCCTCGCGCCGGCTCTGGATACATGTTTAACCATAATTGGGATTTTTTGCTATTTTATTCCTTTACCAGTGTAATTTAAATTTATATAAATTTTACCTGCTACTGCCTGCAATTCTATGTGTAACAATTTATTTTCAGCTAGGAGAAAAACCTTAAAAAATTGTGATCTAATTGAAGAATGGTTTGCAGGCAATGAAGCTGATAAAAATCCCCTATTTTTATTTTGATTACGACCGTTTTAGAAATTTCTAACTGTTCTGATGAGGTGAACAACAGTTTGCGTGATATGAGTAAGTATTTTTGCCTTACTGCAAAGACAAAATGAAAGGACTGTAAAAAAACCGAAAATTGTTTCTCAAACGCCATGAAAAGTGGTTAAATAAAAAAATTCAGCTGCCTAACAATGTAATAGAGATTCTGGAGACAACAGGCATTCCTGTTCAGCCTGCTGCAAGTTTGGGAAGACCTACACAGCCATTCAAGGAAGCTTCATTAAAAACAAAAAAACGGGGCGCACTGAACAACTCCTTGCTACAAAAACATACGAAGAGCTTAGTTTTGCTGCAGAAATGTCAAGACAGTCATCATTCTCCTCAACATCCCATATGCAAAAATCAAAATGTTTGACACTCGAAAAAGCACTGGGCCTTTACTTTGACTTAGGACTCTCTGAGAGAAAGTACGATATTTTGCATTCTGTTATTAATGAATTGCGCGAAGGCTGTTTGCCGAGTTTGCACACTCTAAGGAAAGCAAAAACGCTTATATTTACCACAACAAATGTCAGTCACAGAAGTATCAGCTGAAATCAATCTACAACTACTTTTAAATAAGACGGCAGACAGTTTACTTCAAATAGCAGATATAGAATACAGCGAACATGTGAAATTAATTCGTAAATGGGGTTTCGATGGAAGTGCGGGCCACAGCATTTATAAGCAGAAATTCCAGGATAGTACACAAACAGATGAATTTTTATTTTTTATTGCCTTTGTCCCTTTAAAATTAGCGGATAGTGTTACCGGAAGAGAATTGTGGATTAATATTCGACCTTCTTCAACTCTATTTTGCAGGCCCATAAAATTTATATTTATGAAGGAAAACCCTGATTTAGTTTGAAATGAGGAGTCCAAGATGAATACTGTCATCTCCCAACTCGTTCCTCACGCATATCTTAACGGAAAAATAATTCAAGTCGAATTTGAAATGTTATTCACAATGATTTATAGAAGCGTTAGCAATGTTTTGTCTGGAACTAATTGTGCCTCCAAATGTTACATTTGTGGTGCTACTCCAAAGGAGATGAACTTGCAAAGTGTTACCAATAGGCCTCCAAACACTGACAATTATCGCTTTGGTTTATCCACTTTACACTCGTGGATAAGGTTTTTCGAGTGTTTGATGCACATATCATATCGTCTTCCATTAAAATCATGGCAAGTTAGAGGCATTGAAAATAAGCAAATCTTTCAAGAAAATAAAACAAGAATTCATGTTGACTTTAAGTCCAAAATGGGTATAATAGTAGATAAACCTAAACAAGGATATGGATTGTCAAATGACGGTAATACCGCCAGAAAGTTTTTTAGCAATCCTCAGCTAAGTGCCAAAATTACCGGAATTGACAAACAAAAAATAGAGAATTTTTCTATAATTCTAAGAGTTCTGACTAGTAGCGCTAAATTTAATAAAATGAATTTAGGTGTTTTGTTAGAGAAAACCAGGAATCTTTATTTAACATTGTATAATTGGTACTACATGCCTAGTAGTGTTCGTAAGATATTAATTCACGGTTGTGACGTAATTGACTTTTTCGACTTACCAATAGGACACTTGTCCGAGGAAGCTGTTGAAGCCAGACATAAGGAAATCAGAAAGAACCGTTTGCATCATACCCGTAAGTCATCAAGGTTGAACACAAATACAGATTTAATCAATATGTTGTTACTTACTTCTGATTCGTTGTCATCTCAAAGAAAGACAACTTCTAGCAAATTTAGGGAATATAATTATGAAATTCAGAAGTATATAATAATTGCAGATCCATTAATTAAAGTAATAAATTCTTCTGAAACTGTACCGAATCTACGATTATTGAGTCCCGTTTATCCTATAACTCGCAGCACTGTGCATCACCTCAAACACTCACATGTCCCTGATTATTTTTCCCAGGATTCGAGACAACAAAAAAAAAGTTGTGTATGTAATTCCCAGGACTTTTTGTCCCGGAAATTTCTTATGTCAGTATATACAATACACTGTACAGAATACTAGTACATATTAATTGCAGGCAAAAATAAGTTCCTGCATTCTAAATGTAATAGCGAGGCGATCTCAATAAGAGAAAGACTTTTTTTTGAAAACCCAGCTGTTCTAGCAGCTGTGCTTTTAGACCTCATGTACAAAGTTATGCTTGATAGGGATCAAAAAAAAAAGCCAAATCACATCTTAAGTAGATTAATGGCTGTAAGAGAGATTGGAGCAAAAATCTGAATACCGAGGACAATCAATTGTCTAGCTCAGTGATGGCGAACCTTTTTGAGAAGTGAGCCAAATTTTGTTCATTATTTTTTTAATACTAGCCCGTGGGTCACTAAATCAGTGGCGTCACTTGGAAGGGGGTGGGGGTAAAAAGGGTACCAATAATTTGGAAACAGAAAATTTGTTAACAGAAAAGCTTGACAGTTGACCCTTTTTTTCGGTTCTCACTTTTAAAATTCTTTAAAAAGGTTTACGTTTCCTTTTGTTTTATAACTTTTACTTTTGTAAATGACGAGCAAAAAATAAAGGTCGTCGTCAAAAAATTGATACAATGGGGTGACACCGCACCAAGTGACACCATGCCCAGTGGCGCCTCTGCACTGAGTATTTGGATGACCGAGTCTCACTGAAGTTCGCACACTCTATTTTTGTTATTTAAAAAACTATTTCTTGTTAGAGTGAGGTACCGTCTTTGCACTTATACCATGTTAAGTTTCATGAAATTCTATCGAATGGTTTCCTCACGCTGCCCGTTCAACTCTGATCAATCTGTGGACGCAAAAAGGCGGTAAGAAGGATCACCGCCTAAGTAAAATTTTATAAAACATGTCATGAAGTAGATGCTGAAGAATTACCTTATTTTAACAATAAGGAACTGTCACCTTGAAGAACATAAGAAATTTTGGGGAAAAGATTGTAGAATGCACCTTGTTTTAAAATATAAAAGATAAATACACAACAAAATCTAACAATAAAACAACATCGCTTATAATATAGGACAGTGCTTTACTCTAGCAACAAGAAATAGCTACTTTGTAAAACCAAAAAATCCAGAAATATAAAGTAAATAGAAGTGTGCGAACTTCAATGAGACAGGGCACGTATATTTCAGATAGTTTCTTAATATTAGGTTGTGGTACATCTGGTACAAGTTTATGACCGACTGTCATGAATCATACACAGGTGCAGTGATACGATAGAAAATCAGTTAACCAACTTCCACTTGGAAATATTTTTTTTATAAATTCGATATTAGAAATTTATGATTTCTAATGTCAACCTTAATTTTTTAATATTTTCGATTGTCTGTTTTCTTTTATGATATAAAAGATAAGTTTATAAAAATCAATGCGTGGGTCATTTAAAAAGCCTTCGTGGGTCAGTGTCTGACCCGCGGGTCATAGGTTCGCCACCACTGGTCTAGCTAGTGAGAATGAGTGAATAGGGGATCAAATTGAACACAAACATTATATTGGTACAAAAAAAAATAATATTCTCGAAGGCTGGGATATACATAGAACGGGAGAGAATCTCCAAAACAAACAATATTTTAGAATTTTGGAAAAAAACAAACAGATGTCTGTAGAAATTTCTTTTCGTTGCCCTTGAAAACAAATACAAAAGAACACTTAGTTTAATGTGCAAGAAAAACTCGCACTAACTTTTATTATAATGCACGTTAAATTAAAGTGAAACGTGTTAATACTCAAAACCCTTATATAATGCATGCTTAAATCCTACCCTTATTTTAAATATGTACTACATATATATTTTGAAAATGAACGTTATATTTAATCTTAGTGAAAAGTTCATAAAAATGAATTAATTAAAATATTACATTAACATAAACTATTAATTATTTTTGAAAGTAGGTACTATTCAAATTATTTTATTTTTTCAAACATTTTTATATTTTTTCTGTGAACAAAGAATTTTCGACTTTGATTGCTAATTCAAGGTTTTTTCCCGATTATGCAAATTCAAGGTATTCAGGTTCGCTGGCCACCCTGAAGAACTTGTGTCCATTGTGGAGTGGGTTATAAATGTACCCCAAGGTTAAAACGCATATTTGAGTCAGCTTTCACACGTTGTAGCATTTTATTAATCTACTTTAGTATTAAACAAAGGTAATTATAAATTGAGAAAGACAATACACAGAAAAAATTATTTTCCAAAACAACATCAAAAAACTGAGCGTGGAGAACATTTGGTCTCCACTCAGTAGTATAATACATAATCCATTCCCCTTTCACTACATTTGCAGTGTTGGGGTTCCACACAAACTCTTATGGGAGTGCAATGGAGGTAATGGAGTTATTCTAGCAAGTACATTACACTCCCCCATACTTTAACAGTAATAAAAGTTGCAAACCTTATCCTAAGGAGTTCAAATAATATGCTTGTATTGAATTTTTAAAATTCAGTTGCTACCGAGATTTGAATCTCTGTCCCACTGAACCAGAAGTAGGATCTCTGGCCTACTCAGTAGTATAAGAGTTAAAAAACATGTTTTAATTTAAAACCGGAACCAAAAGTCGAAATGAATAGGGGAACGGAAATCAGAACCCAAACGTTTATATTTTTGTTACTGAAATTACATTTGGGTCCTAGTTTCTGATTCTGAAAAAGCACTAATTTATTATATTGCCTCTGAAAGAGTCACTTTGTAGATATACACCCATTATGGTTATTATTTGGGTCATGTTGGAATTTTGGTTTTGATGGGTGTCAATTTGATTAAAGAAAAAACAAAAAAATTTTAACACCAATACGAATTTACTATCTCTATTCTAATTATTCGAGTAACGAGAAGTTTCCCATTTAAAACACACAGTTTTTTTTCAATTCTTATGTATGTATATGGGTCATTCTCGCAAAAATCTATAATTTGGCATCCAAAGCCTTGATGAGCTCCACGACATGGCTAACGCGAAAATAAAAATTGTACCTAATGCTGTTCATAGAGGACTATAAAGTGTATCTAAGAGCATCTCTGTATACCAAGATGTTGACGCGATAAAAATTCGAAAGTGTCCAATTTGTCATTCCCTCACCATGTCCACTAGAAATCTTAATAAATTTGATAAATTATTTCTTTAATATATACAGTAATTTTTTAGCCTAAAAACATTTAGAACAATTCGATATTAATATAGGGTTTCAGAAAATCAAGATTTTGTAATTAGATATTCTATAGGAAAAACATAATGACGCAAAACTGTGCTGTCCATGCCTAAATACATCATTCTTTCACCTCATGCAAATTCGACAATAAGCGTGTAATTAGCCCTGTCGCCTTGATAATAAACACCCTGTTGCAAGTGCATTTTCTCGCATAACTCCTGACATCTCCTTTACTGCCTCCATAATCTTCAGATAGTTACCACTGAGACGCCATTGAGGTTGGGAACTTTCCAGATGAGCAGCGTGTGTTTTTTATGTGTCATTCCCTCGCATTGAAAAGAAACGTAAGTAAGGCTCTCATTTACTTTATATTTCTTTTCACTTATGTGTTATGAAGTTATTTACAAGTGGCTACTTTTTTTTACAAAACGAGCATAAGTAGAAAAAGAAAATACGAAAAACCTAAAAAATTGTCATTCCCTCACAACTTGTTGGCGAGGGAATGATAACGTGAGTGAATGAATGACAGTCAGTGTTATTTCTAATCACAAATAGGCTTTTTCTTTATTTCTTTCATTACAATATACTCATATCAATACTGTATCGTAATATGTAGGTAAGTTGCTCGATGTGTGAGCAATTAAGCATATTGAGCAAGTTTTCTTGTGGCCGTAATATACAAGGGGCCTTAATACCTATGTTCCTTACAGTTCCTTGTTTTTCTTCTTGATAGGTTTCGTCTCTGTAACCATGCCACCTCGAAAAAAGGATGTTGCAGAGCAAAAACAAAGAAAGAAAGAAAGACAAACTACGATACCAAAAGCTGAAAAATAACCCCGAAAAAGCTCTTGAATTGAAAATAAAAGAGCGTGAGCGTTTAGATTTTACTTAAAAATCCATTGCAAGAGGATAAAAAATAAGTTAACAGAAAATTTACCAACATATTTAGTTTCCATGAGAAAATAATTGGTAAAATATGATATTTATTATGCGAGTACATTTTTATGACCGCTACTGTATATGGTAATTCTACAGTTACCAAAGGAAACACAAATAAAGTTTCAAGTAAATTTCTTGTTGTTTGAAATGATTAAATGTCATTCCCTAGCCCCCCATGACCATTCATATGGGCTTTGTCATTCCCTCACCACATTGATCTTTCCCTCAAATGACCCTTATTTTTAAATTTAAATTTCTTTAGAAGGACATTAGTTCCTGTGATGCTGACCACTTAAGGACATCTGTAATGGATCACTAATTGTGTAAGCAATTTTTTTTGGGTAAAATTCGAAACCAAAGTTGACGTGAAGTTTCAAGTTGAAATTATAGCTTTCTGTGTTCTATAGTTTTATAGTGATCGTTAAAAAAAATCTTTTTTCACCCACCCCATAAACCATTAGAAAATGATGCAAAAATAAATGGAAAAATATTTTTTTTTGAATTTAAACCGTGCCTTTTTTGCCTTTTTGGTATTCAGATTCGTATTCAGGGACCCCAACAACATAAAGATACGCATTTTGAAGCAAAAACATTACAAAACAATAAAATTGTGAAAAACAAAAAATACAAAAAAATAAATGCATAAAAATGCACTGTTGAACTAGTGTAGCAGTAATGTTAATAGAATTCACCATATAATATTTTTTATCTACGACCACCATAGAAAGTTACATATTCCGCACAATCTAGTAACCGTGAAAACGACCAATTGCAAACAATCTCCAAACTCAACGGTAAAGTATGTGAGGAAGGAGTTCTCAATAATCCGTAGTTCTATTAAAACGCCATAGATGTCACCACTTGCAATATTTATAATATTATTAATTATTTGAAATATAAAATGTTATAAATTTTAGATAAAGGTTAATTTATTTTGTTTAATTAATATTTTACATTAAATTATATTTCGAATCGAAATCCATCTAGAAAAAAAACTAAGGTCAGACCCGGGGAATTGAACCCGGATCGCTCGGTTAGTAGCTAAAGCGTAACCTAATTGAGCTATCGGACGCCTTTCAATGATGTTTTTTTTTCTCATTATATAAAGTTACAATGATTGTTATTCAATTAAAACGTAAAATTAATTAATGTTTTACATTATTATATAATTTTTAATGTAATTTTATTTATTATTATTGCTAAATTACAATAAAAACATTGAAAACATTTATAATTTGCTACATAATGCGAGAATATTTGACATTTTGCGCAGAGGTTAATAACCTTGACAATTGAATTGTGATTTTTGTACATATAAATTTATTTTGAAAACGAGTACATAATTATTTAGCTGTAAGTACTAAATAGTAGATTGACTGAAATTATACAAATTGTAAACGTATTATTACTATTGTCTTTACAAATTTAATGTTTACTTTTGTCGTTTTTAAAATTCTAGATGTATCAGGAGTGAATCCGATGAAGGAAAATTGGGGTGTACACTCGTACACCTCCAAACATCGTGTAAGCGGCTCACATTACATCTCTTATTGCCAAATATTTCACATAAAAAATATGAATGCGAGTATAAATTCTAGATTAAAAAACTTTCTTAGCTGTCGGTGGTTTATTACTTTTTTTGTTATCGTAGATAAAGTATAGTGTGTAACGCGTGCAAAAACACCAATTTCTCACTCGTGTGATTGCGGCATTCGACTACGTCTCATGCCGCAAAATCTTCACACTCGTGAGAAATTGGCACTTTTCTGCACTTGTATTTTCCACTACTAGCTATGAAGTTGACAATTATTGCGTCTCCTAGCCAACTGAGAAGTTGAATTTCTCTAGTAGTGGTTAATAATTTTTTCTATTATTAAACTAAGTTAATAATGGATAAATTCAAATGTTTTGAGAATCCAGGGATAGTTGTTTAACAAAAACTTGTGCAACATAATTTTGTATACCCAGGAGATTGTCTGTAATGTATTTGCTGCTTGAAATTACCTAACACGATAATTACAAACGTTGTTTGAAAATAAGTTTTATTAGTGGAAATGTCAATCTGCATCAGACTACTTGATTTTTGTTTTATTAGTGGAAAGGCGAATTTGCATTCCTGTGCTACTTGATTTTTACAAGAAAAATTTTAATTTTTAATTTTTGCCTTAAATTTGGCTAGTAGTGGAAAAAATAGTATATACACCACGGTGGTGAAGACATCAATAGGCCTCGCACCTTATTCCGCTCGGGGCAAAGCCCCTCGCGAAATAATCTTGGTCCTCGGTCAATTAAAACAGTCTTCACCACCTTGGTGTATAATATACTATTTTTACCTAAAAGTAGAATCAATGCCTGTTAATGCCATAAAATTAATTTTCAAATTTTCCTCAACAATTTGCCCTAATGGTCAAATATATACATAAGAATTGAAAAATGCTGTGTATTTTACATGCAAAACTTCACCTCGTTACAGCGAATGATTAGAATAGAGATAGGAAGTTCGTATTGGTTTAAAAAAATTTGAAACAGCCTGTAAACCACTTCTTCTATTATGTATCAGACAAAACAAGTACAAGTATATATTGAAAAACAAGTGCTACAATGGCTATTTAATTTACTTTTATTTGTTATTAGAAATGTAAATATTGTGTTAGTAAAAAAAATATAAAATTCAAAGCTGCTAACAAAGACATTCAATTTTTTAACATTTGAAATTCAGTTTTTTTTGACATTTATTAAATTATTAATTTAATACAATTACTTCACAAATGTCCCTAGAAACAGTTGAAGTTAAACTTTGTAACACTGTTTTTGATCAAAACAAAATTGACTTTTAAATAAGGAAACAATTGAAACAGGTGAGCAACAATGAATCTAATGCATTTAAAGTAAAATATTAACAATTATTCATAGTTACATAACAAATGAAAAGCTTCAATTACACAGGCAGAATCACTCATCTAAAGTAAGTCATTATAAATTAATACTTACTTGTACTGCTTGAAACGGTTTACGTAAAAATATATTAAACAACCTCCTTAAATAAATTTTGAATTCAGCATTTGTAGCTGTAGATCCTTCATCAAACAGGTCGCCAAGAAATATAACAACATCCGGTTTAGTAAAATGAAACGCATGCGAAAAAGTTTTAGATAAATATCTACAAAATTGTAATATTGATTACGGTAGTTCAAAAATTAATTGAATAAATTTTTACCTATCACTATCCCAAGTACTAACAGGCGTCAACATTTTAAAATGTTCATTATGTAAGCCTATTAGTTGCGGATCTGCAACTAATAAAATTCTTGTACATTTCGAATTCCATGAGCAATCAATTGGATACCATGTAAAAGTGGCACAATAATATATTAAAATTTCTACAATAAAAACAATCACTACAATAAAATATATAGCGACACTCTTATGATTTGTACTGAATAGTGTGGTTCGCAGAGAACGAATTGAAATGCTAAAAAAAACAAAACAAAAGAAAATCACAAAAATGTAGTTTACACGTATGCCATTCTAATTAATATATCTTAATTACTTACAGATTTCTAAATATGGTTTTCATTATTAAATTAAGTTTTTTAAAAAATCTATTCTAGTACCTAAACCTACATTTTACTAATTTATATATTGAGCTGCCTTTCCCTTTAAACATAATAAATACATTTGAAGTTAGCAGCAGTTTTTACATATGTAATTAAATAAAGGTGCTTTAACACACCTCTAAGAATTTACTTGCGCAAGTTATTTTGCGCATATACGCTTGATCTAAAAGTTCTGCTCCTACCAGAGACTTTTGTATTTATAAACTTTTATAAAGAGCTAATACTTGGTAATTTTAATAGCAAGAGTAAATTAATTACTCGTATTATCTATATCACTTCATTTTTCTCTGTGTAATATTGAAGAATTTTTTTCAGTTTATCTGCAGATATCAAGAAATTGGAACGGTTGAAAAATGGTGTAACAATTAACATTCTCATTTATGTAATATAACTAGGTACAAGTTTACCATCGTTAAGCTTATATAACTTTGATTTACATAAATTAGTAACAGCAATATTTCTGTTTCCTTTATAAACCTCTTAAAGTGTTTAAATGGAGCGGTATATAACTTTAAAGCATTATAACCAATATTAACTTATTCAGTTGTTTTTGTTACCACTATATAACTTCTTATAAAATCACAATTTAACAAAAATTAGAAACCATTATTAATCAAATGCGGTTGTGTATCTACTGGCGGTTACTTTTACAAACTTGTTAGTAATATTTGAGTTACCAGATTTTAATTACCCGTCTAGCATCATATCTTTTTCTCTTATTAGATACTTATTTGTACTATTATAGTTTTGCTTCACTTTTTGACTTATTCTTTAAAATTCTTAGTTTACATTTTATGTTGCTCGTATAATAAAATAAAATGATGGTAGTTACCAATGGAATTTTTGCACATACGAGATAAGCGCCATAAATTCTCGGCCCGGTAGGCTTCTACAGGTGCCAACATGTTCAAACTCGGTTGCGTTATAGTTGAACATGTAAGAGGCGTACACTATATATATATATATATATATATATATATATATATATATATATATATATATATATATATATATATATATATATATATATATATATATATATATATATATATATATATATATATATATATATATATATATATATATATATATATATATATATATATATATATATATATATATATATATATATATATATATATATATATATATATATATATATATATATATATATATATATATATATATATATATATATATATATATATATATATATATATATATATATATATATATATATATATATATATATATATATATATATATATATATATATATATATATATATATATATATATATATATATATATATATATATATATATATTAATGATTTAGAAATATCGTGTTTTAGCACCAAGATTAATGTATATTAATGAAGACATAATTTGAATTATGAAAAATTATTATCTCTGACCAGGATTCGAACCCGGGCTTTCTGCTATCCGGGCAGATGCTCTACCGCTGAGCTATCGGAGATCGATTACTGGTGAAGTAATAATTCTTCATATAAGTTATAATAATGTG
Source organism: Agrypnus murinus (assembly GCA_929113105.1). Classification (NCBI taxonomy): domain Eukaryota; kingdom Metazoa; phylum Arthropoda; class Insecta; order Coleoptera; family Elateridae; genus Agrypnus; species Agrypnus murinus. Next base: position 141,542,486 of record OV816027.1, read on the forward strand.
TAAACACATAAGAGAGTACTAATTATATTTTGCTATGTTAAAGTAGGCTATCGCTGATTAGCGACAATTTAACCCACAATCACAGCTAAATTAGATTTTTGAATTATTACCATAAGGCATATAATATTAATAGTTTAATGATTTAGAAATATCGTGTTTTAGCACCAAGATTAATGTATATTAATGAAGACATAATTTGAATTATGAAAAATTATTATCTCTGACCAGGATTCGAACCGAACGATATTTCTAAATCATTAAACTATTAATATTATATGCCTTATGGTAATAATTCAAAAATCTAATTTAGCTGTGATTGTGGGTTAAATTGTCGCTAATCAGCGATAGCCTACTTTAACATAGCAAAATATAATTAGTACTCTCTTATGTGTTTACACATTATTATAACTTATATGAAGAATTATTACTTCACCAGTAATCGATCTCCGATAGCTCAGCGGTAGAGCATCTGCCCGGATAGCAGAAAGCCCGGGTTCGAATCCTGGTCAGAGATAATAATTTTTCATAATTCAAATTATGTCTTCATTAATATATATATATATATATATATATATATATATATATATATATATATATATATATATATATATATATATATATATATATATATATATATATATATATATATATAATATTTTGAATGCAAATTCATATAGAAAAATTTATCGACTCTGCTGGGATTCGAACCCAGGACCCTCCACTGTCTAGGTGGTATCTCTACCAACTGAGCTACAGAGAACGACTACCAGCATAGCGAGAAATTTTCCATATGAATTAGATATCAAGCAAACATGCAAGTAACTAGATATTAAATTAACTCTATCTAAAAAAAAATATATATATATATATATATATATATATATATATATATATATATATACAGTGAGGATTTTATTTCGCTGAAGATCACCACTATTAACCCTATGTTCAGTTTAAAAAAAAACATGTCAATACATTAAAAGCAATTACGAGTACAATATATCCAAGCAACCTCTAATAAAACAATTGCCATTAATGCCATTAAAAAGTGTCAAACAAATCGCAAACTTGTTGCATACTATCATTATTGCAATTGTACCAGCGTACAATAGCAGTTTTTTCATCTTTTAAATACATGCCGTAAACCCTCGTGTAAACCGCAAGTGCAAAAACTTAAAAAAAAAATCAGTTTTGACACTTTTTAAGGACATTAATGGCAATTGTTTTATCAGAGGTTGCTTGGCTATGTTGTAATTGCTTGTAATGCATTGACATGGTTTTTTAAAAACTGAACATAGGGTTAATACTTATAGTGCTGATGTTCAGCGAAATAAAATCCTCACTGTATATATATATATATATATATATATATATATATATATATATATATATATATATATATATATATATATATATATATATATATATATATATATATATATATATATATATATATATATATATATATATATATATATATATATATATATATATATATATATATATATATATATATATATATATATATATATATATATATATATATATATATATATATATATATATATATATATATATATATATATATATATATATATATATAGTAGACTTTTAATTAATGGCTTTTATAATTATATTAATCTATTAATATCAATGGAATAAGCCTATATAGTTATTTTTATATCTGGTTTATTTTATTTGCCAATATTTCGAAGAATGCTATTTTTTCTTCATTTTCAAGGCGAAAAATTAACAAGATATTAAACTAAAACTAGTCCTAATAATTATACAAAATAAAATTTTTAATTACAATATGTCTAAATTTCAAATTTTTTTGTGGGAAAATTTTTTTTGTTTTCATATATATATATATATATATATATATATATATATATTGATAAAGGGTACCTTGTCACCTCCAAAGTAGATACCCAGCATACGTTGTCACCTCATATATAACGTTGTGACCTCCGTTTTCGGAGGTCACAACGTTTTGCCCTGTTTTCGACTGTATAAGCATATAGATGGTGTTAGAAGCCTAAATTCAAATTTTTGTCTGGAGGTGATAACGTCATACTTATACTCACAAAATTAATTTTTAGTTCAGCTGTAGATCGCTGGCGTTGCCGTCGCTGTTAGTTGTATAATTGCCAATACGATGTCACCTCCGCCTGTATATGTTGTTTTTTGTATCATGTACGGTACGTTGCAGGCTCCACACATTGGCAACGTTGTGTACAAGACCTAAACCACTCAGGTATATAGAATTCCATCGAAACCAGTACCCCTGGCGTAGTTTCGGCCATTTCACGCTACCTGAATTTTTACAGACACTTTTTGGGTATAATATTTGTAAACTACTCAGAAAATTTAAGGGATCTCTTGAATTGTACGTCATTTTTAAATAGTTAATGATACTTAAGAACAATAAAATAATAATTTCTATTTCATTTAAAAAGTTTTGAATTGAAAACAACTTTCTTTGAGATATGAAAAAAATTAAATAGGAAATACGTTTTAGTCGTAATTATGTATAAATAAAAAATTCATCTTTTTTACAAAATGATCATTTCGGATTTACTGGATTATTATTATTTGATTATTATTTTAGGAATTGTCATATGACATATGATATATTCATTCTCGCATCCACAAAGAAAGATTTAAAATCTTTAAAATCTTCAATATTTTTAGTATTACAATTAATATAATAATTAATATAATTTTCAAAGAAAAATAATTTTACTAAGCAAAATAATGAAACATTTGGTATGTAGTTTGCAAATTTCACCAAATTACCCGGTTAATAAAGTTTTCATTGACATTCTAACTATGTTTACATTTGATGAAGGAAAGAATAAGTCTGAAATACTCATTTTGTAATATATATTATGTAATTAGGAGATCAAGCGATATTTTAAATCCAAGAAGATGTATAATGCCGAGGCGCCAGCCGAGGCGTTATAACATCTTCGAGGATTTAAAGAAGCTTGATCTCCGTATTGCATAAGTTGTTTTATTTTATTTCGTATTTCAATCCTAATTTCTCCCTTTTAAAATCCATCCGAATTTATTGTATAAAGAAGCAAGTTGCCTTGTCTGTGTCATACTCGTAACTAACGAGATAAAAAGCAGCATGCATGCATGCATGTGGCTATAATGCAACATCAAATTATTTACGTTGCCAACAACAACGGAGATCAAGAACGTCTTGAACTCCGGTATCATTGACAACGGAGATCAAGATATACTTTATATTACTAATTGTGGTATATAAAGAATTGTTTGAAATACGAAATGAAATAAAAAATATTAACTGTTTATATTTTTACATAATTACGACTAAAACATATTTTCTATTAAATTCCATATTGTAGCGGAAAATAAAACCTTACGTCATAATCTTGACATGAAGCTTTACGTACTGAAAGGCTTAAACAAACGTCAGTTTAACATAAAGTGTCGTATTTTTATTATTAGTATAGTCAATTTTTGCATTAAGTTCTTATTTTTTACTATCTAAAGATAGAGACTTGAAATCTTTTCTAATGCCTTTAGTACTGGACCAATATAAAATGTAATATGTTTAATATGGGGGCACGCGCCCCTGGTGGTTGAGACCCCCATTTTGTACCCCTGATTTAATAACGCAACCAAATTGAGCAAAGTTGTGTTGGGAGTGTTCTTGGGGTCGCTGATTATGAATCCAATGAGAAAATTAAAAAATTCAAATAGCAGACCCAAAATGGCGGCTCTAAAATAACGGCCTTAGATATTGAGAATGCGATTTACGCCATTTCTATTGATTCTAGAGAAAAATTCAAAGAATTAAAAAGTGTTTATAATGTGATTTTGCAAAGGACTACGCTATTTTGGTTACCTTATTATGTAACCCCTTCGCTCTGCCCTAGTAGTAGAGTCAATTTCTGCATTAAGTTCTTATTTTTTACTATCTAAAGATAGAGACTTGAAATCTTTTGTAATGCCTTCAGTACTAGACCAATATCAAATGTAATATGTTTAAGATAGGGACACGCCCCCTCGGGGGGTTGAAATCCCCATTTTAAACTCCCAATTTATCAACTCGGGAAGTTTTCAACCAAGTTGAGCAAAAACTATGTTGGAGGGAGCTGTGAGGTCGTTGATTATGAATCAAATAAGAAAATCACAAAATTCAAAATGGCGGACACAAAATGGCGGTATTTTAGATTGAAAATGCGATTTACGCCGGTCCTATTGATTTTAGAGAAAAATGAGAAAAGCCAGAAAGTGTTTAGAATGTGATTCTGCCTAGGAATACATAATTCCGGTTACCTTATTATGTAACCCCTTCACTCTCCCCTACTGAGAAGCCCACTAGGGTTGATTGAAGGGGTTACATAATAAGGTAACCAAAATAGTGTATTCCTATGCAAGATTACATTCTAAACACTTTTTGACGCTTTGGATTTTTCTCTAAAATCAATAGAAACGGGCGTAAATCGCATTTTCAATCTCAAATACCGCCATTTTGAGTTCGCCATTTTGTATTTCTTAATTTTCTCATTGGACTCATAATCAGGAACACCAAAACCCCCCCAACATGAATTTCACTCTAGTTAATGGAAAACTTCCCGAGTTATTAAATTTGGAGTGTAAAATGGGGGTTTCAACCCCCCGAGGGGTAAAACCGCCATTTTAAACATATTACATTTTATATTGGTTCAGTACTGAAGGCATTAGAAAAGATCTCAAGTTTCTATCTTTAGATAGTAAAAAATAGGAACTTATGCAAAAATTGACTTTAGTACTAGGGCAGAGCAAAGGGGTTACATAATAAGGTAATCGAAATAGTGTATTCCTTTGCAAAATCACATGAATTTTTCTTTAAAATCAATAGAAACGGCGTAAATCGCATTCTGATTCTCAAAGCCCGTTATTTTAGGACCGCCATTTTGAATTTTTCAAATTTCTCATTGGATTCATAATCAGTGACTCCAAGAACCCTCCCAACATAAATTTCGCTCAATTTGTTTGCGTTATTAAATTAAGGGTACAAAATGGGGGTCTCAACCACTAGGGGGGGGGCGTGCCCCCATTTTAAACATAGTACATTTTATACTGGTCCAGTACTGAAGGCATTACAGAAGATTTCAAGTCTCTATCTTTAGATAGTAAAAAATAAGAACTTAGGCATGTTTTTTGCAAAAATTTACTCTACTATATAGAATGACTAGATTATTATAAAGCAGGGGATGAATGAACTTTCTTTCAAAGAGAAAAAATTGCAACACATGAAAAAAAACGTTATAGGTCCTGTAAATGATTCGTTTCAAGATTTCAGACGCGACTTCTGTCTTCCTTCAGAGATCAAACTCGTTCTGTAAAGTTTCATTGCCGGATTTATAACATAAATAACTATAAATCAAAAATGTTTCTTTTTATAACATTCTATTCGTAAAAAAATCCTATACTAACATCCTATCCTATTCGTTTGTTGGCGAAGGAAATGGACATGAGCTCCAGATCTATGTCGCCACTGATCAAGGAAGACCTTAGTATGAGGACTGGACACTTGTTAACAGCTCGACATGAAATAAGAAGAGTTGGAGACAAGTCTCATTTGCAGAGATAGGTGAAAAATTTTCATCGCCCAATCTTGTTTCCCTGCATTTTATATTTGGATTTAGGATTGATGCATTATGATTACAATTAAAGTAATTGTCAAACAATCCACATAGTTGATTTGGAAAACCCGTTTGCACATCGCAGCTAGGATGCGTGAACTCTCCTAAAGTCATTCTATTTAGATTCCTTATAGGAATCGAGCCCAATTAAGTAAAATACTTGTATTTACCCTATAGCGGAGTTGTTCACATAATAAGATTATTATTTATTTATTATTTAGGCGGAGTTATTTATCGCTCGTAAATAGCAACAAACAAAGTCACTTTAAATCCAAATAAAACATACTATTTTTTTCCACTAGGGTAAAAGTGCCTCCTCTCTATGATTAGAAGTTTAGTCTAGCAATACCAACAATTTTTTATTAGAAGAAAAAAAATTAAAACAAAGGTCTTTGAATAAACCCCAGCGTGGCTGAATACTGGACAGTCAAATGTCGTTTTCTCGACATTGATCCAAGTGTAGGCGAATTTTCAGATATCGAATCTTGGTTCTCTAACTCATGTTTAATATGTATTTATTTTTAAGCGTCTTATGTATATAAAATTATTATATGTATAAAATGATGATGTACTTCAAACAATATTATTGCTTGGGTGATTGTTAAATCTAAGACGGCTGTGAAAACTTCTGCAGCGCTATATTTCCAGCGGTGTGTTGGACGCACCGATTTTCACCCACGTTTCAAGCAATTTTCAGATTCTGAGTCTCGGTTGTTTAATTGTCACTCGAGGGTTAATCAACAACCTGATACTAATCTTCGGTTCACTAAAGGTTGTACAAGTCGGAGCCAATGTTCAGAAACCGAATCAGGGTTCCTTACAACTTGCCCAAGCTTCAGCCAATTTTCACCCGTTAGGTCAATGCCAGTTACCCATAGAATATACTTAAGTCAAATATCAGATACTATTTCGCTAATTTGCTTTAGCTAGTCTAAAGCTAAGTACTCACAGCAGCGGATCCGCAGGCGGATGTCATACGATTGGTCGGATTGAGTCGATTTGACTCAAACCGACCAATCGTATGACATCCGCCTGCGGATCCGCTGCTGTGAGTACTTACCTTTAGTCAATCTCTACATATCAAGTGCCGGTTACATACTTATCACCCAAAACCTTAGCCAACTTTGAATCTTAGGTTCGCTAAACTAACTCCAGTTTTAGCAATCTTCAAAATTCAAAATCTTGGTTTCTTACCCTTCGGCTAAGGTTGGGTCAATATTCACATTATATTTTGCTAAATTTCTGTAAATGTGGTTTATTGTAAAGATGGATTAGTGGTTGCTAACCTACTGAATTTTTATGAACTTAAACTTACACTGGCAAGACTAAAGTGTAAACTATATTGACTTACCGACTGTACATATGTATTTGCACAAGAAGACGTACACTATGAAAGTGTTAGGTTTGTACGGTCTCAATATGTGTTGAGAGTCTAAGACATTAATCATTTATACGAATTTTCGATTTCTTCGTATTTATTTTGTTAATGAACATTTTATATCCAACACAAAAATCGACTTTGCATTCAGTTACGGCGAAACAGTAATGGTAGACTTCGTTGCTTGTTTGCACTAGCATTCATTAAAGGAAAAGGATTGTGTAATAGTTGCTTTGTTTCTCAATTACCAGCCTTGGTACTACATTAACATTCAAGATCGGTCCAAGACTAACTTTAGTTTTATTGCGATATCGGTGTCATTTATTGTCCAAAACATTGCATAACGTATTGGTTTTAGCCAATAACAACCAATATTGGGTAACTCTGATCTTTCCATGTCTGAGACCAAGCTTGGTATCAAATTATCATCCCTACTTAGTCTAGCAGTGGGCCATTTTCGGATATTAAGGTTGTGCCAAGGTTGATAAACATTGTTTCAAACAAAAGCTTATAGTGGTATTTTGTTTTAAATGGAGAGCCGCGATTGCTAACATAATTAAGCGTTAAATAAACTGCCACCTTTAATTCTGATAAAGCAATATACCTACTATTTATCTATGGTTTATACAATGTTATCAAAAAAGACTACATTAAGTTAAACCTGTCTTTAATGTGGACTTAAAGTACACGTTCCATAAAACGTACATGTTTTGTCGTTAGTAAGTGCTTTATTTAAAACATAAGTTAAAACATAAATTTACAAGAGGTAGGTACATGTATAACAGTGTAACATACGTATTCTGTATTCCGTTAGATCAACAAATGCTGGAAAAAATGTCTTAAGCAAAAATTCTATAAAAATGTTGATTAATTTGTTGTGTTTCGATTTGTTTTAATCTTAATAAAGTTGGTAACTCTTTTTGTTAATCAAATCACGGGAAATTCAATGGTCCTACATGATACGTGCGTGACTTCGGAAACAACAAGCATTTGTTGTAAAACACAATATTTAATTTGTTTATATTAAACTCTTATCGAGTTTAGTAAAAATTAAAAGAGTATCTGCCTTTATTTCAATCGAAATGGAATCTGGATAAAAGCATATTCAATTTAACCGTTATTCCCGAGATTAAAAGAAACTTTGTAGAATATCATATTTATACAAATACTACGTTACATAACTGATTTATGTCTAATACATCTAAATTTTATACTAATTATATGCAATATTGGTAATGGTTGCTGGTTGCGTTCTTATTGACTTTTATTGACAATAACAAAAGAATTCCCTTTTTCTGGTTTTGTTATATTTTCAATTCATTATAGAAAGAAATTTCTTTCTAATATATAACCGATCTAAGTATTTCTAATCAAATTACTAAAGTTTTCATTTAAAAAATACAACTTTATGAAGTAAACCAGAAATTAATGATTATAATTAGAAAAGCCTTATTCAACTAGTCAGTGCTACTCATAAAGACGCTTTAATGGTGTCGAAACGGCGTTTTAATATCTTTAATAACAATTCATAAGAAATACAAAAACGACAATTTCCTATAACTCAAAAAATAAAAAATAAGTAAATCGAGCATTCTCGATTGTTTTCTTTTGTTATCTGGCCACTAAAATGCCCTCGGCGAGCAATTTAAACCACCCGATTTCAACATCTGGAGACCCACAAGAGAACCTTTTTATGAAATGTGCATCTATGGAATGTGGAGTCAACGCTCTGTATATATAACTGCACATAACGGTGGTATCTTCTGACCTCCGAACACTTGGCAGCGCTGCTGGAGGTAACAGCGAACTATAAGTATCTTCTTATATATAAATTTTGGAGGTCGGTTCGTATCTTCTGTATACTCTATATATGACAAAATAAAACAAGGGAAATAATTTCCCCTTTCTTGAGATTCGGATTCTAGAGGTTCCCCTCATCACAAATATAACAAATTTTTAGCAATATATCCACGGGAATACCCGGAAGTCAGGCCGTCTCCTCTGTATGACGGAGGTGACAGCTTAACAGGCATCAATATATATATATATATATATATATATATATATATATATATATATATATATATATATATATATATATATATTGATGCCTGTTAAGCTGTCACCTCCGTCATACAGAGGAGACGGCCTGACTTCCGGGTATTCCCGTAAATATATTGCTAAAAATTTGTTATATTTGTGATGAGGGGAACCTCTAGAATCCGAATCTCAAGAAAGGGGAAATTATTTCCCTTGTTTTATTTTGTCATATATAGAGTATACAGAAGATACGAACCGACCTCCAAAATTTATATATAAAAAGATACTTATAGTTCGCTGTTACCTCCAGCAGCGCTGCCAAGTGTTCGGAGGTCAGAAGATACCACCGTTATGTGCAGTTATATATACAGAGCGTTGACTCCACATTCCATAGATGCACATTTCATAAAAAGGTTCTCTTGTGGGTCTCCAGATGTTAAAATCGGGTGGTTTAAATTGCTCGCCGAGGGCATTTTAGTGGCTAGGTAACAAAAGAAAACAAGCGAGCATTCTCGATTTACTTATTTTTTATTTTTTGAGTTATAGGAAATTGTCGTTTTTGTATTTCTTATGAATTGTTATTAAAGATATTAAAAAGCCGTTTCGACACTATTAAAGTGTCTTTATCAGTAGCACTGACTAGTTGAATAAGGCTTTTCTAATTATAATCATTGATTTCTGGTTTACTTCATAAAGTTGTATTTTTTAAATGAAAACTTTAGTAATTTGATTAGAAATACTTAGATCGGTTATATATTAGAAAGAAATTTCTTTCTATAATGAATTGAAAATATAACAAAACCAGAAAAAGGGAATTCTTTTGTTATTGTCAATAAAAGTCAATAAGAACGCAACCAGTACCAATATTGCGTATAATTAGTATAGCACATTTTTGAAATTTAGATGTATTAGACATAAATCAGTTATGTAACGTAGTATTTGTATAAATATGATATTCTACAAAGTTTCTTTTAATCTCGGGAATAACGGTTAAATTGAATATGCTTTTATCCAGATTCCATTTCGATTGAAATAAAGGCAGATACTCTTTTAATTTTTACTAAACTCGATAAGAGTTTAATATAAACAAATTAAATATTGTGTTTTTTACAACAAATGCTTGTTGTTTCCGGAGTCACGCACGTATCATGTAGGACCATTGAATTTCCCGTGATTTGATTAACAAAAAGAGTTACCAATTTTATTAAGATTAAAACAAATCGAAACACAACAAATTAATCAACATTTTTATAGAATTTTTGCTTAAGACATTTTTTCCAGCATTTGTTGATCTAACGAAATACAGAATACGTATGTTACACTGTTATACATGTACCTACCTCTTGTAAATTTATGTTTTAACTTATGTTTTAAATAAAGCACTTACTAACGACAAAACATGTACGTTTTATGGAACGTGTACTTTAAGTCCACATTAAAGACAGGTTTAACTTAATGTAGTCTTTTTTGATAACATTGTATAAACCATAGATAAATAGTAGGTATATTGCGTTATCAGAATTAAAAGTGGCAGTTTATTTGACGCTTAATTATGTTAGCAATCGCGGCTCTCCATTTAAAACAAAATACCACTATAAGCTTTTGTTTGAAACAATGTTTATCAACCTTGGCACAACCTTAATATCCGAAAATGGCCCACTGCTAGACTAAAGTAGGGATGATAATTTGATACCAAGCTTGGTCTCAGACATGGAAAGATCAGAGTTACCCAATATTGGTTGTTATTGGCTAAAACCAATACGTTATGCAATGTTTTGGACAATAAATGACACCGATATCGCAATAAAACTAAAGTTAGTCTTGGACCGATCTTGAATGTTAATGTAGTACCAAGGCTGGTAATTGAGAAACAAAGCAACTATTACACAATCCTTTTCCTTTAATGAATGCTAGTGCAAACAAGCAACGAAGTCTACCATTACTGTTTCGCCGTAACTGAATGCAAAGTCGATTTTTGTGTTGGATATAAAATGTTCATTAACAAAATAAATACGAAGAAATCGAAAATTCGTATAAATGATTAATGTCTTAGACTTTCAACACATATTGAGACCGTACAAACCTAACACTTTCATAGTGTACGTCTTCTTGTGCAAATACATATGTACAGTCGGTAAGTCAATATAGTTTACACTTTAGTCTTGCCAGTGTAAGTTTAAGTTCATAAAAATTCAGTAGGTTAGCAACCACTAATCCATCTTTACAATAAACCACATTTACAGAAATTTAGCAAAATATAATATGAATATTGACCCAACCTTAGCCGAAAGGTAAGAAACCAAGATTTTGAATTTTGAAGATTGCTAAATCTGGAGTTAGTTTAGCGAACCTAAGATTCAAAGTTGGCTAAGGTTTTGAGTGATAAGTATGTAACCGGCACTTGATATGTAGAGATTGACTAAAAAGGTAAGTACTCACAGCAGCGGATCCGCAGGCGGATGTCATACGATTGGTCGGTTTGAGTCAAATCGACTCAATCCGACCAATCGTATGACATCCGCCTGCGGATCCGCTGCTGTGAGTACTTAGCTTTAGACTAGCTAAAGCAAATTAGCGAAATAGTATCTGATATTTGACTTAAGTATATTCTATGGGTAACTGGCATTAACCTAACGGGTGAAAATTGGCTGAAGCTTGGGCAAGTTGTAAGGAACCCTGATTCGGTTTCTGAACATTGGCTCCGACTTGTACAACGTTTAGTGAACCGAAAATTAGTATCAGGTTGTTGATTAACCCTCGAGTGACAATTAAACAACCGAGACTCAGAATCTGAAAATTGCTTGAAACGTGGGTGAAAATCGGTGCGTCCAACACACCGCTGGAAATATAGCGCTGCAGCAGTTTTCACAGCCGTCTTAGATTTAACAATCACCCAAGCAATAATATTGTTTGAAGTACATCATCATTTTATACATATAAAACGCTTAAAAATAAATACATATTAAACATGAGTTAGACAACCAAGATTCGATATCTGAAAATTCGCCTACACTTGGATCAATGTCGAGAAAACGACATTTGACTGTCCAGTATTCAGCCACGCTGGGGTTTATTCAAAGACCTTTGTTTTAATTTTTTTTTCTTCTAATAAAAAATGGTTGGTATTGCTAGACTAAACTTCTAATCATAGAGAGGAGACACTTTTACCCTAGTGGAAAAAAATAGTATGTTTTATTTGGATTTAAAGTGACTTTGTTTGTTGCTATTTACGAGCGATAAATAACTCCGCCTAAATAATAAATAAATAATAATCTTATCATGTGAACAACTCCGCTATAGGGTAAATACAAGTATTTTACTTAATTGGGCTCGATTCCTATAAGGAATCTAAATAGAAGGACTTTAGGAGAGTTCACGCATCCTAGCTGCGATGTGCAAACGGGGTTTCCAAATCAACTATGTGGATTGTTTGACAATTACTTTAATTGTAATCATAATGCATCAATCCTAAATCCAAATATAAAATGCAGGGAAACAAGATTGGGCGATGAAAATTTTTCACCTATCTCTGCAAATGAGACTTGTCTCCAACTCTTCTTATTTCATTATGTCGAGCTGTTAACAAGTGTCCAGTCCTCATACTAAGGTCTTCCTTGATCAGTGGCGACATAGATCTGGAGCTCATGTCCATTTCCTTCGCCAACAAACGAATAGGATAGGATGTTAGTATAGGATTTTTTTTACGAATAGAATGTTATAAAAAGAAACATTTTTGATTTATAGTTATTTATGTTATAAATCCGGCAATGAAACTTTACAGAACGAGTTTGATGTCTGAAGGAAGACAGAAGTCGCGTCTGAAATCTTGAAACGATAACTAAGGAGAATCATTTACAGGACCTATAACGTTTTTTTTCATGTGTTGCAATTTTTTCTCTTTGAACGAAAGTTCATTCATCCCCTGCTTTATAATAATCTAGTCATTCTATATAGTAGAGTAAATTTTTGCAAAAAACATGCCTAAGTTCTTATTTTTTACTATCTAAAGATAGAGACTTGAAATCTTCTGTAATGCCTTCAGTACTGGACCAGTATAAAATGTACTATGTTTAAAATGGGGGCACGCCCCCCCTAGTGGTTGAGACCCCCATTTTGTACCCTTAATTTAATAACGCAAACAAATTGCGCGAAATTTATGTTGGGAGGGTTCTTGGAGTCACTGATTATGAATCCAATGAGAAAATTGAAAAATTCAAAATGGCGGTCCTAAAATAACGGCCTTTGAAATTCAAAATGCGATTTACGCCGTTTCTATTGATTTTAGAGAAAAATTCATGTGATTTTGCAAAGGAATACACTATTTCGATTACCTTATTATGTAACCCCTTTGCTCTGCCCTAGTAGTAAAGTCAATTTTTGCATAAGTTCCTATTTTTTACTATCTAAAGATAGAGACTTGAGATCTTTTCTAATGCCTTCAGTACTGAACCAATATAAAGTGTAATATGTTTAAAATGGCGGTTTTACCCCTCGGTGGGTTGAAACCCCCATTTTACACTCCCAATTTAATAACTCGGGAAGTTTTCCATTAACTTGAGTGAAATTCATGTTGGAGGGGTTTTGGTATTCCTGATTATGAGTCCAATGAGAAAATTAAGAAATACAAAATGGCGAACTCAAAATGGCGGTATTTGAGATAGAAAATGCGATTTACACCCGTTTCTATTGATTCTAGAGAAAAATCCAAAGAGTCAAAAAGTGTTTAGAATGTAATCTTGCATAGGAATACACTATTTTGGTTACCTTATTATGTAACCCCCTTTAATCAACCCTAGTGGGCTTCTCAGTAGGGGAGAGTGAAGGGGTTACATAATAAGGTAACCGGAATTATGTATTCCTATGCAAAATCACATTCTAAACACTTTCTGGCTTTTCTCATTTTTCTCTAAAATTAATAGAACCGGCGTAAATCGCATTTTCAATCTAAAATACCGCCATCTTGTGTCCGCCATTTTAGATTTTGAGATTTTCTTATTCGACTCATAATCAGCGACCTCACAGCTCCCTCCAACATAGTTTTTGCTCAACTTGGTTGAAAACTTCCCGAGTTATTAAACTGGGAGTTTAAAATGTTGATTTCAACTCCCCGAGGGAGCGTGTCCCTATTTTAAACATATTACATTTGATATTGGTCTAGTACTGAAGGCATTACAAAAGATTTTAAGTCTCTATCTTTAGATAGTAAAAAATAAGAACTTAATGCAGAAATTGACTCTACTACTAGGGCAGAGCGAAGGGGTTACATAATAAGGTAACCAAAATAGCGTAGTCCTTTGCAAAATCACATTATAAACACTTTTTGATTCTTTGAATTTCTCTCTAGAATCAATAGAAATGGCGTAAATCGCATTCTCAATATCAAAGGCCGTTATTTTAGAGCCGCCATTTTGGGTCTGCTATTTGAATTTTTTAATTTTCTCATTGGATTCATAATCAACGACCCCAAGAACACTCCCAACACAACTTTGCTCAATTTGGTTGCTTTATTAAATCAGGGGTACAAAATGGAGGTCTCAACCACCAGGGGGGCGTGCCCCCATATTAAACATATTACATTTTATATTGGTCCAGTACTAAAGGCATTAGAAAAGATTTCAAGTCTATCTTTAGATAGTAAAAAATAAGAACTTAATGCAAAAATTGACTATACTACTAATAAAAATACGACACTTTATGTTAAACTGACGTTTGTTTGAGCCTTTCAGTACGTAAAGCTTCATGTCAAGATTATGACGTAAGGTTTTATTTTCCGCTACAATATGGAATTTAATAGAAAATATGTTTTAGTCGTAATTATGTAAAAATATAAACAGTTAATATTTTTTATTTCATTTCGTATTTCAAACAATTCTTTATATACCACAATTAGTAATATAAAGTATATCTTGATCTCCGTTGTCAATGATACCGGAGTTCAAGACGTTCTTGATCTCCGTTGTTGTTGGCAACGTAAATAATTTGATGTTGCATTATAGCCACATGCATGCATGCATGCTGCTTTTTATCTCCTTAGTTACGCGTATGATGACACAGACAAGGCAACTTGCTTCTTTATACAATAAATTCGGATGGATTTTAAAAGGGAGAAATTAGGATTGAAATACGAAATAAAATAAAACAGCTTATGCAATACGGAGATCAAGCTTCTTTAAATCCTCAAAGATGTTATAACGCCTCGGCTGACGCCTCGGCGTTAAACATCTTCTTGGATTTAAAATATCGCTTGATCTCCTAATTACATAATATATATTACAAAATGAGTATTTCAGACTTATTCTTTCCTTCATCAAATGTAAACATAGTTAGAATGTCAATGAAAACTTTATTAACCGGGTAATTTGGTGAAATTTGCAAACTACATACCAAATGTTACATTATTTTGCTTAGTAAAATTATTTTTCTTTGAAAATTATATTAATTATTATATTAATTGTAATACTAAAAATATTGAAGATTTTAAAGATTTTAAATCTTTCTTTGTGGATGCGAGAATGAATATATCATATGTCATATGACAATTCCTAAAATAATAATCAAATAATAAAAATCCAGTAAATCCGAAATGATCATTTTGTAAAAAGATGAATTTTTTATTTATACATAATTACGACTAAAACGTATTTCCTATTTAATTTTTTTCATATCTCAAAGAAAGTCGTTTTCAATTCAAAACTTTTTAAATGAAATAGAAATTATTATTTTATTGTTCTTAAGTATCATTAACTATTTAAAAATGACGTACAATTCAAGAGATCCCTTAAATTTTCTGAGTAGTTTACAAATATTTATTTAAATGCTGCTACTATACCCAAAAAGTGTCTGTAAAAATTCAGGTAGCGTGAAATGGCCGAAACTACGCCAGGGGTACTGGTTTCGATGGAATTCTATATACCTGAGTGGTTTAGGTCTTGTACACAACGTTGCCAATGTGTGGAGCCTGCAACGTACCGTACATGATACAAAAAACAACATATACAGGCGGAGGTGACATCGTATTGGCAATTATACAACTAACAGCGACGGCAACGCCAGCGATCTACAGCTGAACTAAAAATTAATTTTGTGAGTATAAGTATGACGTTATCACCTCCAGACAAAAATTTGAATTTAGGCTTCTAACACCATCTATATGCTTATACAGTCGAAAACAGGGCAAAACGTTGTGACCTCCGAAAACGGAGGTCACAACGTTATATATGAGGTGACAACGTATGCTGGGTATCTACTTTGGAGGTGACAAGGTACCCTTTATCAATATATATATATATATATATATATATATATATATATATATATATATATATATATATATATATATATATATATTGATAAAGGGTACCTTGTCACCTCCAAAGTAGATACCCAGCATACGTTGTCACCTCATATATAACGTTGTGACCTCCGTTTTCGGAGGTCACAACGTTTTGCCCTGTTTTCGACTGTATAAGCATATAGATGGTGTTAGAAGCCTAAATTCAAATTTTTGTCTGGAGGTGATAACGTCATACTTATACTCACAAAATTAATTTTTAGTTCAGCTGTAGATCGCTGGCGTTGCCGTCGCTGTTAGTTGTATAATTGCCAATACGATGTCACCTCCGCCTGTATATGTTGTTTTTTGTATCATGTACGGTACGTTGCAGGCTCCACACATTGGCAACGTTGTGTACAAGACCTAAACCACTCAGGTATATAGAATTCCATCGAAACCAGTACCCCTGGCGTAGTTTCGGCCATTTCACGCTACCTGAATTTTTGCAGACACTTTTTGGGTATAATAGCAGCATTTAAATAAATATTTGTAAACTACTCAGAAAATTTAAGGGATCTCTTGAATTGTACGTCATTTTTAAATAGTTAATGATACTTAAGAACAATAAAATAATAATTTCTATTTTATTTAAAAAGTTTTGAATTGAAAACGACTTTCTTTGAGATATGAAAAAAATTAAATAGGAAATACGTTTTAGTCGTAATTATGTATAAATAAAAAAATCATCTTTTTACAAAATGATCATTTCGGATTTACTGGATTATTATTATTTTAGGAATTGTCATATGACATATGATATATTTATTCTCGCATCCACAAAGAAAGATTTAAAATCTTTAAAATCTTCAATATTTTTAGTATTACAATTAATATAATAATTAATATAATTTTCAAAGAAAAATAATTTTACTAAGCAAAATAATGTAACATTTGGTATGTAGTTTGCAAATTTCACCAAATTACCCGGTTAATAAAGTTTTCATTGACATTCGAATTATGTTTACATTTGATGAAGGAAAGAATAAGTCTGAAATACTCATTTTGTAATATATATTATGTAATTAGGAGATCAAGCGATATTTTAAATCCAAGAAGATGTTTAACGCCGAGGCGCCAGCCGAGGCGTTATAACATCTTTGAGGATTTAAAGAAGCTTGATCTCCGTATTGCATAAGTTGTTTTATTTTATTTCGTATTTCAATTCTAATTTCTCCCTTTTAAAATCCATCCGAATTTATTGTATAAAGAAGCAAGTTGCCTGGTCTGTGTCATCATACGCGTAACTAAGGAGATAAAAAGCAGCATGCATGCATGCATGCATGTGGCTATAATGCAACATCAAATTATTTACGTTGCCAACAACAACGGAGATCAAGAACGTCTTGAACTCCGGTATCATTGACAACGGAGATCAAGATATACTTTATATTACTAATTGTGGTATATAAAGAATTGTTTGAAATACGAAATGAAATAAAAAATATTAACTGTTTATATTTTTACATAATTACGACTAAAACATATTTTCTATTAAATTCCATATTGTAGCGGAAAATAAAACCTTACGTCATAATCTTGACATGAAGCTTTACGTACTGAAAGGTTTAAACAAACGTCAGTTTAACATAATGTGTCGTATTTTTATTATTAGTATAGTCAATTTTTGCATTAAGTTCTTATTTTTCACTATCTAAAGATAGAGACTTGAAATCTTTTCTAATGCCTTTAGTACTGGACCAATATAAAATGTAATATGTCTAATATGGGGGCACGCCCCCCTGGTGTTTGAGACCCCCATTTTGTACCCCTGATTTAATAACGCAACCAAATTGAGCAAAGTTGTGTTGGGAGTGTTCTTGGGGTCGCTGATTATGAATCCAATGAGAAAATTAAAAAATTCAAATAGCAGACCCAAAATGGCGGCTCTAAAATAACGGCCTTTTATATTGAGAATGCGATTTACGCCATTTCTATTGATTCTAGAGAGAAATTCAAAGAATCAAAAAGTGTTTATAATGTGATTTTGCAAAGGACTACGCTATTTTGGTTACCTTATTATGTAACCCCTTCGCTCTGCCCTAGTAGTAGAGTCAATTTCTGCATTAAGTTCTTATTTTTTACTATCTAAAGATAGAGACTTGAAATCTTTTGTAATGCCTTCAGTACTAGACCAATATCAAATGTAATATGTTTAAGATAGGGACACGCCCCCTCGGGGGGTTGAAATCCCCATTTTAAACTCCCAATTTAACAACTCGGGAAGTTTTCAACCAAGTTGAGCAAAAACTATGTTGGAGGGAGCTGTGAGGTCGTTGATTATGAATCAAATAAGGAAATCACAAAATTCAAAATGGCGGACACAAAATGGCGGTATTTTAGATTGAAAATGCGATTTACGCCGGTCCTATTGATTTTAGAGAAAAATGAGAAAAGCCAGAAAGTGTTTAGAATGTGATTCTGCATAGGAATACATAATTCCGGTTACCTTATTATGTAACCCCTTCACTCTCCCCTACTGAGAAGCCCACTAGGGCTGATTGAAGGGGGTTACATAATAAGGTAACCAAGATAGTGTATTCCTATGCAAGATTACATTCTAAACACTTTTTGACTCTTTGGATTTTTCTCTAAAATCAATAGAAACGGGCGTAAATCGCATTTTCAATCTCAAATACCGCCATTTTGAGTTCGCCATTTTGTATTTCTTAATTTTCTCATTGAAGTCATAATCAGGAACACCAAAACCCCCCCAACATGAATTTCACTCAAGTTAATGGAAAACTTCCCGAGTTATTAAATTGGGAGTGTAAAATGGGGGTTTCAACCCCCCGAGGGGTAAAACCGCCATTTTAAACATATTACATTTTATATTGGTTCAGTACTGAAGGCATTAGAAAAGATCTCAAGTCTCTATCTTTAGATAGTAAAAAATAGGAACTTATGCAAAAATTAACTTTACTACTAGGGCAGAGCAAAGAGGTTACATTATAAGGTAATCGAAATAGTGTATTCCTTTGCAAAATCACATGAATTTTTCTCTAAAATCAATAGAAACGGCGTAAATCGCATTCTGAATCTCAAAGGCCGTTATTTTAGGACCGCCATTTTGAATTTTTCAATTTTCTCATTGGATTCATAATTAGTGACTCCAAGAACCCTCCCAAGATAAATTTCGCTCAATTTGTTTGCGTTATTAAATTAAGGGTACAAAATGGGGGTCTCAACCACTAGGGGGGGGCGTGCCCCCATTTTAAACATAGTACATTTTATACTGGTCCAGTACTGAAGGCATTACAGAAGATTTCAAGTCTCTATCTTTAGATAGTAAAAAATAAGAACTTAGGCATGTTTTTTGCAAAAATTTACTCTACTATATAGAATGACTAGATTATTATAAAGCAGGGGGTGAATGAACTTTCGTTCAAAGAGAAAAAATTGCAACACATGAAAAAAAACGTTATAGGTCCTGTAAATGATTCTCCTTAGTTATCGTTTCAAGATTTCAGACGCGACTTCTGTCTTCCTTCAGAGATCAAACTCGTTCTGTAAAGTTTCATTGCCGGATTTATAACATAAATAACTATAAATCAAAAATGTTTCTTTTTATAACATTCTATTCGTAAAAAATCCTATACTAACATCCTATCCTATTCGTTTGTTAGCGAAGGAAATGGACATGAGCTCCAGATCTATGCAGCCACTGATCAAGGAAGACCTTAGTATGAGGACTGGACACTTGTTAACAGCTCGACATAATGAAATAAGAAGAGTTGGAGACAAGTCTCATTTGCAGAGATAGGTGAAAAATTTTCATCGCCCAATCTTGTTTCCCTGCATTTTATATTTGGATTTCTTGGAAAACCCGTTTGCACATCGCAGCTAGGATGCGTGAACTCTCCTAAAGTCATTCTATTTAGATTCCTTATAGGAATCGAGCCCAATTAAGTAAAATACTTTTATTTACCCTATAGCGGAGTTGTTCACATGATAAGATTATTATTTATTTATTATTTAGGCGGAGTTATTTATCGCTCGTAAATAGCAACAAAGAAAGTCACTTTAAATCCAAATAAAACATACTATTTTTTTCCACTAGGGTAAAAGTGCCTCCTCTCTATGATTAGAAGTTTAGTCTAGCAATACCAACAATTTTTTATTAGAAGAAAAAAAATTAAAACAAAGGTCTTTGAATAAACCCCAGCGTGGCTGAATACTGGACAGTCAAATGTCATTTTCTCGACATTGATCCAAGTGTAGGCGAATTTTCAGATATCGAATCTTGGTTCTCTAACTCATGTTTAATATGTATTTATTTTTAAGCGTTTTATATGTATAAAATGATGATGTACTTCAAACAATATTATTGCTTGGGTGATTGTTAAATCTAAGACGGCTGTGAAAACTGCTGCAGCGCTATATTTCCAGCGGTGTGTTGGACGCACCGATTTTCACCCACGTTTCAAGCAATTTTCAGATTCTGAGTCTCGGTTGTTTAATTGTCACTCGAGGGTTAATCAACAACCTGATACTAATCTTCGGTTCACTAAACGTTGTACAAGTCGAAGCCAATGTTCAGAAACCGTTTCAGGGTTCCTTACAACTTGCCCAAGCTTCAGCCAATTTTCACCCGTTAGGTCAATGCCAGTTACCCATAGAATATACTTAAGTCAAATATCAGATACTATTTCGCTAATTTGCTTTAGCTAGTCTAAAGCTAAGTACTCACAGCAGCGGATCCGCAGGCGGATGTCATACGATTGGTCGGATTGAGTCGATTTGACTCAAACCGACCAATCGTATGACATCCTCCTGTGGATCCGCTGCTGTGAGTACTTACCTTTTGTCAATCTCTACATATCAAGTGCCGGTTACATACTTATCACCCAAAACCTTAGCCAACTTTGAATCTTAGGTTCGCTAAACTAACTCCAGTCTTAGCAATCTTCAAAATTCAAAATCTTGGTTTCTTACCCTTCGGCTAAGGTTGGGTCAATATTCATATTATATTTTGCTAAATTTCTGTAAATGTGGTTTATTGTAAAGATGGATTAGTGGTTGCTAACCTACTGAATTTTTATGAACTTAAACTTACACTGGCAAGACTAAAGTGTAAACTATATTGACTTACCGACTGTACATATGTATTTGCACAAGAAGACGTACACTATGAAAGTGTTAGGTTTGTACGGTCTCAATATGTGTTCAGAGTCTAAGACATTAATCATTTATACGAATTTTCGATTTCTTCGTATTTATTTTGTTAATGAACATTTTATATCCAACACAAAAATCGACTTTGCATTCAGTTACGGCGAAACAGTAATGGTAGACTTCGTTGCTTGTTTGCACTAGCATTCATTAAAGGAAAAGCATTGTGTAATAGTTGCTTTGTTTCTCAATTACCAGCCTTGGTACTACATTAACATTCAAGATCGGTCCAAGACTAACTTTAGTTTTATTGCGATATCGGTGTCATTTATTGTCCAAAACATTGCATAACGTATTGGTTTTAGCCAATAACAACCAATATTGGGTAACTCTGATCTTTCCATGTCTGAGACCAAGCTTGGTATCAAATTATCATCCCTACTTTAGTCTAGCAGTGGGCCATTTTCGGATATTAAGGTTGTGCCAAGGTTGATAAACATTGTTTCAAACAAAAGCTTATAGTGGTATTTTGTTTTAAATGGAGAGCCGCGATTGCTAACATAATTAAGTGTCAAATAAACTGCCACTTTTAATTCTGATAACGCAATATACCTACTATTTATCTATGGTTTATACAATGTTATCAAAAAAGACTACATTAAGTTAAACCTGTCTTTAATGTGGACTTAAAGTACACGTTCCATAAAACGTACATGTTTTGTCGTTAGTAAGTGCTTTATTTAAAACATAAGTTAAAACATAAATTTACAAGAGGTAGGTACATGTATAACAGTGTAACATACGTATTCTTTATTTCGTTAGATCAACAAATGCTGGAAAAAATGTCTTAAGCAAAAATTCTATAAAAATGTTGATTAATTTGTTGTGTTTCGATTTGTTTTAATCTTAATAAAGTTGGTAACTCTTTTTGTTAATCAAATCACGGGAAATTCAATGGTCCTACATGATACGTGCGTGACTTCGGAAACAACAAGCATTTGTTGTAAAAAACACAATATTTAATTTGTTTATATTAAACTCTTATCGAGTTTAGTAAAAATTAAAAGAGTATCTGCCTTTATTTCAATCGAAATGGAATCTGGATAAAAGCATATTCAATTTAACCGTTATTCCCGAGATTAAAAGAAACTTTGTAGAATATCATATTTATACAAATACTACGTTACATAACTGATTTATGTTTAATACATCTAAATTTCAAAAATGTGCTATACTAATTATGCGCAATATTGGTACTGGTTGCGTTCTTATTGACTTTTATTGACAATAACAAAAGAATTCCCTTTTTCTGGTTTTGTTATATTTTCAATTCATTATAGAAAGAAATTTCTTTCTAATATATAACCGATCTAAGTATTTCTAATCAAATTACTAAAGTTTTCATTTAGAAAATACAACTTTATGAAGTAAACCAGAAATCAATGATTATAATTAGAAAAGCCTTATTCAACTAGTCAGTGCTACTCATAAAGACGCTTTAATAGTGTCGAAACGGCTTTTTAATATCTTTAATAACAATTCATAAGAAATACAAAAACGACAATTTCCTATAACTCAAAAAATAAAAAATAAGTAAATCGAGAATGCTCGCTTGTTTTCTTTTGTTATCTGGCCACTAAAATGCCCTCGGCGAGCAATTTAAACCACCCGATTTCAACATCTGGAGACCCACAAGAGAACCTTTTTATGAAATGTGCATCTATGGAATGTGGAGTCAACGCTCTGTATATATAACTGCACATAACGGTGGTATCTTCTGACCTCCGAACACTTGGCAGCGCTGCTGGAGGTAACAGCGAACTATAAGTATCTTCTTATATATAAATTTTGGAGGTCGGTTCGTATCTTCTGTATACTCTATATATGACAAAATAAAACAAGGGAAATAATTTCCCCTTTCTTGAGATTCGGATTCTAGAGATTCCCCTCATCACAAATATAACAAATTTTTAGCAATATATCCACGGGAATACCCGGAAGTCAGGCCGTCTCCTCTGTATGACGGAGGTGACAGCTTAACAGGCATCAATATATATATATATATATATATATATATATATATATATATATATATATATATATATATATATATATATATATATATATATATATATATATATATATATATATATATATATATATATATATATATATATATATATATATATATATATATATATATATATATATATATATATATATATATATATATATATATATATATATATATATATTGTTGTATTATTTTGTCGTAATTGGGATTTAGCCAAAATTAATGAACATTATATAATCAAACGGTATCATATTGCTTTATTTAAATTAAATACAGCGAGTAATTTCGTTTTTCTAGCTACATAAAGTAAGAAAATATTTTGAGCGCCAATTATTTATTGAACGGTCCTCGTATAACGCATAAATTTTATTTAAATACATGTTTCGAATTTAAAGGTGAATAAGGCTAAGCTATTTAAGCAAGAAACTTTTATTTTTGTTTAAAATATTATCATATTGTTGATAAAGAAAATACTAAGCTCTGCAGGACATTTGTTTTAAAGTAATTAATGCTAAATGTAATAAGAAATTCGTATAAGTGTGGATTTGATGATGGTATTTTATGTTGAGGGAAAATGTGTTAGAATTGATAAGAATTTAAAAGAGTGCCTTTACTTAGAAATAAATAAAATTGTTGGCAGTTGTTTTGAGCCAGTTGTGGCGGGAGTATGTTTTTTGAAAGCCATGCAGGTGCACGTCGCTGAGTGTTCACACGCAAAATCAAATGTATTAGTTTATTTTTATGGTTAGAAATGAATGCAAAAGTGTTAATTATGATTTAAAAGTATGTAAGAAGATTATTGTATTAAAAATAGTTGATTAAAAAGGAAAATTATAAGTTAAGATAGCAAGAAGGGTATTCAGTGTATTGTTTAAACGAAAGTGTTTTGAAGAAAGATAAAGTGCGGAGTTGTTTTTTTTGTTAAAAGGAAAAGGTTCCGGGGATATTTTTTTAATATAATCAAAAACTGATTATGTTGGACATCAACAGTTTCTTTATTTTTTTATGCTCAAGTTAAGAAAAATCACACTGGTTTAAAAAAATTTATTGTTTTGAAAATTGTAAAAAAGGTCATTTACAAATGTGTGTAAAATAAATGTTAATTTGGTTCTAACAATAGTGCGTTATTTACTTCAAGTAATGTAAAAATCCTGAGAAGTAATAATTGTCCCTACCTGAAACAAAAGAAATGTATTATTTAAAAAAATAATAAAAACACAGTTTTATAAAAACAGTTTATCCAAGTACACTTACCATTGGATTATTATTAGCATCTCGACACCCAGGGGAAAGGAGTCACTCATCTACCTGCATCCAACAGCAACCGCTTGGGGGAACGTGACTACATCAGTTCAGCGCTTTTGGTGGCGGTAAGAAATAAATTGTGAACATTTGCAATCAAAATTTGAACATTCTTTTATCCGCAATAAACAGTAACCATAGATAATTATTTTATTGGAATACTTACTCCATTAAAATTCATGTAAAGGCAAGGCAGATATTTTGTAAAACAAAACTGCACCATATACGAATCTCTTTGTTTCATTTGTTATTTGATCAAAATTTAGTTCTGAATTTTGAGGTGTTGCAGAGTTGCCTATTTTTGAACCTCGATAATTTTAAAAGACCCTGTGAGTATCAGTCTCGTGCTAAGATGAGCTTAGCTGGCGCCCAACATTGTTTTTTTTTAGTATATCATAATTTTTAATATACAGGGGATATCAGAGTATTAGTCTTACTTTGTGTAATGTTCTGTTTTTTATTGATAATTATGCTTTTTTATCATTATTAATCTAATGATAATAGTTGGTTTGATTGTATAATCAAATTATTCAACAATATATATATATATATATATATATATATATATATATATATATATATATATATATATATATATATATATATATATATATATATATATATATATATATATATATATATATATATATATATATATATATATATATATATATATATATATATATATATATATATATATATATATATATATATATATATATATATATATATATATATATATATATATATATATATATATATATATATATATATATATATATATATATATATATATATATATATATATATATATATATATATATATATTGATAAAGGGTACCTTGTCACCTCCAAAGTAGATACCCAGCGTACGTTGTCACCTCATATATAACGTTGCGACCTCCGATTTCGGAGGTGACAACGTTTTGCCCTGTTTTCGACTGTATAAGCATATAGATGGTGTTAGAAGCCTAAATTCAAATTTTTGTCTGGAGGTGATAACGTCATACTTATACTCACAAATTTAATTTTTAGTTCAGCTGTAGATCGCTGGCGTTGCCGTCGCTCTTAGTTGTATAATTGCCAATACGATGTCACCTCCGCCTGTATATGTAGTTTTCTGTATCACGTACGGTACGTTGCAGGCTCCACAGTTTGGCAACGTCGTGTACAAGACCTTCACCATTCAGGTATATAGAATTCCATCGAAACTCATACATCTGGCGTGGTTTTGACCATTTCACACTACCTAAATTTACACATACTTTTTTGGGAATAGTAGCTGCATTTAAAGTACTATTTTTAAACTACTCAGAAAATTTAAGGGATCGCTTGAATTGTACGTCATTTTCAAATAATTTCTATTTCATTTAAAAAGTTTTGAGTTGAAAACGACTTTGTTAGAAATATGAAGAGATTAAATAGGAAATACTTTTTAGCCGCAATTATGTATAAATAAAGAGTTAATTTTTTTACAAAATGATCATTTCGGATTTATTGGATTATTATTATTTGATTATTTTCGGAATTGCCCTATAGCATATGAAATATTCATTCTCGCACCTACAAAGAAAGAGTTAACTTTAAAATTTCTTACAGTACAACAATTAATAAATTTTGAAAGAAAAATAATTTCATAAACAGAATAATGTAACATTTGGTATGTAGTGTACAAATTTCACCAAATCCGGTTAATGAAGTTTTAATTGACATTCTATCTATGTTTACATTTTTATTTATTTATTTAATCAAATATATGCGAATCTCCCTTTATATACATAAAATTAATCCTAAAATAAGCTATAGATATAGATTAGTTACCAAAACTAATAACTAAATGCATTTTTATAATAATTATCAACGGATAAAGTTGAAATAATCAATTCCACAAACATAATGTAAATGTTGTAAAAATAATTTAAAAGAATAAAAAGGTTGAATTCATAATAGGGTAATTGCAATTTGCACAAAATCATTAACGTTTGTAGACAATTTTAGTTCTATACCTTCTAAAAGATTTTGATACAAATTCTCACTTAATTTATTACACTGAGTTCTTAAATCTTGAAAACTTAGGTAGTCGTTATAATCTTGTGAGTTCTTATATTTAATATGCGCAATCTTTTTGTTTTTTACCAAAGAAATAAATTCACTATTGAACCAAACCGGATAGTTTTATTTTCTATATGTTATTTTTGGAGCAAAAATTTCTAAGAGTTTATATAAAATAGAATAATATTCATTAACAAAAGCATTAATGTTATCAGAAGAATTTGATACAGATTGCCAGTCTACATTTACAATGCAAGAGTTAATTGCTACATAATTAGCACGTTTAAACATGTATTTGGTTACTTCGTTCACTGTAGTACAAATATTTTCAGGATTATGGTAACAGATATCATACGAGCTATGATGGCAAGTATTGTTAGAGGATCAGATGCTACTTGAATAGCGACATTATTAACGTTAGCAAAAACTAAGTCTAAGTAAGTTTTCCGCACATTTGGAATACTGTTGCACTGAGATAGATTTAAAAAATTGAAACTATTGGCTAGCACTAATGTCCCTAGAGAAGCATTGTCACTGGTAATCAGTCCCATTTCGTCCAAATCCCATTTGTCCAAGGGTAAATTGTAATCGCCGCAAATAATTACTTCATCATGACTTATTTAGATAATCGCACAAGTCTTCAACAGATCTTCATACTTCGAAACTGCACTATTTGGAAGAATATAGCAACAACCAATAAGCAATCTGATAAGTTATAAGCAATATGCTACATCTGATGAAGGAAAGAATAAATCCGAAATACTCATTCTGTAAAAAAATTAACTGTTTATATTTTTACATAATTACCACTAAAACATATTTTTTTTTATTTTGCGTCTGTAATATAGTATATTAAAGAACGAGTTTCATAAGGCAAGATTTATTTACGAGTCCAAATTTAGAAAACGAGCCGCTTGCGACGAGTTTTCTAAATGACGAGTGCAATAATGACTTATGAAACGAGATTTTATGCTATTTTTTCTATTTTGTGTCTTTTATTGCCTTTTTAAATAAAAAAATCGCAATTTCAAAATGTATGGATTTTTGTGGTAGTTGAAAATACTGATGTGACATTTGAAAATTCATGGACTGAAACAGAAAATTGAGTGAAGTTTTTGTCAATTTTCTGTTTTTTTCAATTATTTTTTTCAATGCTACCAACTTTGAAAAGGTTGAGCTATTAAAGCACTCAAATGAGATATTAACGCTCTGTTTTGGGTGCTTTAACAGCTTTATTATAGACGCAAAATAGAAAAACGACATTTTCTCGGCATTGATACAAGTCTCGGCCAATTTTCAGATATCGAATCTTGGTTCTCTAACTCAAGTTTAATATGAATGACGTTTATTTATCAGTCCTCGGTTCTGTCATTGGGTACGCCCATTACACTGCCGGAAAACAGCGCTGCAGCAGCTTTAACAGTCTTAGATTTAAAAACCACCATTTAAAATTTTTTTATTATATCTCTTATCTACCGTCAAAATTGATGTTCTGGGATTTTGATTATTGGCTTTCAGTAAATCAGTCGTCTAGTGTTACTTGTCAGCGTTTTAAGCATTTTATATGTATAAAACGATGATTTACTTCAAACGATGTTATTGCTTGAGTGGCTTTTTAAATCTAAGATGGATGTGGAAGCTGCTGCAGCGCTGTATTTCCAGTGGTGTGTTAGACGCACCGATTTTCACCCACGTTTCAAGTTGTTTAATTGTCGCTCAAGGGTTAACCAACAAGCTGGTACTAATTCTCGATTCACTAAACGTTGTAAAAGTCAGAGCCAATGTTCATAAATCGAATCTAGGTTCCTTACGACTTGTCCAAGCTCCAGTCAATTTCCAGGTGTCGACTCGAGGCAGTTACCCATAGAATATACTGGAGTCAAGCATCAGATACTATTTATGCTAATTTATACACGCTAGTCTTAGCCAATCTCTACATATCAAGCCCCGGTTACTTATCACCCAAAACCTTAGACAACTTTCAATCTTAGGTTCTCTAAGATAATTCCAGTATGAGTAATCTTTAAATTCCAAATCATGGTTTCTTACCCTGTATCCAAGGTTGGGTCAATTTTCATATATTCTGCTAAATTCTTGCCTGTATTATATCAGCTAGCGAAATGTAAAATAAAAAGTTCCTAGTCGGCCCACTAGATGCATCAAACGAATATATGTACTATACGGTCTGTACACTCAAAAAAGATAATTGGTTCAACTGAAAAAAGTTGTTAAGTAACAAATTGGGAAATTTAGTAAGTATAAACATGATCCCAGTTAAACCACTCGCTTACTGTTAGAACAACGGTAGGAAATTTGTTGTAGTACAAAATAAGAACAACCAAATTATTTAGTTAATCTAAACGTCCAATAGGTTCCTTAATCGGCGAAGACTAGTAAAACTAAACTATGGATTTGTTTAGCTAAAAAGTTTACCCACATTTTTCGTTGACCAACCAAATTATTCTATTTAATTTGAACAATATTTTGTAAGGTAATAATTATGATTGTATATGAACGTAAATTTTGATTAATAACTCATACATTTGTTTGAAATAACCTATTCTTTCCTCTGGGCTACCTACAAAAGAAGTACAATTTAACTATCTTTATGTTTAGATTATTGTGTTACAA
Organism: Agrypnus murinus; assembly: GCA_929113105.1. Taxonomy (NCBI): domain Eukaryota; kingdom Metazoa; phylum Arthropoda; class Insecta; order Coleoptera; family Elateridae; genus Agrypnus; species Agrypnus murinus. The sequence goes on from OV816027.1 coordinate 141,572,071, forward strand.
GTCAATCTCGGTGGATTAGTGGTTTGCATGTTTGCTTCATAATCCAAGGGTCGCAGGTTCGATCCCCGGCCGAGCTGGTAATTTTTCATAGCGGAGGAAAATTAAAAACATGCCTTCTTCTCGGATAGGAAGTAAAACTGTAGGTCCCATGTCAATGCGATGTTTGACACTTTAAAAATCCCTACTGGGGGTGGAATTTCCCCAGATTCGGCTAAATTCTAGTAGGGTCGGCCAAATGATCATAGCAATCGGTGCCATGAGGTACGAATGATGCTCCGCCATCCTGATTCGTCGCTCAAAAATAAATAAATAAAAATATTGTGTTACAACACAAACATAGATTGATGAACCTGTTCAACGTTGTCACTTAAACAACCTTTATTTTGTTACTTAACCAACTGAATGCGGCTAAGTCAACTGAAAAGATGGATAGGCGCAAATTCATAAGCTAGTTTTAGTTGATTTTACCGATCGTTTTATTTGAGTGTACGTACAGTTGAGGAGTTAATAAATAGGTTACATTTTTATAAATCTAGGCACTGATGTTTTTAATTTTAGTAAATGTAATTTATTATAAAATGTATTAGTGCTTGCTAAGCGAAACAGTAATGGTTGACTTCTTTGCTTGTTTGAACTAGCATTCATTAGAAGTAAAGGGTTGTGTACTAGTTGTTCTGTTTCTCAATTACCAGCCTTGGTACTACATTAACATTCAAGTTTGGTCCAAGATTTACCTTAGTTTTATTGCGGTATTGGTGTCATTTATTGGCCAAAACATTGCTAAACGCATTGGTGTTAACTAATAATAACAAATATTGGTTAACACTGATCCTTCCATGACTGAAACCAAGCTTGATATCATCCATACTTTAACCTAGAAATGGGCCGTTTTCGGATTTTAAGGTTGTGCCAAGGTTGATAAACATTGTCTGAAGCAGAAGCTAATGGTGGTATTTTGTTCCTATATGGAAAGCTGCGAATGCTAACATAATTGATCGTCAAATAAACTACAACTTCTAATTCTGATAACACAATATACTTACTATATTTGCTTTACACTATGTTATCAAAGAAAAGACGACATTATGTGAAACCTGACTTTAATGTGGACTTACTAAAGTACACGTTCCGTAAAACGTACATGTTTTATCGTTAATAAGCGCTTAATTTAAAAAATTAACTTAAAACGGAAATTTACAAGAAGTACATGTATAACAGTATAACGTACGTATTCTATAATTCGTTAGATCAAATAATAAGAGGTGTAAAATTTTTAAAAATGTCGATTAATTTGTTGTTTCGATTTGTTTTAATGTTAATAAAGTTGATAACTCTCTTTGTTAATTAAATCACAGGAAATCCAATGGTCCAACATGATAAGTGTGTGATTTTGGAAACATCAAACATTTGTAGTAAAAAATACATTATTTAATTTGTTTATATTACACTCTCCTCGAGTTTAGTAAAAATTAAAAGAGTGTCTGACTATATTTCAATCGAAATGGAATCTAGATAAAAGCATATTCAAATTAAACAGTGATTCTCGAGATTACAAGAAACACTACATATTTGAAGAATAATTAAGAGATGATACAAGTACAGTTTATTGTAACTGCATAATCAAAACAAAATGTGATATACTGGGCATCATCCCGGTTGAAAATTATTTTTAATTCACCGCGCTTCTGCTTACAGGAATTGATAATTAGTTTTCTTCAACAATATTGTATTAACAGTTTTTAATAGGTTCTTGGTTTTGTTATAATTTCAATTCATTATAGAAATAAATTTCTTTCTAAATATAGCAGATCTAAGTATTTCTAATCAGACTATTAAAGTTTTCATTTAAATAATACAACTTTATGAAGTAAACGAGAAATCAATGATTATAATTAGAGAAGCCTTATTAAACTAGTCAGTGCTACTCAGAAAGACGCTTTAATAATATTGAAACGGCTTTTAAATAAGTCTTTAATAATAATTCATAAGAAATACAAAAACGCCAATTTCCTATAACTCAAAAAATAAAAAATAAGTAAATCGAGAATGCTCGCTTGTTTTCTTTTGTTATCTGGCCACTAAAATGCCCTCGGCGAGCAATTTAAACCACCCGATTTCAACATCTGGAGACCCACAAGAGAACCTTTTTATGAAATGTGCATCTATGGAATGTGGTGTCAACGCTCTGTATATATAACTGCACATAACGGTGGTATCTTCTGACCTCCGAACACTTGGCAGCGCTGCTGGAGGTAACAGCGAACTATAAGTATCTTCTTATATATAAATTTTGGAGGTCGGTTCGTATCTTCTGTATACTCTATATATGACAAAATAAAACAAGGGAAATAATTTCCCCTTTCTTGAGATTCGGATTCTAGAGGTTCCCCTCATCACAAATATAACAAATTTTTAGCAATATATCCACGGGAATACCCGGAAGTCAGGCCGTCTCCTCTGTATGACGGAGGTGACAGCTTAACAGGCATCAATATATATATATATATATATATATATATATATATATACAGGGTTATGATAATGTAATGCACAAAATTCATAAAACGTACAACGATTATTATGAAACTTACGTTTATTTCGTTTTTTATTCATTTTCTCGTTTTTTTTTCTTATGTGAGCCCTACTGCAACTATTGTTCCCTAGTGTAACAAAACAAGCTTTCTCCAATAATGTAATAAAAATCTTAGCTTCCCATTAAAAAAATATGTTAATGACGTCATAACTTTGACAAATTTGACGTGTTATTTTTGTAACTTATGTCAAAAGATGCGGAATAAAAAAAAACATTTGACGTGTTTTTGCATTTTGTTCCAAAGTGATCGTTGTACGTTTTATGAATTTTGTGCATTACATTATCATAACCCTGTATATATATATATATATATATATATATATATATATATATATATATATATATATATATATATATATATATATATATATATTGATAAAGGGTACCTTGTCACCTCCAAAGTAGATACCCAGCGTACGTTGTCACCTCATATATAACGTTGTGACCTCCGTTTTCGGAGGTGACAACGTTTTGCCCTTTTTTCTACTGTATAAGCATATAGATGGTGTTAGAAGCCTAAATTCAAATTTTTGTCTGGAGGTGATAACGTCATACTTATACTCACAAGATTAATTTTTAGTTCAGCTGTAGATCGCTGGCGTTGCCGTCGCTCTTAGTTGTATAATTGCCAATACGATGTCACCTCCGCCTGTATATGTAGTTTTTTGTACCATGTACGGTACGTTGCAGGCTCCACAGTTTGGCAACGTCGTATACAAGACCTTAACCATTCAGGTATATAGAATTCCATCGAAACTCATACATCTGGCGTGGTTTGGACCATTTCACGCTACATAAATTTAAACATACTTTTTTGGGAATAGTAGCTGCATTTAAACTAATATTTTTAAGGGATCGCTTGAATTGTACGTCATTTTCAAATAGTTGATGATGGTTTAAAACAATAAAGTAATAATTTCTATTCCATTTAAAAGATTTTGAGTTGAAAATGACTTTCTTTGAAATACGAAGAGATTAAATAGAAAATACTTTTTAGCCGTAATTATGTATAAAAAAGAGTTCATTTTTTTACAATATGATCATTTCGGATTTTTTGGGTTATTACTATTTGATAATTTTCAGAATTGTCATATGGCATATGAAATATTCATTCTCGCACCTACAAAGAAAGATTAACTTTAAGATTTTCTTACAGTACAACAATTAATAAATTTTTAAAGAAAAATAATTTTATAAACAGAATAATGTAACATTTGGTATGTAGTGTACAAATTTCACCAAATCCGGTTCATGAAGTTTTAGCTGACATTGTAACTATGTTTACATTTTTATTTATTTATTTAATCAAATACACGCGAATCTCCCTTTATATACACAAAATTAATCCTAAAATATGCTTCAAATATAATTTGGTTACCAAAACTCATAACAAAATGCATTTTTATAATAATTATCAACAGATAAAGTTGAAATAATCAATTCCACAAACATAATGTAAATGTTTTAATAATAATTTTAAAAACAAAAAGGTTGGTTTCTGTGAAGGAAGTGGGGTATCTTGACCAATATAAGTTAATTGTTTGAAAAGAAAATCGATGAAATAGCTTTCACTTTTGGGTATGTGGTAAGAAAGAAACAAGTGAATTTATTAATTATCCTTATTTTCATTTGTGGAATTTTCGCCATCTAGTTGTATGGCTTCATCTAGCACATGAAATATGGATATTAAAAGTCAAATTACATGATTTCTTAACATACATATATATCCTGATATATATTGTTTACGTTGATTTTACCGATCTTTTTATTTGAGTGTACGTACAGTTGAGGAGTTAATAAATAGGTTACATTTTTATAAATCTAGGCACCTATGTTGTTAATTTTTGTAAATGTAGTTTATTATAAAAATGGATTAGTGGTTGCTAAGCGAAACAATAATGGTTGACTTCTTTGCTTGTTTGAACTAGCATTCATTAGAGGTAAAGGATTGTGTACTAGTTGTTTTGTTTCTCAATTACCAGCCTTGGTACTACATTAACATTCAAGATTGGTCCAAGACTAACCTTGGTTTTATTGCGATATTGGTGACATTGCTGGCTGTAGTCAGAATAGTTTTGGAGGGTCCGCAAAAGCCCTAATTTTTACGATTTTGCCGGATTTTTTCTTTCTTATTAAAAATCCATTTTTTCCGTATCTGCCTTCACGAACTATTTCCTGTAATTTTCTCACAATTTACTTTTGTGTTAAAACCTTAATTTGTGTTTCGGAGTACAGAGAGAGTTGGGAGGAGTGGGAGGAAGGAGTTGACGTAACGAAAAGTGTTGTTTTAAGATGCGAAATCAAATAGAGATGGAGATCAAGGGGTAAACGAAAATATCATGGAAAGATCCGGCAGTGAATCTTAATCGGATTTTGAGGAAGGCCATCAATCTCACAGAGGGTAAAACTTCCAACATTGGCATCCATCTGTGATAGAACAGGAGTATCAGACAGAGCTGCAAGACGTTGGTGTAATCTCCCAGACAGACAGAGAAAAGGTTATCGACAGGATGAAGATTGGAAGAGAGAGAACAGGACACAGAGATCAAGTTGTTTCTACAGCAGGTCACAGAGCGATCCGTGCACTTTATTATGCTAGCAGAAAGGACTGTTACCAGCACTAGGACCAAGGGAGGTGTGATTTCTCTACTTGAAAAAAGGACTGAAAAGGTGATTGCAATGGATGTTTTGTATTTTTCATTCCAATGGACTTCCCTTACGCCGTCTGTACCAGTTTCTAGATAAAAAGACTACTGGGCCTAGAACCTACTCGCGCGAAATTGGCAAGAAACTAGATGGGTGCGAAAAGCTTGACATTGCAAGTTTTTCACCAATCGAAGGTAACCTTCCCTATTTAGAAGTCAGTCAAGATTTGAGTACTGACCAAAAATATTTGCTAGAAGTTTGCCACGCCACGAGGAGAGTATTCAGAAGATCTAGCGAAGAAAAACCCAGGGAAGCCATCACATGCAAGATGGCAGCTAATCGCATTTTACGCCTGTACGTCAGCAGCGAGAACCCTTCTGATAACTTGAAAATACTATCTGAATACGTAATGAAAGTCTACGCTCCAGTTTGGTCCCATGTGAAACTTCATCCATCTTGCACTTACGGCGCTCAGTACTTGGAGACTTGTAAAGTTTTCCCGCTACTTTCCGCATGGGCTCCTAAATAATAATAATAATAATAAATGCCTTTATTTTAATAAGCAGAGAAAAAAAATTACATTCATTACATTACATTAAGGCGAAGTTCAGCATCACCTAACTGGGTGATGCTGCTCTGCCACTTAACCCTTAATTTAAATAAAAACAATGATTTAATATAATATGCGGCAAAATAATTAGGCAACGTATAATAAAACATATTTAAACAGGATAATATAGGTAGAGTTATGTTAACATTATCCTTGGTGGAGCTGGCAGCAGGAGCTTCGTAGAACATACACAGGAACATGATTAATTTAAGTTTGTTGTTTTCTAAACAAATCTGATGACAATGTTTTTTTGAACTTTGAGATAGGAAGAGCTTTAAATGAGCTTGGAATCTGATTAAGATATGAAGCGCAGGTATATGAGAAAGATCTCTTAAACGTGTGTGTTTTATGTGGTGGAATCGTAAGTAAACCTCTGTATCTTAAGTTTATGTGATGTACGTCTGTACGAAATCTTATTTTATTAGTCAGGTATTCAGGTTTGCTGTGTTGTAATATTTTATGAAAGAAAGTTGTCGCGTGTAGGTGACGTCTGTTTGACATGTTAAGCCATTTTGATGGTGCTAATTTGTCTGTTATACGATGAACTGCCCTAGGTATGCCATAAATTAGTCGGAGGCAGGCATTGTGTAGTCGCTGTATTTTATTTGCAACCTCTTGCTCTATACATGGCCCATAAACTACATCACAGTAGTTAAGATCAGAAAGAACCAGCGCCTCACAAAGCATTTTTTTGATATGCGTATCGAGATACTCTCGATTCTGATATATGATACGAAGATTTAAGTATCCTTTTTTAAGAACATTACAGACATGCGATTTAAATCGTAAATCTTTATCTATAGTTAGATCTAGGTTCCTTACCTTTTTGTAGACTTCCACTTTTACGCCTCCGATCTCAATATTGACCTCTGCCACTAAAGAGTCGTACACATAAAAACTACTTATTAGTATTGCTTGAGATTTAGTAGGATTAAGTTTCAGTTTATGTGCTCTAGATAAATTAGAAATTGCTTGTAAATCAGCATTAATTTTTTGACAAGCTTGAGTTACCGAAGTCCAGGGAAATGATGAATACAGTTGTGTGTCATCAGCGTAAAAGTGGGAGTCTACGAACTGGAGCTGTTCACGGAAATTCGATATATAGATAGCAAATAAGGTAGGGCTGACAATGGAGCCTTGGGGTACACCAGATTTTAAGGTTAGATATTCTGAAGTATTATTCTTATATACTACAGCTTGCTGTCGGTTTGTTAGAAAGTTTTTAAAAAAATTTACCGCCTCAATTGAGAGTCCACAAAAATGTAAAATAGATAAAAGTAACTGATGGTCTACAGTGTCAAAAGCCTTTGAGAAGTCTAACAGTACTAGAACAGTGGCAAGTTTTTTGTCAAGAGCAGTTATTATATCATCGGTTACTTTAAGTAATGCGCTCGTGCAGCTGTAGCCCCGCCTAAACCCTGATTGTGTCTCAGGCAGTATATCATTTCGTTCTAAGAATTCTTTTAGTTGCTTATCAATGATCATTTCTAAAACTTTGGAAAGAACCAGGAGGATGGAGATGGACCGGAGATCTTTGAATTCTAAGGGATTAGGAATCTTATTTAAAGGGATAACATTTGCTTTCTTCCAGGTAGTGGGATATACTGAATGGATAATACAATAATTAATTACATGAGTCACAACAGGGAAAAGAAAGGGTAGGCACAGGTTTATCATAAAAAGAGTTATTCCGTCGTGACCCGCGGCATTTGATTTTATTCTTTTGCTACTACTCCAAATCTCTTCTTCGGGCACAGGGCGAAAGAACAGTACATGGTTTGTTTTCATATTACTATTGTAATAGCTTAGGAGTTAAGAAAAAAAGTATTTATGTCATTTACGTTTGTCAAATATTCCGGTAAATTTGAAGATTTCTTTTTATTTTCTATAATATTGTGTTTGATACTTTTCCAGATAAGGTTAGCTTGATTGATTGATTGGTTTCCGATAGGTTAGTAAAGTACGCCTTTTTAGCCCTACGACATGTATTTGTAACAAGGTTTCTTAGTTGTGCATATTGCTGACGATCTGTCTGTGATTTGGTTTGCTTATAAATTTTGTGTGCATAATCGCGCATTTCCATTAAGAACCGTATATTATCATTAAGCCAGGGTGCTGGTGGTTTAGATATTCGTGAGTGTTTAATGGGTGGATGGACAGCAAAGAGCGTGGCTAGCTTATTGGTAAGAAAGTCGACTTTACTATCAATATCCGTATAAGTATAAATTTCATCCCAATTGATTGACATAAGATCATCATGAAATAGATTATAATTCAAGTTTTTGAAACAGCGGTATGTTTTATGAATTGCGCCGGCCTTCGACCATCCATGAGCAGGGTGCAGTCTACTGTCTCGTGATCAGACAGTTTAGAATCGACAAAAATTCCAGAGTTAATTACATTCGCGGCTTTGGAGGACAAAATTAGATCTATAATGGTGTCGATCCTGAATTCCAAACAAATGTCTGCTTTGCCTCCCCACAAAATCTACTTCTCGGGCTTCTAATCGATGAGAGGAGACATATTCGTGAGTTGGGTTTACGACTAGTCCTAAAGGCAAGAACATTAGTCCACAATGGTGGTGGCGTCAAGAAATCCCAAATTCCTAAAATCAATTTCTATGCTGAGAATTACATTGATTTCATTTCATGGCAAGCTCAAAAAGTCACAGAGCCTCCATTTACTAAACATATAAAGGAAGATGAACTAAAAGGTCTCATAGTAAAGGCTGGATCTCTTCAAATGAACTTTCCGTTGATTTTCCACGATTTCCACTGCCACACTCAAGCGGTTGAAAGAACGGTTAAGATTGTCAAGAGGCATCGTCTGCAGTTTGTGGCAGCAGCAACAGAGATGGTTATATTATGACTAAAATAGAATCTCGCAAGTCCATGCCGTTGTTTGAGTCAAGAAAATATTTTAATGTATGACAACCTTATAGTCATAAGACTCATAAGTAATAATATATATAAATTACCTATCTCAATATAACAATGTTTTCTTTTTGTTTTATAGAACTGCATTTCTTTTCAATTAAGATCTTTATTGTTTGTTTTTACCACCTGTATAAGTGCTCAAAGCTCCTATTAATAAGTGTAAAATATACCTTCTGCAGGTTGGTAGATATAGGGTACATAAAACTGAATTATAATTGAAAAGAATTATAAAATTCATAGTTCTTTCGGACCCACAAGAAATTTTTTTACTGATCTGGAGTTTTTACACGATATTAAGCACTACAAAATGCAAGTTTTAATCACTCGGCCATGATAAAAAATGGAAAAGAAAATCTGAAATTAGTAGGGAAAAACTGATTAATAATTGAGAAAATGATCAAATTCAAAGTGCTTGCGGACCCTCAAGAAATTGTTTTACTGAGCTGGGGTTTCTACATGTTAATAGGCACCAAACAAGACAACTTTTAATCACTCTGCCATGATAAAAAAAATGGAAAAAATATTTTTTGACCTCTATTTCGTTCCATCCTAATACATATTCTATAATTCGTTAGATCAAATAATAAAGAGGTGTATATCATAGCCAACGGAAGCTGTTGGAAAAAATGCCTTAAAAGAAAATTTTTAAAAATGTCGATTAATTTGTTGTGTTTCGATTGGTTTAATGTTAATAAAGTTGATAACTCCCTTTGTTAATTAAATCACAGGAAATCCAATGGTCCAACATGATAAGTGTGTGACTTCGGAAATATCAAACATTTGTAGTAAAAAACACATTATTTAATTTCTTTGTATTACACTCTCTTCGAGTTTAGTAAAAATTAAAAGAGTGTCTGAGTATATTTCAATCAAAATAGAATCTAGATAAAAGTATATTCAAATTAAACAGTGATTCTCGAGATTACAAGAAACTTTATAAAATATTAACTTTATGAAGTAAACGAGAAAGCAATGATTATAATTAGAGAAGCCTTATTAAACTAGTCAGTGCTACTCAGAAAGACGCTTTAATAAATGTTGAAACGGCTTTTAAATAAGTCTTTAATAATAATTCATAAGAAATACAAAAACGCCAATTTACTATAACACAGAAAATAAAAAATAAGTAAATCGAGAATGCTTGCTTGTTTTCATTTGTTATTTTGCCACTAAAATGCCTTCGGCGAGCAATTTGAACCGCCCGATTTCAACATCTGGAGACCACAAGAGACCCTTTTTATGAAATGTACATCTATGGAATGTGGTGTCAACGCTCTATATATATAACTGCGCATAACGATGGTACCTTCTGACCTCCGAACACTTGGCAGCGTTGCTGGAGGTAACAGCGAACTACCAGTTTCTGCTTGTATATACAATTTGGAGGTCGGTTCGTATCTTCTGTAAACTCTATATATGACAAAATAAAACAAGGGAAATAATTTCCCCTTTCTTGAGATTTGGATTCTAGAGGTTCCCCTCATCACAAATATAACAAATTTTTAGCAATATATTCACGGGAATACCCGGAAGTCAGGTCGTCTCCTCTGTATAGCGGAGGTGACAGCTTAACAGGCATCAATATATATATATATATATATATATATATATATATATATATATATATATATATATATATATATATATATATATATATATATAAGAATAGAAATATTAATGCGCGTAAAAATATAAGTACATAACAAAGGGATAATAATGGGCATTCGTGCAATAGAGTAACAAGAGAAAGTGAGTTGCAGCCGTATACACGTGTTTCGCACTTATTAGTGCTCATCAGTACGGCATAGCAGATAGAAAGCAATAAAATAAAAGCAACAAACTAGAAACGATGTACAATACAAAGTTTCACGGATAGCAGCCAACCACACATTTGCAGTATCGGCTCGAAGACACTGAGTTTTCAGTGCAACAACAAACGTCACTACGGAGGTGGCTATAGCCACTACCGTGAGACAACCTAATCCCAAGAAATATCGATAAGAATAGAAATATTAATGCGCGTAAAAATATAAGTACATAACAAAGGGATAATAATGGGCATTCGCGCAATAGAGTAACAAGAGAAAGTGAGTTGCAGCCGTATACACGTGTTTCGCACTTATTAGTGCTCATCAGTACGGCATAGCAGATAGAAAGCAATAAAATAAAAGCAACAAACTAGAAACGATGTACAATACAAAGTTTCACGGATAGCAGCCAACCACACATTTGCAGTATCGGCTCGATATGCTATTGTTGCACTGAAAACTCAGTGTCTTCGAGCCGATACTGCAAATGTGTGGTTGGCTGCTATCCGTGAAACTTTGTATTGTACATCGTTTCTAGTTTGTTGCTTTTATTTTATTGCTTTCTATCTGCTATGCCGTACTGATGAGCACTAATAAGTGCGAAACACGTGTATACGGCTGCAACTCACTTTCTCTTGTTACTCTATTGCGCGAATGCCCATTATTATCCCTTTGTTATGTACTTATATTTTTACGCGCATTAATATTTCTATTCTTATCGATATTTCTTGGGATTAGGTTGTCTCACGGTAGTGGCTATAGCCACCTCCGTAGTGACGTTTGTTGTTGCACTGAAAACTCAGTGTCTTCGAGCCGATACTGCAAATGTGTGGTTGGCTGCTATCCGTGAAACTTTGTATTGTACATCGTTTCTAGTTTGTTGCTTTTATTTTATTGCTTTCTATCTGCTATGCCGTACTGATGAGCACTAATAAGTGCGAAACACGTGTATACGGCTGCAACTCACTTTCTCTTGTTACTCTATTGCGCGAATGCCCATTATTATCCCTTTGTTATGTACTTATATATATATATATATATATATATATATATATATATATATATATATATATATATATATATATATATATATATATTACGACTAGAAGCGTAATAGATTTTAGTAGCCACTCAAGCATCGTGACAAGTGCATGAAAATGTCGCAGCTAACGAAAATTGAGTACCGCGCGGTCATTAAATTTTTATCAAAAGAAGGGCACACGCCTAATCAAATCAAACAACGTTTATGGTGATTTATCTCCGTCATATTCAACTGTAGCGGTCAAAAAAGCGGTCAAAATGTTTCCGTTTGGAGCAAGAATCTCTTGAAGATGATGAGCGCACCGGTCGGCCAATTGAAGCGGTAACGCCTCAAAAAGTTGCAATCGTTGAAGAAATGGTATTAGAAGATCGCCGTTTGAAAGTTATGGAGTTAGCAGTGATGTCTGACACTTCGGAAACAAGTGTTCGCCAAATTCTTCATGAGGTATGAATAAAATTAGTGCAAGATGGGTACCGCGTCTTCTTTCTTCTGTTCAACGTCAACGTCGCGAAGATGTGCGCGCTCGTTTTTACACTTGTGTGGAGACGACACAAAACCGATTTTAGAGTCCATTGTCACTGGAGATGAAAGAACGGTTCTGTATTATGATCCTCTATCCAAAAGGAAATCGATAGAATGGCAGCGACCCGATGAACCTCGTCCCAAAAAGGCGATAGTCGTTCAATCGACAAAGAAAGTTATGGCAACAATATTCTGGGATATTCTTATACTTCTATGTAAAGGCATTTTACTGATTTATTTTAAAGAACGCAATACAACTGTTAACAGTACATATTATGCGTCTTTATTGCATAAATTGAGAAACAATATTGGTGAAAAACGTCGAGGAAAATTGACAAGAGGTGTTTGATTATTACACGACAATGCACCCGTTCATACTGCCGCAATTTCACAAGCTGCCATTTCGCGAATGCGGCTTTGAAGCATTGGATCATCCACCGTACAGTCCGGATATGTCTCGTAGTGACTATTATTTATTTTTCAATTTAAAGAAAGACCTTAGGGGACGTCGTTTTAAGAACGAAAACGAGTTGCAAGTAGCTGTAATTGAACATTTTGAAGGAAAAACTTGATTATTTTGACAAGGGCATTGAATTATTAATTCCACGTTGTAATAAGTGTATTGACATTAGGGGAGATTATATTGAAAAATAAAAAATATTATATTTTACCAAGCTTATTTTTTCTATATCAGGCCGAGAATTTATGGCGCTCACCTTGTACGTACAAGACCAACTCTTAATACGGAAGATTTTTTACTGCAAATATGAACAACTTACCTTCAAGAACCTAATCTTGTTTTCAAATTTGATGTAATAAATTAATATATTCAATTTTAAGTAATGCTCAGGTAAACGTCTCTTTCATATTGACAGACACCGCCATGGCGGACGTCAATTAATACTTTTATAGTATTATAAACCCTAGAAATTGTCATATCACCAATAGTAATCTTGTATAAATTTAAGTAACACTAGATGGTGTTGTTACAAAACTTTTGGTTCGCTATGTATCCTTAAGAGATTTAACGTTACTGAAAGTGTTGTTATAAATCTTAAAAGTCTCTAAAAGAATTTTGAAAATATTATAGTATCCGAAATTACTTTAAGTGATATTATATAGCCTTAGTTAGGCAACCGTAGAGAAATGATCTAACCTCATTAAATGTTAGTTTTTTATAATTTCAATATAATGATAAAACTCGAATTAATCTTTACCAACTGGATACGAATCATAAAGTGCATTAATATTTCATTAAGAGGATCGTCACAAGGAACAAGCAAGGGGGGTTTCATTACTGCATTCATTGCTATTATTCAATGCACTGTATTTACTATTAAAAAAAAAACTTTTTCGAATTTTGTATTGAGATGTACTGATGTATTCACTTTGTTTCCCAATTTTCAATAAGCCATTATCTATATCTAAATTACACCATCCAACAAATAATCATAAATTAGCTTATTAAGCTTCTAAAACAAAAAACTGACAAAAAAACAAAAAATTGCGACTAACTTTTATACTTAAAAAGACCATGGCAATAACATGATTTATATAAGGGTAGTTTTTAGGCACTAGAATTTATAAATGCATAGTTATTTATAATATAACGGAGGGGGGGGTTACAGATTTTAAACGTAAGGTGTAAAGTTTATCTTTCGATGCGCAGCGGGGCTAACATTAGAACAAAAATAATAGAAGAACTAATTAACCATACCAAAGGTGAAACTTCCCTAAAGACTGAATCTACGTAAGCAAATAGAGTATTCAAAACGCTTACCAGACTGACCACTAAACTATTGTTGGATGGATTCGAGAACTGAACTGGATAACGGCTTGTGGGGTGCCCGTTTAAATATGGTTTCTATATGTGTATAAAGTAAGCTGACGTAAGTATTCGTAGACACGCGGCAAGGTTGCGTGAGTGCTTATTTAAGCAACCTGAATAGCCAAGTGAATAGCGAGTAGGCGCGTGTGAAGATTGCAGAGTCGGAGAATCAAATATACAAAGTAGGGTCGCGCTTGACTAGGTCAGATATTCTGTCTTTTTCTTGCACGGGAACTAAATTCACTACCATACATCCCACGTATAGAGATGTGCCTATAGACTACGCAACCACTTTTAAATAAGGTTGTATATAGGGAGGTTGGGACATCATGTTCAAGGTCATAGCCCCAAATATGGCCGCCGATGTCAAAAATGACATTAATGTCAGTTTGTTAGTCATGTCAGTTGAATGTTGTTCAATTTATAAAATTAAATAAGTGAATGTATATTATTTATGTTATATACCAAAAACGACTCACATTCCCATAATTTTCTGTAATAGGCAACTGAAAAATATTTAGTTTAGGTACGTTATGAAGGTATGTTTGACCTAATTCTTCCGTGCTTCCAATAAAAAGGATAGATAATTGTAATTATTATTCATAAGTTACATACTTAAAGCAAATCAGAATCGTTTTGGCAAAAATAACTCCGTTTTAATAGGTAGGTACATATAAAGTAAACAGAAAAATGTAGCTAATTGTTAAGGTTTTTTTCTTTTCTTTGCCACTTCTGATACTGTTTGCATGAATGAACTTTTAGAATCCAGCACAGTAGTGGTTTGGTTTTCTTTGAAAATGTCACTGGACAAAATGTGGAGACGAAGAGATAATAATTTACATACGAAATCTTGCAAAATGGTGTGACACTCAGGAATTTTTTTCCTAATTTCTAAAGGTAATAAACGCAAAACTCCTTGCAGTAGTACATTTCTCACGTTTCCCATTTTGATAATGTCTGTTTTCTGTCTTAAGAAAACTCCCTCCACTATTTCAGCAACTTCATATGCTGAAGTAGTAGGATGTGTTAACTTTCCACGGTCTATTGTCATGGTAAATCTACAAGGTAGTTCTTCCACAGGCCTAGGTGATTTCAAACTATTTGTACACTGCTCACAAGCAGTTTGAATTTTAGAAACAGCCCATCCTGCCATGAAATACAGCCCATTTGCTTGAATTACAGACAATTCATGATCAGGTATTAGCAGAAATTCATCGACTTCATCATTTTTAAAAGGTTTTGCTCGTTTTTCATTAAGGAAGTCTATGTAGTAACCTTCTTCATCATCAGGATATGAAGCTGACGTTGGCACCGCCATGAACTGAGCTACAGATAAAATTCGAAGCATCTGTCGTAATCGAACAGGACCAGGATAAATGTTACCACCTCCTCGAACTTGTGAAAACAAATTCTCTACACAACTTGTACTCAGGCGACTGGTTAAAATATACTCAATATTGTTTTGATCCAAAAAAGTATCACATAATCGTAAAACCGTGGTTGTAGCCAAAAGAGTTCCTGTTTGTATAGGTTTCCAACTATTCCGATGGGCAAATTGCAGTTCTTTAAACCAAACAATATACTTTTTTAAAAATTCAATTTTTGATTTATGCTTATCACTATTGCTCAAAGCCTCACTTTTATGCCTTGCCATCATTATTTTGTACCACTCACTAACTTGCAGAATAAACCATCCTGTTGTTGCAGCCTCTTTGTCTATTTCTGAAACGGATTGTGCTGCAAATTGTAGACCTCGACCTAACTGTTCAGAAAAAAAATCTGTTGCCAAACCGACTCTCATTTTTTCAAACTGTGAGGGATCAATATGTACTGGCTGAAGTTTAGGAACAATTTTTGCACCTCCAGCTTGTTCTTGTGCCTCTAAAAGTTGTTGTACATGTTTGATGGAAACAACTGCACTGGGAAGATTGTGTTCCAAAACAATAAACGAAGGTAGAATAAAATCAGTTCGAAGCAATTGACACCAGATATTTTTTAAAATATGTGGTACATCTGGAGTCCAATATAAAACATTATTTTCATCTATAGGATGCGGACAACTGGCCGTGACTTGAGCCTTAACTGCATGGATGCCATTCATAGCCCACAGAGCCACATTTGAAGGACCCATATCTGAAGTAATGGCAACAACGTGTAATTTAACAGAGTGTAAAGCTCTTATAACACTCAAAATATATTCCCACAATTTATGCCGTTCTGTTGATTTTCCGGTAAACACATAACTAACAGTTTGTTTCCAATGAGAGGTAAGGCCTCGAGCAATCACAGCTAGAACATGATCTGCTTGCAGTTCACTCTCAGCTTCATTACGACTTATTTCAGGGCTAACTAAACCGAGGTACATGCCTAATGCTTTATCAAATTCTACACGAGGCCGCAAAGACATTTCGTCCAAACTTAACACACAAAATGCAGCACTAGAGTCTTCATCAGCATGAATTTTAGAGCCTAGCCATTGAATAATTTCTGTGCAAACACCGGGGACAAAAGTTAAATGTTCTATATGCCGATTTAGGGTACGATTGCTGGGCAATGGTATTAGGCCATACTGCTCGTTTGTCCGAATATATTCATATGGTCTTACATTCATCTTACATCGCCAAATCAAACCCTTTCTAATATCATTAGCATCCCATTGTTTTGAGTTTGTCTTAGGATTTCGTTCTATTAGGTCTACCTGATTGTCTGAAAATATTTTCTTTAAATTCTCGTTTGCTTTTAATGACTTCTTTTTTAAATCAGCAATCTGTAAAGATAATTTAATAATATAAATATTTTGTTTCTTAAACTAACTATTCACAGGATGAAGTAAAAATTTTTTGTTTTATTGTATATAGACCATATAGACTAAACAAACCTCATCTCTGAGTTTTTTATTTTCCTTCAAAAGATCTTTAACTTGCTGGCGTAATTTTTCCAATTCATTTTGGTTGCAATTTTTAGTGTTAACAGGTACCTGGGTCTAGACAAACGAATTTATTTATGAACAACGCAAAATTTGAAGAAAACTTACTACTTTGGGTATCACCAATAAATTTAATTCATTTTCTTGAGATTTTTCCGCGTTTAAGTTTTGCTGAATGTTGGAGAAATCTGTTTAAATAAATACAGTCATTGAATGCAGTGTTATAAATTTCTTAGTAGTAGTCTCTTATTTATTAAATATATCTAATAAGCTTAAAGGAGACTCACTTGAGGATAAAGGACGTTTTAAATCGGGATCTAGGATTCTTGACGGATTTTGTGAAAAAATAGTAGGAACAGCATTTTTTTTCAATTGGTGGTACCCATTTTTGTAGGCCATTTCATACTGATCGGAAGTAAAATGACCCTATAATAAAAAGATTTAAAAGGTTACAACTTTCTTGTTGTCTTTTTGTGGATTAGATTTCTGAGAAAAGGATTTACTTCGCATATTTTTAAATTAAAATCTTCCCATTTCAATTGCTCGGTGTTTTCAAATTTTGAAATAATATGCTCGAGTCCACTGTTCCGAAGCCATAAATTTCGTCTTTCACGCTCACGTATGGGAAATCGAAACAATCGGAAGCCCTTTGCAGCAGAATTACAGCAATTCTTGACGCAACAAGTCGGCATCTTCAATTTCAAATATTTGAAATTTTGCCTGACAGTTGTCACCTTATGACAATTGCTGCAATGCATCATGGGTGGGGCTAGGATGTCCCAACCTCCCTCTATACAACCTTACTTTTAAAAACCTATACGTGCGCCTCTAGCGGTGAGGGGAGAAAACTGTGAGCCGAAGATTTTGAAATTAATGATTTTTAAATAAAGTTTATGCATATAAGTATTTTTTCACATTTGCATGTATGTTTCTTCAAAAAGATGAACGTACTTATTAAAAGTGGTTTTAAAGCTGTGGTTATTAGTTGTTTTAGAAAGAAATCATTAAGTAAAGGCAACAAATTGTAGCAAAGTTGTCATGTTAATGTGACAGAAGAAGTAATCGACGACAAAAGAGTACCTGGAGCAACCAGTACAAAAAAAATCTTTATTTCCCAAAAATAAAGGTATTTATTTTTGCAAAACACAAGTCAATAAATTGAATTTCACAAAGAAAATAGCGAGAATCATGTTTAAATTATTTGTATAAATTAATTTAAACATTAATAAATTTTGTACTGTAATAGTATATTACGTTATAAGTCCGGTAAACCCAAGTTTACAGTAGCGAGTTGAAAACGTTTCGGGACGAGGCGACGAAGGAGCCGAGTCTCGAATGTTGAAACGAGCTACTGTAATGGTTTACCGGAAGTATGACGTAAGGCGTTTTATTTCATACTGCCTCACATTGTTCATTTTTTAAAAAAATGCATTTAAAATTTTCAGTCCGGTAAAATTTTTTACCGGACTCAAATTAGATTTTCAGTCCGGTAAAATTTTTTACAGGACTCAAATTGGATTTTCAGCCCGGTAAAATTTTTTACCGGCCTTGTAACGTAATAATTCATTTACCGGACTCAAATGAGTCCGGTAAATACCCTTTTACCGGACAGTATGAAATAAATGTTTATTTTTAAATTATTTAATAGTTATTTAATATTAAAATAATATTTTATTTAACAATTTATTACTGTAAGTGAAAATAATTTTTATATTAGGTGAATGAAACTAGCAAAATAGAAGATGCAAGTTGCAGGTGCAAAGCCGGAAAATATTATTGCTTGCATGCGGCAGCAATTTGTTTATTTATTACAAATGCAGAAGTATCATAACGAGTGCACGATTGAAAGTTTATTCTGCTCAAATTTGGCAAATAAAGAACCAAAAAAAAAGGTCATGCAAATTCAGTGATGTTAACATGATTCGAGCTGAAGAAAATCATGCATCGGAAGTTGTCGAAAATGTAGGTACTGCTAAGAGAAACCGTGTTGCAGACACAAGACCGTTTATAATTTATAAACGATTATTAATTTTTTTTTTTGCAAAACTAGAATAATTATAAGTTATACAGTTGTTATGATTGTAAATTAATTTCTAACTTTGTAGACAAAATTAAATTGGTAAAAACTGCATACTGTACAAACTATCCTGAGAAATATGAAAAAGTGAAAGTTACCGAAGAAGAAGCTATTAATATTGCCTTGAATTCTATTAATCAAAGTCAATCTTCATTGTGGTATAAGCAAAGATTTGTCATGCTCCAAAATGCATAAATATTATGTTTTTGGTCCAAAAGTATTTACTTTTCATACGCGGTGGCGCTGCGATCGATGGTTTCTTAGTGTATACTTAGTACTGTGTTGGGCAGCTGAGTAACCGTGATCTATTCTTGGAAGCATGCAGTAGGTGAAGCAAGTGTTCATTTGTGTCACTTTCACAGCAGCATCGGTTCACAGTTTGTTTGCTGAAACGTCAGCTTGGATGTTTTTAGTACCTAGCTTGCATGTGGTTTTGAATTCCATTCTGAACGTGTGCGACGTTGGTCGGCTTATTTATAATTCAATCGCTTTAATAGAATCTCACGGATTTTAATAAAATACTTGAATAATTTAATTTGAATTATCTATTCCATTCTTGACAATAACATGTTACTTTGTCTTTAAAATGATTTCATTGAAAAAGACTATCAAAATATGGATTGTACTAGACGGCGTAAACGATTAATGTACCTTTTAAAAAGAAACTAAGCTATTTCAAAATTTAGCAGTACAGAAAGAAAGTTTTATTTTGCGTTTACTTTACAATAACATAAGAGAGTTTTTTAGCATTCTTTTATAGTATATTATATACCAAGGTTGTGAAGAGTTTTTTCTAGAGCCGAGCATTATTAGATCCCGAGATGCGCAGCATCGAGGGATATAAGATGAGAGGCTCTAGAAAACACTTCACAACCGTGGTGTATATATTATTTTTTTCACTACTAGTACTTTTATTCCTTTTATTCTTCTCACATAAAAAACGTACTATCGCGATCACGGATTTTTTCCTGGATGCCAGTGTATAATGGGATGTATTTTTGCCCCGTGTTACACTAAAATCTGGATTATGGACTAGTAGTCAATAATAAAAAATTATTTACCACTAGGCAAGAAAACTAACTTCACAAGGTGACAACAGACTAGATAATAGTATGTTTTAAAGCTATTAGTGAAAAAAATTATTTAATTCTTGTAGTTGTGTAGATTGTTCACCGTTAGTGCATTGTAGTCAAGCTATCGGGTATGAGTATTAAATAGGTAGATCCAAATAAAATGAAAATCAAGCAAATATATTTATAAAAGATAGGTATTTGTCATTTCGTCTAAAACTGAAGTAACACGACGTAGTCTGTGACGTAGCAGTCACTAATCTTAAGATGATAGGAGCACTGGTGTTGAATAGAGATCCTGTACTAGAGTTGAAATATGGCATATGTATAGTAAGGCACCAACGCTTTTGATATCGCCGTAGGCTACGCTTCTAGGAAGTCGCTGCTTATCTAACCTTTTAAACAGGTTACCGGTTTACTTTGTGGTGCGATTCCAGTACCAGGACCGAGCGGTTTGCTGAGCAACTTCTACCGAATCTTCCTACTAAAGATACAAAAAATGAAGATATAATATTGAACTTTATGGTGGAAAATCAAATGCCAATACCAGCAGAGAAAATCTTTTCAGAGAAAAAGCATTCCTCTGCATTTAGTAAAAGTAAAAATTTAAAAAAACGTAAATATGTCTTCGATCATCTGTCTTATCAACATGGACACACAGTATTAATGATTCCTCCTTATTGCTGTATATTTACAATAATTCAATAGTATATGGGATACTCTAAAATCTTCCATTAGGAAACTTAACACAACTCCACCTCTGGATAAATCTGTCATTACAGTACTACGGCAGGTTGAAAGTGAATTAAAGAAAACCCACTTATAGAAGAACTGCGTTCGCCATGTTATTAACATCGAATAGTCTTACTTCTCTATGCCGGAAATAAAGCCTGTAGAATAATTGCTTTGGGTACCAGCAGTTCAGACGACGACAGGGAAGTAGATGAAGATTAGACTTAAGTATGGTATAATTAAAATTAATTTAAATGGTTTAACCTGATTCTTGTACCAATTTTATTTAAATGTTAATCCCTGTTTCTAAATATGATAAATATTTATATTCAAATCTAGAATTACCATATCGAGGGCATCAGATCAGAGGGGCGTATCCGCCAAAATTTTGATCTTCAATTTTTATGTCGTATTGATTTCTGGTATCGACCTGCGTGTTGTCACAAACGGGCGAATGTTTTGTAAGGCCAGATTAATACCTTACAAAACATACGCCCGTATGTAACAACACGCAGGTCGATACCAGAAATCAATACGACCTAATAAATGGAAGATCACCAATTTGGCGGATACGCCCCTCTGATCTGATGCTCTCGATATGTTATAAGTTATGTTTAGTACTATGTATGTATATCTATATGTAAAAGGTAATCATCAGTTAACATATACTAGTATTTTAAAGTAAATACCTAATTTTCATGCTGCTAAAAATATTCCTGAATACCGCCAACTAGCTTTACGAAGTATTGCCCAGCCAGCACACTGACGTCATAATGTCGCCGTTTTTTCGGCAGTAACGACGTCAGATTGTCGTAAAACTGACATCATTATGTCACAGCCCAAAGACGTCAACATAACACGTCATTAAAACGTCCTATACGAGGACTAAGACAGGAATTATAAATAAATAGTTGAATATTGGAAATAACATTTATTATATACTACAGTCAAAACATCTCTATATTATGACCACCTGCTTAATATGACCAGTATTCCTTGGCCCCTGCTAAAATAATATCTTTTTAATGAAACTTGTATGTATTATATTGTACGTCCAAAACACGTCGTTTTGAAGACGTCTACGTACGTCCCATTATATGACGTCTTATGGACATCATTTATTAGTCATATGACGTCGCCGATCAATATTGACTTAAAAATAACGTCATTATAACCTCAGTTAGCACGTTTTAGGTTCTTTGTCAACAGCCGCGGGCGATCTCAAAAGCCTTCTTGCCATACTATAACAGCATGTATGTTTTAATAATAATCTTAAAAATGTTAATGTCTTTTCTTACCTTTAACCATTATCACAAAAAGAAACATACCCAACACCTTCCATTTGCGAATTTTTAAAGCTACTTAAAATTTGCAAATTTTATAACACCAAACTATCCTATAACGTAAGATATTAATTAAAATGAACTAGTTTAGAATACTAGAAAGTATTATTACACAATTATTTCTTATACCCAACATAATTTATACTTCTCTTTAAATTTCTCAAAAAAAAAAAAATAGAAAAAGGAAGCAATAAAAAAATCTAAATAAACGTCACATTTTTAAAAATACCATTTTACTGTTACCATCTCTCCCTAGAAAAAGTTTACTAAGGTAAATATTTAAATATTATGTTGACAACAGACAAGAATAAAATAAAATTGGGAGGCGCCAATAAATATGTAGTTGTAACATAACCTTCCAATTTGACAATTATCCTACCGTATAATTAGTTTTTATAAAACACCGTTACAGGTCCCCTGCGCGATCAATCGGATTGACAGTCAGGCCATGGATTGACAATCTGATTGACCGTGTAAGGTCAAGATTGATGAATTGATGACTGAGATTGATAGATTTCTGGATATTTTAAAATCCGAGCTTCAATCACGGGTAGTGGGGGACGATTGTCATTCTGATTGACGATGTTGTCGCTCGCGATCAATCTTTCCACCAGTCTAGTACGTGAAGCGATGGAAAACCTAGCCAGCCTTTGTCTTCTGAGTCTCCTGATACCGGTGATATCAATGCCAGGTGTTGAGAAGATTGCCATCGAAGAAAGCAAAAACAGTCGGTCTCATAGCAAAACACAATCAACTGCTTCAGTTAGCGTGCGAATACCTGTCTGCTGATTCTACAAACACAGCACATCTGATGTACAGTTGCGATCATTAGCTAAGGAACTATGAAAAAATAGTGATCGCCGATTTTTCTTTTTTTTTACAATGTGCGCTGTAACTCGACCTGATTTCTGAACTGGGGAATTATAATGTTAAAAAAATCAAGTGTTCTTGACTATAATATAATAAAGTTTCATTTACACTGTACAGAAAAACTAGAAAATTGACGGTTATGATTTTTTTATCGTTCCTTAGCGAATGATCGCAACTGTACCTGAGTACCTCAACCTAGCCAAAGTTTGAGCCAATAAATAGAAAAAACCTCACCCCATGTCTATATCAATTATAAATACCGTACAGTTTATTTAGGCTGAAATACAAACGCGAAATTAACATTAATTACAACAAATAACCGTAGCGACATCTGTACAATGCCAATTACATTTATCGGTAAACAAAAGTAAAATTTGTACAACAGGGGAAGCCCACTCAGTTAACAGGTGTTCTTCTTCCATTCACTTACTTAAAAGTTTAGGAATGGCATGGCAGTGAAGATGTAGTTTTTACGTATTCATTTTGACGTGTCAAATATATACTGTGAAGTGCCTAATTATTATATGCCGTTGAGTATTACTATGATATATTAATTGTGCATGCAAAAAGAATAGGAAACACGTAATTTTCATATGAATTTCTATTGGAGCGCTACTTGAGTAAAGTAAACCAGCAATAGGGTAAAGGGGACCGTAAAGTCAGCGCCAATCTTTCCTCTACCGAAATAGAATCGCTTATGACTGTTTCTGTTTGAGATAGACGCGGCTTGATCTTGCTTAGCAATGTGTTAAAAAGAAGATCGTTCGTGCGGTAGTAATTCTTACAATCATCTTCAGCATTGATCTCTGAGATCTCGCGCAACAAGTTTAAACGTTTTACTTTACATGTTTTTGTACTATTTTTTCACTCAGCGTCCTCGTTTTCGTTTACTCGACATCCGCACTTGATGGCACTGTCGACTGAGCTGAAATTATCTCATGCTGACTGCCAGTCTGACTGATAGTGTAGGGTCTCTCGAGCTCAGGAATGTCAGTATGATTGTTTCAGTCAGAATGTCAATCCGATTGATCGTATAGGGGACCCTTTAGAATGTAGCTCAATCTTTGACGCGTTAGAGTTCCTGTATAATAATAATAATAGGTTATATAAGATAAGAGTTAGGACATGTGGATCCAATGTAGAACGACTTGATTTCTCATACAGTATTTTCACCTATCAATTTTCAGTTGTTTGAATTGACAAATTGTTTCTTGACAAACTACGTACATAGATGTCAATAAGTCTTTCGATTCAACATTATTATAATAATTTATTTACTTATAAAAAATACATATATTATATTAAGAAAATTTAATCTCATAAAGAAAATGTGTATTAGGATGTAAAGTAATGTAAATGTTGTTATACAATTTAAAAAACAAAGTGTCAGACTATTAAGATCATGTTCTCTTTGACATTGGATCCAGCCAATTAAAATCTGGCATCGTACATGTTCCAACTCTTATTCTTATTATCTAATATTATTATAGAGGGACTCTATGGCGCGTCCCAATAGAGCATTTGAGTACAGATTCTGAACAATTTATTTACGTGGGGCACCTGTATTTAACTTAAGGTTGGAAATTAAGAAACTCTGGAAAAATTGCCGTTGGCGTCGCTACTGGTACAAAACATTTATAGCCCCCTTTATTTTCAAATAGTAGTGACAACGATTGATCTCGTCACTGGAGCAAAAGCACCAGAACGATGTTGGTGGCATTGAATATTACTATATTTGACATTCCGTCTTAAGATAGATCTTAGGTTTAATAATAATCATGCATATAAATATTCACAATTTAACATTAATTTGATAATGGACATTCATATTCTGTAAAAACGACCATATTAATATGATATATACTTCCGTAATTGTAATTTTTAAACAGCTTTTTATTGAATTATCGCAACAACATTCATGTAGTAATTTTTTCTATATTAAAGTTTGTGTCAGGTTTGCTCCGCGATGTCGCTACTATTTGAAATAGAGGGGCTATAAAACATTAATTCATTTAGTTCAGTTTCAGACTAATAATCAGATTATACTACAAAACCATAGGTGGCCCTCGCGTCGGAAAGTACAATGATTTGTAATAATAATAATAATAATTTTGTATAAATATTACAGAATTCATATTAAGACGTCGGTATCACCTCAATTTTAAAATAAATTACAAGGTCGATCGCTGTAATTTTTACATATTTAGTTAGAATTTATGAAAAAAAATACTAGAGCTATTATTATGTTTTGCATTACATAATTGATTTACAGATACTTAAAGTTATCTTTGTAAGCTAGTTATGGTAATGTATACGTTTAAATGTAAACCAATTTAAAAATCTTAATGTGTATTCGAACCACTGCTGTGAATTAAAATTAAAAATACTAAAATACAGTAAAAACATGCTACAGCGCCATCCTTTTCTGAGTAACTGAACTATTGTCCACCAAAACTTAACACAACTCCACCTCTGGATAAATCTGTCATTACAGTACTACGGCAGGTTGAAAGTGAATTAAAGAAAACCCACTTATAGAAGAACTGCGTTCGCCATGTTATTAACATCGAATAGTCTTACTTCTCTATGCCGGAAATAAAGCCTGTAGAATAATTGCTTTGGGTACCAGCAGTTCAGACGACGACAGGGAAGTAGATGAAGATTAGACTTAAGTATGGTATAATTAAAATTAATTTAAATGGTTTAACCTGATTCTTGTACCAATTTTATTTAAATGTTAATCCCTGTTTCTAAATATGATAAATATTTATATTCAAATCTAGAATTACCATATCGAGGGCATCAGATCAGAGGGGCGTATCCGCCAAAATTTTGATCTTCAATTTTTATGTCGTATTGATTTCTGGTATCGACCTGCGTGTTGTCACAAACGGGCGAATGTTTTGTAAGGCCAGATTAATACCTTACAAAACATACGCCCGTATGTAACAACACGCAGGTCGATACCAGAAATCAATACGACCTAATAAATGGAAGATCACCAATTTGGCGGATACGCCCCTCTGATCTGATGCTCTCGATATGTTATAAGTTATGTTTAGTACTATGTATGTATATCTATATGTAAAAGGTAATCATCAGTTAACATATACTAGTATTTTAAAGTAAATACCTAATTTTCATGCTGCTAAAAATATTCCTGAATACCGCCAACTAGCTTTACGAAGTATTGCCCAGCCAGCACACTGACGTCATAATGTCGCCGTTTTTTCGGCAGTAACGACGTCAGATTGTCGTAAAACTGACATCATTATGTCACAGCCCAAAGACGTCAACATAACACGTCATTAAAACGTCCTATACGAGGACTAAGACAGGAATTATAAATAAATAGTTGAATATTGGAAATAACATTTATTATATACTACAGTCAAAACATCTCTATATTATGACCACCTGCTTAATATGACCAGTATTCCTTGGCCCCTGCTAAAATAATATCTTTTTAATGAAACTTGTATGTATTATATTGTACGTCCAAAACACGTCGTTTTGAAGACGTCTACGTACGTCCCATTATATGACGTCTTATGGACATCATTTATTAGTCATATGACGTCGCCGATCAATATTGACTTAAAAATAACGTCATTATAACCTCAGTTAGCACGTTTTAGGTTCTTTGTCAACAGCCGCGGGCGATCTCAAAAGCCTTCTTGCCATACTATAACAGCATGTATGTTTTAATAATAATCTTAAAAATGTTAATGTCTTTTCTTACCTTTAACCATTATCACAAAAAGAAACATACCCAACACCTTCCATTTGCGAATTTTTAAAGCTACTTAAAATTTGCAAATTTTATAACACCAAACTATCCTATAACGTAAGATATTAATTAAAATGAACTAGTTTAGAATACTAGAAAGTATTATTACACAATTATTTCTTATACCCAACATAATTTATACTTCTCTTTAAATTTCTCAAAAAAAAAAAAATAGAAAAAGGAAGCAATAAAAAAATCTAAATAAACGTCACATTTTTAAAAATACCATTTTACTGTTACCATCTCTCCCTAGAAAAAGTTTACTAAGGTAAATATTTAAATATTATGTTGACAACAGACAAGAATAAAATAAAATTGGGAGGCGCCAATAAATATGTAGTTGTAACATAACCTTCCAATTTGACAATTATCCTACCGTATAATTAGTTTTTATAAAACACCGTTACAGGTCCCCTGCGCGATCAATCGGATTGACAGTCAGGCCATGGATTGACAATCTGATTGACCGTGTAAGGTCAAGATTGATGAATTGATGACTGAGATTGATAGATTTCTGGATATTTTAAAATCCGAGCTTCAATCACGGGTAGTGGGGGACGATTGTCATTCTGATTGACGATGTTGTCGCTCGCGATCAATCTTTCCACCAGTCTAGTACGTGAAGCGATGGAAAACCTAGCCAGCCTTTGTCTTCTGAGTCTCCTGATACCGGTGATATCAATGCCAGGTGTTGAGAAGATTGCCATCGAAGAAAGCAAAAACAGTCGGTCTCATAGCAAAACACAATCAACTGCTTCAGTTAGCGTGCGAATACCTGTCTGCTGATTCTACAAACACAGCACATCTGATGTACAGTTGCGATCATTAGCTAAGGAACTATGAAAAAATAGTGATCGCCGATTTTTCTTTTTTTTTACAATGTGCGCTGTAACTCGACCTGATTTCTGAACTGGGGAATTATAATGTTAAAAAAATCAAGTGTTCTTGACTATAATATAATAAAGTTTCATTTACACTGTACAGAAAAACTAGAAAATTGACGGTTATGATTTTTTTATCGTTCCTTAGCGAATGATCGCAACTGTACCTGAGTACCTCAACCTAGCCAAAGTTTGAGCCAATAAATAGAAAAAACCTCACCCCATGTCTATATCAATTATAAATACCGTACAGTTTATTTAGGCTGAAATACAAACGCGAAATTAACATTAATTACAACAAATAACCGTAGCGACATCTGTACAATGCCAATTACATTTATCGGTAAACAAAAGTAAAATTTGTACAACAGGGGAAGCCCACTCAGTTAACAGGTGTTCTTCTTCCATTCACTTACTTAAAAGTTTAGGAATGGCATGGCAGTGAAGATGTAGTTTTTACGTATTCATTTTGACGTGTCAAATATATACTGTGAAGTGCCTAATTATTATATGCCGTTGAGTATTACTATGATATATTAATTGTGCATGCAAAAAGAATAGGAAACACGTAATTTTCATATGAATTTCTATTGGAGCGCTACTTGAGTAAAGTAAACCAGCAATAGGGTAAAGGGGACCGTAAAGTCAGCGCCAATCTTTCCTCTACCGAAATAGAATCGCTTATGACTGTTTCTGTTTGAGATAGACGCGGCTTGATCTTGCTTAGCAATGTGTTAAAAAGAAGATCGTTCGTGCGGTAGTAATTCTTACAATCATCTTCAGCATTGATCTCTGAGATCTCGCGCAACAAGTTTAAACGTTTTACTTTACATGTTTTTGTACTATTTTTTCACTCAGCGTCCTCGTTTTCGTTTACTCGACATCCGCACTTGATGGCACTGTCGACTGAGCTGAAATTATCTCATGCTGACTGCCAGTCTGACTGATAGTGTAGGGTCTCTCGAGCTCAGGAATGTCAGTATGATTGTTTCAGTCAGAATGTCAATCCGATTGATCGTATAGGGGACCCTTTAGAATGTAGCTCAATCTTTGACGCGTTAGAGTTCCTGTATAATAATAATAATAGGTTATATAAGATAAGAGTTAGGACATGTGGATCCAATGTAGAACGACTTGATTTCTCATACAGTATTTTCACCTATCAATTTTCAGTTGTTTGAATTGACAAATTGTTTCTTGACAAACTACGTACATAGATGTCAATAAGTCTTTCGATTCAACATTATTATAATAATTTATTTACTTATAAAAAATACATATATTATATTAAGAAAATTTAATCTCATAAAGAAAATGTGTATTAGGATGTAAAGTAATGTAAATGTTGTTATACAATTTAAAAAACAAAGTGTCAGACTATTAAGATCATGTTCTCTTTGACATTGGATCCAGCCAATTAAAATCTGGCATCGTACATGTTCCAACTCTTATTCTTATTATCTAATATTATTATAGAGGGACTCTATGGCGCGTCCCAATAGAGCATTTGAGTACAGATTCTGAACAATTTATTTACGTGGGGCACCTGTATTTAACTTAAGGTTGGAAATTAAGAAACTCTGGAAAAATTGCCGTTGGCGTCGCTACTGGTACAAAACATTTATAGCCCCCTTTATTTTCAAATAGTAGTGACAACGATTGATCTCGTCACTGGAGCAAAAGCACCAGAACGATGTTGGCGGCATTGAATATTACTATATTTGACATTCCGTCTTAAGATAGATCTTAGGTTTAATAATAATCATGCATATAAATATTCACAATTTAACATTAATTTGATAATGGACATTCATATTCTGTAAAAACGACCATATTAATATGATATATACTTCCGTAATTGTAATTTTTAAACAGCTTTTTATTGAATTATCGCAACAACATTCATGTAGTAATTTTTTCTATATTAAAGTTTGTGTCAGGTTTGCTCCGCGATGTCGCTACTATTTGAAATAGAGGGGCTATAAAACATTAATTCATTTAGTTCAGTTTCAGACTAATAATCAGATTATACTACAAAACCATAGGTGGCCCTCGCGTCGGAAAGTACAATGATTTGTAATAATAATAATAATAATTTTGTATAAATATTACAGAATTCATATTAAGACGTCGGTATCACCTCAATTTTAAAATAAATTACAAGGTCGATCGCTGTAATTTTTACATATTTAGTTAGAATTTATGAAAAAAAATACTAGAGCTATTATTATGTTTTGCATTACATAATTGATTTACAGATACTTAAAGTTATCTT
This sequence comes from Agrypnus murinus, assembly GCA_929113105.1. Classification (NCBI taxonomy): domain Eukaryota; kingdom Metazoa; phylum Arthropoda; class Insecta; order Coleoptera; family Elateridae; genus Agrypnus; species Agrypnus murinus. The sequence continues at coordinate 141,602,020 of OV816027.1, forward strand.
TGTAAGCTAGTTATGGTAATGTATACGTTTAAATGTAAACCAATTTAAAAATCTTAATGTGTATTCGAACCACTGCTGTGAATTAAAATTAAAAATACTAAAATACAGTAAAAACATGCTACAGCGCCATCCTTTTCTGAGTAACTGAACTATTGTCCACCAAAACTGCTTAAAAATGATAATAATGGTAACCGAAACTGTAACATGATTATTGTTGTTATAAATAAACTTTTATCAATTAAATTTGCTGATCTGTGAACTACTCGAGTACTTTCAAATTATTATAAAGAGATATTTTATTTTTAAGAAAGAAAAAATATTTATACTTATTGTTACAGTTTTTATGTTTATTTGGTTATTTTTGAACAAATTTTAATAATTCATTTATGAAAATTTAGTGCATACTTTTATCTATAAGATTTTAATGTTGGATACACAATCTATGATATATTCTTTCTTAAAATAATGTAAATTCAGAGACCCTGCATAGCATATTTTTATACAGTTACTTCCCCCCTTAATCCCCACGTTCCTTCCAAAAGAAAGTGATTGAGATACGCCCAATCATCGCGCATTTGCATAGCAAATGCTACCTGTCACTGTCACTCACTGGTCGGAGCGAGGTTGCCTATCCACCCTCTACGAGCTATCCAAGCTAATACCAGAGCTATAAACGTGCTCACCCGTCAGAACTTTCATGCGAGGTCGAGTTCCTCGTCCAGCATTAGGACTATTTCCCCCACCCAGGTTATGGCCATTGGAACCTTCCCGCCCTCTTTCATGCGGGCTGAGTTCCTTCCCCCAGCCTAAGTTGGCGACCACTGCTCGATCGAATCCAACCACTTTTTGGAATCTTATAGTACATGAAATTCTAAGAAACTTTTGGTTGAAACATTTGTTTGTATCTCTTCGGGAAAGTGGTCAAAATGACCACCGAAGATTTCGGTAAATTTTTGAAAAATGAAAAATTTTGTATTTTTTAAAAATTTACGAAAAAAATTAACATTTTTAGCAACAATTTTTTTTAACGAAAAATTTTAGGACTTAGAATTTTAGTTTTTATAACAACTAATGTGTTGCGTCAACATTAGTTTTCAAAAATAAATTAGTTTATTAAGTATACAGTTGCCAGTCTCGGTGGATTAGTGGTTTGCATGTTTGCTTCACAATCCAAAGATCGCAGGTTCGATTCCCGGCCGAGCTGGTAATTTTTCATAGCGGAGAAAAATTTAAAACATGCCTTCTTTTCGGATAGGAAGTAAAACTGTAGGTCCCGTGTCAATGCGATGTTTGGCACGATAAATATCCCTACTGGGGGTGGAATTCCTCCAGATTCGGCTAAATTCTAGTAGGGTCGGCCAAATGATCATAGCAATCGGTGCCATGAGGTACGAAGGATGCTCCGCCATCCTGATTCCTCGCCCAAAAACAAACAAACAAACAAGTATACAGTTGTTTTTGTTCGTCATGGCAATGCTAGCTCTGCGCATTCTCACTAGTTATTTTTATAAACTCCCCGATAGCCCTGTCCTCTGTCATCCTAGGTCTGGTCTCAGATCCTAGTGAGTCCGATACCTCGAACGACTGCTTCTCCGTTCACCCTGTTATTAATAGTCAGGGGGTTACACTTGTTAACGACCGATTAAAAGTTGCTGTTTATAAGAGTAACTTTTATAGCAGCATACTATTATGTGTAATACCCGCTTTAAGTTTGTTGTGTGAAAAATCATTAGATAATATAACAATACAAAATTTTCCCTTTGTAACTCTCTTGTAGTTGTCTAGAATTTGCTACTATTAAATTACAGTTTGTGGAGAAGACGTGGGTTTTATATACTTCAATAAATTTTATTTATTGATTGCCTCAAAGTCAGCAATCGTAATGTTTTTATTGTTTATTAGTATGTATTTTCTTCAAGTTCATGAAATTAATAAGATATGCAACACAGAATACACATCTGAACATGAAATAATGAAACTAGGATTTGTGCGCATATGCGCATACGCCGCACTGATATAAACGTTTATAAAATTGTTTTGTTCACGTTGCAATCAACAATCATAACGACCATTTTCGTTTGGGTCGCTGTAACTTTTGCAGACTTTTTGAACTGCTAATAATGGTAAGTACTTAATTATCATTCTTAAATCAGTAGTAAATTGTCAATTTAGGGCTGTATTAAAGTACTATTGATTTCGTAATGATCTGGGTCAGCAAGGCTAATATGATGCTGTTTTATTCTTTTTTTCAGTGTAAATGTATAGGATAAAATAATTAATAAAAATTAGCATCATATTAGCCTTTGCTGTCCTAGATCACTATGAAATCAATAGTACATGTTTAGTGAAAACAAGGCGTTACAATTCGGGGGTTCCCCTATGATTTTTTAGAAGGGAATGCGGCAGGCAGATGACCATTTGATGATTCATTCTGAGATTGGTTGTGGGTACGACGGTACGATAATACGTCTTGTTCTATACATTGTTACCCAATACACTTACAGCCGTACTCATAGAGAAATTACACGCGTGTAACCTTAATATTTCTTATGTTACACGCGTGTAATTTCTCTATGAGTACGGCTGTTAATGTTGTTACTATTAGTTTGATTTATAATCTTTAATAAATAGTTAATAAAATCGAGTAGATATCATTGGAATCTACCCATCATATGTGCAAAATCACAACCTCCTCAATTCGACGTTTGACATCTTTATGTGGTCTGTCCATTTGCCAGTTTTCGGCGTTCTCCGATTGGCGGCCACATACCAAGGAAATGACGCGTTTACATGTTGGATTTTATTCTACGCGTTCTCACGTTATCAAAACAGACGCTTTTAGCAAAATGCTTGGAATGTTTCTGACCTGTGATAATATTTTAAAATAAAATCCGGACATTTTTTGAAGGGTGTTGATATATATTTGTCTTTTCTATGCCTTATTCTACTTTATAACGAATTTAGTGCGTTTGATTTTGTTGGATAAATTTTTGATTTAAAAATAGTAATTTTATCGAAAAAAATGCCAATTCACGACAAAAAATGTAAAACGTGTTAACATGCAGAAATTACAAAACTGCAAAGGGTTTTCTTGCATTTTCTGTATTAGCTTACGAAATAGGTGGATTGAAAATTTACATGTTCCTGGTAGGATTAAAACATATACTTTAATAATATGGTTAATTTGAACTGTTTTATCAATCTAAAATGCAATTTTTTGAAAGATATCCGAGTATAAACGAGTCGCTATACAGTCCGAGTGGTTATACAGGGTGGAAGCAGTTACGACGCGTTAATTTTAAGGGGTGATAGAAGACATCAAAAGAAACAAAAGTCTTAATAATTTTTTTCTATGTTAATTAGCTTTCGAATAATTTAGAAAAAACATTACAATACCTGGCAACCTTGCTTAAGTATAATCGCATTCTACAGCTGCGTCTTGACCTTGTTTTCTAAAAAATTAAACAAACTGATGATGACAGTCGTTGTTTAACACTAATAAACATCCGAAGCAGCTTAGTTGGGTGACTAATTCTACGAAAATTGTAATCAGCACTGTTCTTCTGTAAACAAAATTTGTACGTGCTTAAAAACACGCTGATTCATAGCAAACCAACTGTAAAAATAAGACAATAATTGACCTGCATTTTATATTTATTAATTTCCGGAATATTTTTAAAATTGTCGTATTTGTTTTTTTATTAAAAAATACTATTTTTTGTAAAAAGAAAAAAACTTGATTAATTACCATAAAATTAAACATTTTATTAATATAGCTAAAACAAGGCGTCATCGATATCCCTTAACCTAATTACCTAATTTAAATTAGATAAATCTTTTTTTTAAACGATATTCTCTTATAAACTTATTAAAAACTGTTATTATTAGATAAACAAACTCGTACTTTATTGACAAATTATTTTAAGTTCAACAAACTACAAACTCAGCATTATCTACCTCTAAAAAGATATGATTTCCACATCTGTGATCAGGCATTGACCCAATATTTTTCATTAAATTGCAAGGTTGTAAACAAAAAGTGCTTTATTTCAAGTTCAACAAACTACATCCTACATCAGTATTTTTGTCGGGCAGATTGTATTACTAACTTTATAGGGTTGTCACGTTTCTTAATTGAGTAAAATGAATTTTTAATTGTAAAAAGAATTCAATTTTACGCGGAAACGACATACGATACGAAAAATGTTATTAAGGTTTGTTGTGATATATTAAATGCGCCTGCCGACAAAGCCCCATAATGATGTTAAAGATTCCAAATTTATTATTTTTTTCTGAAAAAGTAGTACGTTCTAGAACAAAGTTGTATCAGACTTTTTTGTTCCTGTTGATGTCTTCTATCACCCCTTAAAATTAACGCGTCGTGTCTGCCACTCTGTATAACTTGACCGGACTTTTATTCACAATCCTATTGCAATATGTACATTTCTATTATTGTAAAAACCTTGGAAAGTAAGCTATTGCTATAGCAACAGCAAAATGCTTAACAATTTCCTTTACATGTCTCTAGAACTGACGAGTAAAGTCTTGACCAACTTTTATTTGCAAATAATTTAAAACCAGCCGTTTTTTATCCGTTTTAAATTTAGGTTTTTATAAATGTTTTTAACGCTAAAAATATTGTTTTATTTAATATTAGTTTTATTTTTATTTTTCCATATTTTATATTTAATAAACACCATGTTAATTAATTTCCAATTTTAAAATACTGAGAGCATGCATTGCCATCTAGCGCCGAACAGTGAAACCTTACTTAAAATTTATCTTGTTTGATAGTTTGGAATTTATTTTACAGTTTACAGAAAATTTATTTTAAAATTTAGAATTACTTTTTATTGTAATTATTTAAGTCTAATGATTGTGAATAAAATAGTATACATGTTTCGTTGATAAAGTTTCCAATCCTCACGATATTGTTTGAGCTCGACGAACCTCCTCGATCAAACAATATCGCTTGGCCTGTAAAGATGTCCTTTACCAACTCAACATGTAATATACTATTAGTGAAACTGACCAGTAAAGTCTTGGTTAACTTTTATTTGTGAATAATTTAAAACAAGATGTTTTATCCGATTTAAATTTAGGTTTTTACGAATGTATTTAACGCTAAAAAATCTATTTTACTTTAATTATAGTTTTATTTTTCTGTATTTTATATTTTTAATAAGTACGATGGAATTAATTAATTCCCAACTTGAAAATACTGAGAGCATACATTGCCATCTAGCGGCGAACAATGAAACCTTACTTAAAATTTCATTTTGCTGGATAAATGGCTGATTGGAATTTATTGACAGTTTGCAGAAAATTTATTTTAAAATTTATAATTATTTTTCACTTTGTTTATTTAAGTCTAATAATTGTGAATAAAATAGTATACATGTTTTGTTGGTAAAGTTTCTAAGCCTCGCGATATTGTTTGACCTCGACGTACCATATTGGCCAAACAATATTGCTTGACTTGAAAAGATGTCCTTTACCAACACAGCATGTAATATACTATTGTTTAATGCACATATCAAAAAACGTCGAAACTGACAAACTACAAATTACAAAACAAAATTCCTAGTAACTTAATACAGGATGGACACACACACACATTACTAGTTTTAGCTCACAATCCCTAGATTGTTTTTCATCTCCCTCATACAATTCTATCTCTTTTAATTTCAACGAATGAATTGACGGTACCTTATATAAACATGTAGTAACCTTACAATTCCTCCGGTAGCCAGCGCCATGCCGAGAGCATGTGCATAATAATTTTTAAAATTTGATCGGGCCATATAAAGATGTTAAACGTCGAATCGAGGAGGTCGTGTGCAAATATTAAGTTTTTCACATATTGGGACGTACTAATAAATATAGATGGCGTTGCACAGCAACAAAATTAAACAAAATGACTTCGATATGCGGTAAGTGATTATACAGGCAACCAATGAGACGCATGCTTTAGTTGTAATATAACCTTCAAACCTTACAATTTGACAATTATTGTTCTACCGCATAATTAATTTTTATAAGATTCCGCTAGAATGCAGGCCAGTCTTTGATGCGTCCCAGTGCTTTCAATTTAGATAGCAACTGTCAGTGTCAAGTTTTTATAGAATTTTGGAATTGTACAATAACAAACATACTTTTTGTAATGAGTATATTAGATATCTAGCGACAAAAAGTTACTAATGCTATTAGGTTAAGTTGTCGAAAATATAAGAAGCGTTGGTCGGTATTTGCGATATTTGCATGTTGCTTACACGGATAACAAGCTGACTATCGCTATCGTTAGGCACCGTGCTTGCACGTACAGTTCTAAGTAACTATCTTGCAATGTAAATAAGTATAAAAAAATTGAAAAACCTAATAATAGTTATTTACGTGGCAAGCTTTGTAAATTAATTTTTACGGGCAAGCTGGAAAGTTTTGGCAAGCGACGAAGGAGCCAGCCTCCTTAATCCAGTGAGCCCAGTAAAGATTAATTGCAAAGAGCGCAGCGTACAAAGTTTTATTTCCATCTTCAGCAGCGCTTATTAATTTATTGCATATTTTGTATAGGAAGGCATTATATAATCAAAGGCGGTAGAACAATTTATAGCTAGACGTTGTGTCATGGTGTTGTGATAAAGTAACAAATTAGTTTTCATTAACATTTTGTTGATGAGCATTGTAGAACTTTATAAGTCTCTTTTAGGAGCCCGTAAAACTTTACAGGGTTGTAGCTGTAACTTCTCATTTACTTAGTTACCATAATTTACATTGCAAGACCGTTACTTAGAACTTATACAGCACGGTACGTAACAAGCGAGCGATTCGCGAGCTAGTTATACGTGCAACTGATAAATAACGTGACTAAATGTTTCAGTATTAAGTAAATTGTAAATCATAATACCAAACAAAATTTTGATGCAACCGGCCGAAGTGTTATATAAAAACTTTCATGCCACTGTCTCAATATTATTATACAGAATTTCCAAAAAACGGCCGAACACGTCAAATTTATTAGGAAGGGAGACATGTCATATGGCTATTCCCGTTCAGGCATTTTAACCCTAAAATGGGATGAGGTTAACCCTAAAATTTTTAAATAGCGTGGGGTGGCAAAAGACATACTATTTGAAAGCCCAATGAATTTGCTTTACATTAGTATTTTTATTTTTTTTAATCCGAGTATTAGTTTCTGCGAAAATGCAATTCAAGGCATCAGTACAGTTTATTCTATTGCAGAAAAAGTTGATATAATTGCGTTTTTCTTTGCAAACAATGAAAATGCCGAAAGAAGCGCCTGGTTGTTCAACCAACGACATCCAGATAAGCATGTGAATCGCAAGTAAGTTCTGGAGTCAGTAAGGAAATTTCGGCATACCGGATCTGTGGCAAATAAAAAGCGAAATGTTGAAAATCCGGTAAGAAATCAAGTGGTGGGAAGTAGCGGTTCTGGGGTACGTTGTTGTCGATTCTTCGTTGAGTACAAGACAAATGGCTATTGTATCGGGTGTTAATGAAACCAGTATTCTACGGATTTTAAAACAGCACATGTTTCAGCCCTACAAGATTAATTTGCTACATGAACTCAATTAAGACGGTCGCAAGTTTGATCGCTGTTTGCAATTTTGTGAGGCTTTAAGTGAACGACCGATAAATAATCCAAATTTACTTTTGAACATCTGCTTTTTTGACGAATGCAGCTTTTTCGTATTGCATTATTGTCGATATTGGTCAGATTCTAATCCGAGGATATTTCGCGAAAAACCATACGCAACACCCCGAGAAACTAAATATCTAGCTTGGTGTTTTTGGTGATTGTCTGGTTGGTTCTTATTTCTTAATTTGATTGGAGAAATGTACTTGGAAGACAACATTGATCCAACATTAACTGATATAATAGAAAATGATGATCATTACCTAGCAGATCAGTTGCGTTTCCAACAGGACGGAGCTCCTCCGCATTATGCACTGCCTGTTCGAATAGTATTTGGATTGAAGGTTTCGGGGTCAATGGATTGGAAAAAGCGGCATTCTTGAATGTTCTCCAAGGCCGCCAAATTTATCCCAGCTAGATTTCATTTGTGGAGTCATCTGAAGAATAAAATTTACGTGACGCCACCGGACTTAGAAGATTTAAGGCAACGTATAATTACTAAATGCCGTCTAATTACCCCACAAATGCCCCAGAACGTACGACGACGCTTTGAATAGAATCTTTATTACTGTATAGACGCCGGTGGTGTTCATTCCGAGCATTTAATACGATGAACTAAATTTACGACAACGTGTGGTTCACGAATGTCGTGTTATAACTCGACAAGCGCTCCAAATGTGAAATTTAATTTGAATTTGTGCCGTTTCCTTGAATTGCATTTTTGTCGGAACTAATATTCGGAATGCTTTCAAATTACGTGTCTTTTGCCACCCCCATGCCATTTAGAAATTTTAGGGTAGACCTTCCCATATTTTAGGGTTGAAAATGGCTGAACGGAATTAGCCATAGGACATGTCCCCCTTCCTAATAAATCTAGCGTCCCGACCAGTTTGTTTGAAAAATTGCGTTTAGAGCCTCGTAACGCTCGTTTCGTTTTCGGTGGGCCATTCTGTATGGTTTAGCTGATATAATTAAAAATTCAAAACAAACATGTCCTGTAGTGGAGCACCTGGTAAGTCGTTTTCTTCAAAAATTAAATAAGCATGAACATATAAAATTGTTTGGACGATTTTCTCGATCTACCATTTCTTGATATTTGCCACTTATTTACGAAACAAGATTAGGTGTGTATGTAGTTACAAATTTAAATTTGAAGTTTCAAATTTAAATTATTGTTTACATGTGTTTATTCCATTTGTAAATAAATCGCTACTTTGGACACACATTCCATTAAATTTTACATTTATTTCATTATCATGTTCTCGTCTTTGATCACTATCATGTTATTTTTTTCTGTTCAGGCTAGATTTATAATGCTGCCCAGTCCGAGGGTGCTGACTTATCATATGGAAGAAGAGTTGAAAAATGTCCAGTTGAAAATTTTCAACAAATACATTCTGCCTGAAGATAAAATAGAAGTGACGAAAGTCACACCATTGAACGAAAGCTGCCAACCAGATGCTGGTTGGGTGGTACATTTTAACCATTCTTTTGAAATGGAAAATCTACCAGAACCAACCGATAAAGCGCTATATGAGTATATTTTGGAAATTGTTACCAAACGTAAACCATTACATACTAGTGGCGTGGCCTTAGTACTTTCTCCAGGACGTAAAGGGATTATAATCTATAACCTGTAATGTGGGTGTCCATGTGCGGATTTTTGAATATAACTTGACAATATTATTATTTATAATGGTTTTTACTTTTTCAATGAAATAAATTTGTGTACTTAACTAGTTTTATTGATTCCATGCGAAACGTTTCTCAGTAGTTGTTAAATAGTACCTACTATGACACTTAACAAAAGCGACCGCAAAGCAAGAGTGTGGCGCAGTTGGTAAAAGTGTGGTACTGCACCTAGGCAGTCCAGATTTAAATCTTGCTGGTGAACATTTTTTAATGGGTATTGGGACGCGTCAATAAATAGATGGCATTGTAAACATCAAAATGTCTTCAATACGCGGTAGTTGATGACGGGCGTTTTTAGCAGTTGTTTCTGCTGTGTTGTATTTTAATGGTGATTGTAATTTTGACAGATTAAATTTAATATTCGTGTTAAAGTTTCTGATAATTCTAAGTAGAATATTTAGATTTTATAATGTTTAAAACTTAAAACGTCAGTAAAATGGAATTGTCATCCATAGTCATTGCTCTTAATAATATGTTTACTGTACTGATGATTGTACATATTGCAACAGAGCTACCGCATAATTTATTTTAACAACTTGCCGCGAGAGTGCAGATCAATCTTTGGTGTGTTAGAGTTCCTCTATAATAATATTAAATAATAAGAATAAGAGGTGGGACATGTACGATGCCAGATTTTAATTGGATGGATCCAATGTCAAGGAGTACATGATCTTAATAGTCTGACACTTTGTTCTTTAAATTGTATAACAACATTTGCATTACTTTACATCCTAATATACATTTTCTTTATGAAATTAAATTTTCTTAATATATGTATTTTTTTATAAGTAAATAACTTATTATAATAATGTTGAATCGAAAGACTTATTGACATCTATGTACATAGTTTGTCAAGAAACAATTTGTCAAATGAAACAACTGAAAATTGATAGGTGAAAATACTTTACGAAAAATCAAGTCGTTCTTGACATTGGGTCCACATGTCCTAACTCTTATCTTATATAACCTATTATTATTATTATACAGGAACTCTATGGTGTGTCCCAATTCATACACCGAGTGAATTCAACAATTGTTTGTTTGCGTGAAGACTGCACTAGCGCTTAAAAGACTGATTTCGATATTAAAATGAGAATCAAATATATTACTTTCGCTATTTAAAGTTACTTTGAACTTTTGAAGTCTGTCGTATTAAAATATCAACGATAAGTATATCCTGAGAGTTGGGTAAGATTATGAGTGGATGCAGCGCAAAAGGGTAAAACGTTTTTTCTACTTACTAGTGAATAAACTGCAACTTTAATTGCTTAAAAATTAATTTTAATTTAATTTATTTATTTATTTAGAGGTGTTGGATAACAGTATGTTATTATACGAGTTTTATAAGACTATCGATCTATCGTAGCACGAGTTATTCTAAAGGAACGATTGCTACAACGAGTATAATACTGTTTTTTCTAAAGCTGTCAAGAAATGATGACATAATTTCATTAATATCCGTATGCAAAATGCCACATTGGTTTTGTTTACTTGACAACGTGCACGAAATATTTTTCGCTTTAGAGCGAAAAATATTTCGTGCATTTATGCGGGTTATGCATATTTGAGTAATGTCGTTTCCGTAGCAACAACGAAACAACAACTGTCCACTTTGAGCTAAAATAAAAATTTTCTTGTGTTATTTTTTTACTTTTTCTACTTTTTCGATTATTTCGGCTACGCCTCGTCAAAAGACTGATTCTTGACTACTAAAATAGCTTTTCGCGCATCTAAATATACAAATAACTATTTTTCTTCTTTGCCTTATTAATTTTAAAGGTAAATTCAAGCTTTTAAAAACGTATTACAATTTAGCAATTTTTGCGTGTAATGTGTGGTAACGCTATCCAATGACATTTGACGTTTTATGAGGTTAAAATGTGTCAAATTTAAATGTGTTTAATAATAGAATGTAGCAAAGAATAGAGAGGATAAGAATGGAAGGCTCCATAAGAACTATATGTAAAAATCCGACCTTATTTTACAGTAATAGTTAACACCCGACACGTAAAAATGGCGTAATAATCGCTATCTTGTTTATCTGTGAAACTTTTAATAATCTTTATTTATTTCATAATAATCGCTAGACATTTTAAAATTTTAATACATCAAAAAAACAGTATATAATAAAAGATCTATCTAACAAGTGTTATTAACCGCGAAATGTTTACTTTTCTTAACCTATTTGATTTAACACGTGTCAATAGCATGCAAACTTATGTCAAAATATAATCTTCGTATCAGTTAATATCCAACACGCTAGATGGCGCTACTATTTTTGAGGTCGTTAGCCTTCCATTCTTATCCTCTCTATTCTTTGTTAATGTAGTGTAAAACAAATGTAACCAATCTTACAAAACAAATATAGTTTCCAAAAACGATTTAATAATAAGCCTCTATTGTTAAATCGTTTTCAGTATCACAATGAGCCTATTGTTAACGCATAGTGCGCCCCTCACTGATTTGATGCATCATTATTGTCATGTTAGTGTTGACACTCTACTATATATCGCTCTACTACTTTCTACAAATAATTCTAGTCTTTTATTGCCAAAACTACAATCACCATTAAAATACATTACATAATACATACATACATAAAGATTAAAATACAACACAGCAGACACAACCGCTAAGAACTATGTCTTCAACTACCGCCTATCGAAGACATTTTAAAAGGTATTTACGAAAATTAAACCGGTTGGTTCGTTCCGGTATAAAACGGTAACTATACGGTACATTTATCGAATTGTATAAAAACGAATGCTTTTGCATCCGTTTTGTTGTTTGGGGTTATGTTTATGGTTTATGGATGTATCTACCGCACGAACCAACTTCAACGACCGGTCCACGAATCATGAAACCGGTAAATTCCCCGAGTCAATTTTCGAACGTGGTTTTGACACATGAATTTACATTTTTGAACGACCCTAGTGTAAACCGGTTTGGATCGGTTGAATTTTCGTAAATGCCTTTTGCAAAGATTAGAGAGGATTAAGATAGGAAGCTAAGCGACAATGGTGTAGGTATTGCCATCTATAGTCTCAGGGGGAAGCAGGTTGGTCGGTAAAAAAGTAATCGATGTTTATTTGTTTGTTATTTTTAAAAAACAAATGAACACCTGTTTGATAACTATCAAATAATTCATCTTTTTGGTTTTGCGCGTGATTTGCTCTCCAATTTGAAAAAAATAGTCTTTGCATAGTGAAAAATTGCCGAAATAATAAAAACACTCATCCTCAGCATTCTTATTTCACGTTGCCAAAGGATGTAAATATGTAAGTAACTTTTGGTTGTATTCATTATTGCTCTTCAGGACTACTTTTCCTTTTTTTTGTTTCAGTGCAAAGAAATGGATTAAGTTCGCTGCACGGGATGAGTTATTAAAATATGTTGAAAGTAGCAGTACGAAAAAATATTTCAGGATGTGTAGCAAGCATTTTTTACCAGAACAATTTAAAACTTGTCATCCACGAACATTATTAAAATCGAAACAAATACCATGTATTAATGGACCATTTACTGTTCACAAGGAAATTCCAGCTATTACCATTAATGGTAAACATATACCTTTTGTAATTATTAAGTTAACACTTCATACTAACCTGTTATTCAAGTTAGTGACGATTATAATTTCTATAAAATAAGTTTACACGACTTTTGCTTAATGCTTTCAGATGACCTAGAGAACATATTCCAATTTGAAAGTCCTAATTATTGTATGTGTTCTATTTTTATTATTTTTCCAGATGTCCAGGAAGAAATGAGGGTTGATGAAAATGAAAGTGCGAAACAAATACCATGTATTAATGGACCATTTACTGTTCACAAGGAAATGCCAGCTATTACCATTAATGGTAAACATGTACCTTTTGTAATTATTAAGTTAACACTTCATACTAACCTGTTATTTAAGTTAGTGACGATTATAATTTCTATAAAATAAGTTTACATGACTTTTGCTTGATGCTTTCAGATGACCTAGAGAACATATTCAAATTTGAAAGTCCTAATTATTGTATGTGTTTTATTTTTTTTTATTTTTGCAGATGTCCAGGAAGAAATGCCGTTTAATGAAAATGAAAGTGCTTTACATCAATGTCACATGTCTGAAAATCATATCAAAGGCACTACTATATATTTTTTTATTTACACAGGGTGTATTATCGGTTTTGTTACATAGGGGAATAGTACGTAAAACCACATATTGTTATTAATATTAATACTCACGGCCCGTGTGTAATGAAATTCATTGCTCCCAGGTCAACGCATATTTATAATGTATGTATTACCAAATGTATAACTTAATAAGAGTAGCAAGAATTGATTATTATTACTGTTACTGTTATTGTTATTACTATTAATATTATATTGAAAATAAACTACTTATAAACATTTAACTTCAGCATTATTTCTGTGTATAATCTGTATTATACAGTCATTATAATGTCTATAAACAAACCACTAGATTTATTTCTTTTTAGATCTTGGAAATTAAATAGGAGTAACTTTTTAATATATTATACTCTTTTTTCTGAATTTGGCGCCATCCACGTTGTAGCGATTGTGGCGACATCTCCCGTTCAAAACTCGACGCCAGTCGTATTATCATGATCAACCTCATTCATTTTCGCCGTCAGTAAATATGAATGGCCATGATATAGCGAATATTGCGACATCTAACGCCTCAGGGGGAATTGGACCACAAAAAACGTAGTCGTTTTTTTACATAGTGCTCTTATGCCAGTTTCCTATCTTAAGCCTCTCTAATCTTTGGCCTTTTGATGCTGTACAACGTCATTAGTTATTGGCGCAACCCAATCGCACCCTCCATTTAAAAGCTTGAACTAAGTAGTGTTATAATAATAGTTATTCAATTTTAGCGACCCCAAAACGTCTATAATATAACAAATCCTATTACATTTTGACGATAACTTGAATTTTGGTCAAGCAAACAGATCAATATTTATTTCTCCCCATTGCCTTAAGGGCTCGTTATCGCCGCCAGTGTTAATAATAGGAAGCTTCAGAAACTATAAACACCTAAAGATGGCGCTACAGTCTGCAAAAGAGAATTAATTTCTTTAAAACTAAAATTTGAAAATCTAAATAGAAATATTATTTGATGGCATCGCAGTTCGCTGCTTTTAAGTGTTGTCAGGCTTGCGTGAACTTTCAAAATATTTTAAGTTTAACTGAAATTTTTAAATGCCAAGAAATAATTTAAGGTAGTTGGAATTAAAAAGGGGAATACAAAATTGCTAAATATATTTAAAAATATCAGTTGTTCTTGCTGGTTTTAAGAGAAAGAAAAGTATTACTATATTAAAATATTAAAAATATATATTCGTTTTAAGAAATTAATCAGGACTAATTAAGAGTGAAATGGTTTATTCAAAAATTAACATTCTCATGCTTTTAAGTAAGAAAAACAACATTTACTTCGAAAATTTATTAAATACTAGTCAAAAGATTAGGAAAGTTAAATTACTTTTAAATGTCCCGCGCTTATTATTACCCAACGCTGGTGCAGAAAGCGTTCAACTAAAAATGACTGATTTTCGTGCTGCCATATTTAAATTTCCGCGCCGTGTACATCTATTTTATTTCAATCAATACTAAATAAGTAAGCAAAAACATTTATCCATTATTGTCATAGATTTCGCTATTAAACAGTGTTATAATGACTGTATTTGTTTAGCTTGGTTATTTTTTAGAAAATGTTAATTCTAATGCTAATTCTATGTTGAGTAATACTTTTCTTTTCTTAAAACAAGCAAGAACAACTGATATTTTTAAAGATATTTAGCAGGTTTATATTCCCCTTTTTGATTTCAATTACCTTAAATTATGCAACACTGTGAGCAGAGAATTGCGATGCGATCAAATAATGTTTCTATTTACATTTTCAAATTTTAGTTTTAAAGAAATTTATTCCGTTTTGCGGACCGTAGCGCCATCTTTAGGTATTTATAGTTTCTGAAGCTTCCTGTTATTAACAATGTCGGCGATAACGCGCCCTTAAACGTAGAGTCACGTACCCAGCTGGCCTAGGTAACTAGATGCAGTGACTCTACTTAAACGCATTTCGTCTTTCTATTCCGTCTTAATACCACTTCTAGGCCAACTCTTAAAGCAGTTTTACTGCATTGCGCTTCAAGATTTCCCTTATTTTTGCAATCGTCCTATATTTTAATTTTTTTTAATTGGGACGTGCCAAAGATAGAGGTAGAGTAATTGTCAAACTGAAAAGTTTGAAGGTTATGTTACAACTTAAGCATGCATCCCATTGGTTGCATACATGATCACCTACCGCATATCGACGTCATTTTCTTTAATTTTGTCTCTATTGGTGCGCCCCAATAATTCGCAGTCTGGTTTACACCTAAATAATTGTAAACTTAGCAGAACAACGGATAGGCAACCAAAAATCATCAGAATGAAAGATTTAACAAAATAATATTTTGAGTTTTATCTGATAATGAAAAATAGTTTTACAAATGTAAAAATATTTTTTAAAGTTGTTAAAATAAATAATTTTACAACAAAATAACAACTTTCCGTATTAATGCTGCCTTAGTAGTACCAACTTGAAACAAACTAAATCACTACACCAAAGGTAGTAACAACTTCATTTTAATGTTTCTTCACGAACAAAACGTCAAAAGTGACGATTGTTATGTCGTAATTAATAAATTATTAGTGTTCTTTAGTTAAAATAATTTGTATTTGAACTTGTGAGCACGTGTATTCATAAATATAATACGAAGACGTTTAAAATTACTGCCTCCAGATGTTTTCAACATCCCAACCTAACCTAACTTAACATTTTTCAAATTGTCAGTAATAACTTAAATAAAACACGTAATAGTTCCCAATATCTAAAGTAAATTTTCCTTATTTGATTTCTTAAAATTGATTATGCTATCAATACTACGTTCACTTGTGCTATGTGCTTCAAACAGTTAACAAATTTATTATTGTTATTGTCTTCATTGTGTAAATGTCAAGTGTCAGGTCGAAATGTCAATTAACACTTTTGATTTTCTGCTTGTCTAACAATAATAATAACCTTTATTAGAAAAAAAAAAGAAGATATTATAGCTAGTCCTTAGCACAATGACGACAATTGCCATGGAAGAGTATGAGCTTATGAAAGATTCAAAGTATCGTATGTATGTGGCCGCTGTCGATAAGGCATTAAAGAATTTTGAATATACATCAGAATGGGCTGATTTAATATCAGCGCTAGGAAAACTAAACAAGGTATTTTATAAAAGGAAAATAAAAATTAGGTGTGAATATATCATTTTGGAAATTTTGAAGGTGCTGCTGGGTTATACAAAATTTCCTGTTATTCCAAGAAGGATAAAAATAAGTAAACGGCTGGCGCAATGTATGCATCCGGCTTTACCATCAGGGGTACATCTTAAGGCTTTAGAAACCTACGATATTATTTTTAAATGTATGGGAACCAATCGTTTATCACATGAATTGTTTATTTATAGTGCCGGTAAGTTATCATTGATAAGATGTTATTAGTAAATTTATTGTTTGTTATAATTATTAATATAATTTGTTTTACGAGTTAATTTAATCATTTTATTATTGTTAATTACTGTTAATTATTGTAGGGTACTTCTTTTATATAATACAATAAATTAAATATGTAGTACACTTATTAGTGCATGCATGTTTGCCGAATTAATTGAACGTTTGGCACTATTAATTTGCTCGATTATTTTCATGGCTATATTTAGAAGCTTTGTTAGCGAGAGCAAGTATCATTGATAATGAATCAGTTTAAATATCTCAGTTATGTAGAGCATAGGGAAAAATTAATTAAATTGTAATTATGTAAAGTATTTTAATTACATCAAATTGATATTTATGATAAAATTGGCCTTGTACGTATAATTGTCTTTTCTAGGATCTCTCTGCTTTTTGTAATTTTTATATATTTTAGTTGTACTGTTTATGCAACAAATATTTTTTTAACTTCGAGTTAATTTCGTAGAATTTGAAAGGTGTAAATTAGACAACGGCAATCCTTAGTGAGTACTGCATTAGGAAATTGTGTGGCTTAAAATAATGTTCACTTTAAAATTTTAAATGGAACATCCTATTTATTATTATGTATTTTTTGCACTACTGATATGTTTCTGTTTAAGTGTTAGAATAGTAGCAAAATGTGAAAATCCTGTTGGCATCACAAAAGATGTGTGTTGTAGGGGAATTATGCTTAAGATGACATACTTTTTTGATGGGGCTGGATAAAATTGAAAAAAAACCTATTTATTAGAGAAAACATTTTTATTCAAAGAACTGCTTTGTTTGACAAGCAAGAAACGTAAACATTAATATCTTTAGACGAATTATAAAAATACTAAAAATTAAAATGGAATACAGTCTTTGGCTTTGTAAAGATGGCATAGTAAGTCTAAGATGACATACCTAACTAACTACATATTTCGCATACGAAGTTCTTAACTTTGGGCGATACATCTGCGCAGAGACTATGACACCACTTGGAACATTGCTGACAACGAACCCAATATTCGCCTGGTCGAGAATTACTGTACAATTCATTACAGTAAATGCAAACTGCATCGTCTTCATCCTCTTCATCAGCAAAAGGGTCTTCCGTTTTTTCTTCGTCACTTTCAAAAAGAACACTTGTGACAGTTTTATGGGTTCTTAGGCTTTTGCGGTTTTCTTTCTGCTTCTTTATCTTTGGCTTTAACTTCATTAATGAAAGGGCTTGTAGTAAGAACTTGCGAACCAGTTGATCTGCCTGTACGCTTTCTTACTTGTCCTGATGACTGAGATTTTGGTAATGGCGAAATTTCTTTCAGCATTTGATCTGTTGAGATGATCATCTGATGACTGTCCGGCAGGATATCAATGGTGTTGTCATGAGCTGACCTCTGAAATGGAGCTTTACAAGAGCTTGGTCCGGAAGTGTTCAGTTCTAAAGTGCTCGTAATGGATGCTTCTATGGGTACTTCAGGGGCAGACCTTAAATCGTTCTGTTCGTCACCTTCAATTTCTTTTTCAGTTACTTCACTTGGTAAAAACACATGATCAGGGAAAACGAAACGATTAAGTGGACAAATACCAGTTTTATCAAAGCCACTGGTAATATTTTTCACTGACGCAGCCTCTGCATAAGCTCTTCCAAAAAGACTACTAACTTGGTAGAGTCCAACTGTTCTGCCTGGATGTTGCTTTAGCCAAGTTGTCATTTCACGGTTATAATAATTATCAAGAGGGCCAAAAAACGACACATCTAACGGCTGCATTCTATGAGTGCAATGAGGAGGAAGACATAACAATATAACCCCATTGGCTTTGGCAAATTCTAATGCATCCAAATATTTATGGCTACCATGACCGTCAAGAATTAACAGGACTTTATTTTCCGCACTGCTACAAACTGATTTGACAAAATGCTTCATCCATTTTAAAAATAATTCGCCGACCATATAACCAGTCTCATAACACAACTCCAAAGTTCCCGTTGGAGCGCCATCGAAATATTCTGGTTTGTGGTTCTTGCGAGGAAAGATTAAGGTTGGCGGAACCATATTTCCCACGGCGTTCGCACAGACAACAGCGGTGACATGTTGTCCTCGTTCAGCACTGGTTATAGCTCCTACTTGCTTCTTTCCTTTCCGAGCAAATATTTTAGGAGGCTTTTGTACTGTGCTTAAGGCTGTTTCATCCATGTTGAAAATTCTTTCAGGAGAAAAATTTTCCCTTCTCATTATATCTTCTAACAGATCGAAAAACTTCATAACCTGTGGTTTGTTGAACGCTCTGGCTCTAGCTGCCGAAGTTGCTTCAGGTTCTCTTAGGGACAAACATGGGTTTCTTCTTCTAAACGCTAGCAACCAGTCCCATCCAGCCATCTGAGTCTTCTTGTCAAATCTATGTTCTATTTGAGCCCTTTCCGCTAATTGAAAAGCCAGTTTTCTTATATCAGTAGTAGTATATCCAAACAACCTTTCTTCAAAGTGTAACACATGATGTACTATCTGCTGCTCTAATTCGGGAGAAAAAGTCTGTTTGAAGCGGCCAAGGTTTGTAGGAATTTTGACGAAATGGCGACGAAGAGTTGCTTGTGGTACATTATATTTTTTTGCAGCCCTTAGCCACCCCATTTTCTTATCTTCTACTTCTTTGATGGCCTTTGCCATGTCTTCTTTCGACCAAGACTGACGAGCTGACTTCCTCTGGTAGTTGTTTGGCATACTGAAAAGGATAATTAAACTGCTAAAATATTTCTCATAAGCCACTGGGTAAGATGGCATATATGTCATCTTTAACTGTCTGTTGATATGTCATCTTTCCCATTTGGCGCTAATAACTTTGCCAACCCCTAGACTGAAATAAAGTTGAGGTTATGTTATTTGTTTCTCCACCTACTCGAAGATTAAAAACTGTAGATCACTCTACAAAATCAGAAGTTGTAAACAAACTTACCTGAGAAATATACCAGGCACATGTAAAACTATGAAACAAAAGATTTCAGGAGACAAAATCACACTGGCTTATGTTGCGCACAAAAAACTTACGAGACGAAAGCCATTTTATGTGGCACTGTGGAGCCACCTGTTGGCAGTTGTGTCAACGTGGCCGAAGTCGTCCTAGCGGCAATATTTGCAAACTTATTCCAAGTGTGTCATCTTACCTGGTATGTCATCTTAAGCATAATTCCCCTATTTGTGTTAACACCGCAGTAGTGGTGTAACAAATAATGTTTTTTATTACTACTACACGACAGATGAAGGTTAATGTAAGAGGAACGCTAATAATAAACTTGAATAACTTGACAAGTATTACATCCCCCTATTAAAAAAATAAACTAGTCCGGACATAGTTTCGTTTAGTACACAGGTGACACCAACGGCTCTTCTCGTTTTGCGATTACTTTAAAGGCCCTCTTAAGTCATTGGAGTCTATTTGGGTTATTTAGTATTTAATAGTCAAGAATAAAATAAATTAATTTGTCAAAACGGTTTGTTTAGAATACTTATCATTACCGAGAAAAATGCTTGTACAGTGTGAAACGTGTGGAGTGATGGCGTCATTTCTACTAATACAACCGGGGCGGCCGGCGGCGCGCTATGGAATAGTTAGGCCTTTTTCGCATCAAAAATCTATAACTTTCTCATTTTTGGAGGTATAAACCTGGAATTTTGCATAAGTAATCTTGAATATAAGGGTTTTCAATTGAAATCATATGTGTTTGATATATACTTTTTAATTCTATATTAAAAAATTCGGCATTATCCGCTTAAATTAACATTAACAAAATGATATTTTTTTAATTTAAAACAGTAAAATTAATATTTCTATTGAATAATAGAAACTTCTAGTAGCTGTTACGCTTCTTCTGAAAGTTCTCTGACTGTTTTATTAGAGGTCCTTCTTAGATTGCTAATAAAGGGGTCTGATATCTACAAACGAGTATTAAAAACATCTTCGTTAGTAGATTTTCTATTTTCTTGTGTGATAATGCCTAAAAGGTTTGTAGTCTTTATTTCGAGACTCCTGTGCATCTTTGGATAATTGGCCTAAACGCAACAGTGCAAAATGACGAATTATGCTTTCTACATGTATAGCACTTTATGTACAGAAGTCGGCTTGTAATACTAGTTATATTTACTGGCATAAAGCTGAGCAGTATCAACTTGCCGAATTTTGTAGCATTAATCATCAATCTAGATGACATGACCTGAAGAATAACATAAAGCCTCTTTATTAATTCTTCATCCACTCCAGTAATGTCAGCTGAACGTATGACTTTTAATTGTAAACAATCGAAACAAAATAAAGACCACCACAATTGCAAATAAAATAAGGGCTAATTGACAAGTACCCATAACATGTGGGCGTGAGACAAGGCAGCAGAGCCATGCAGGCAAGCACACTGTGCTTGCAGTTCACCCATCCGATAGTGGTGTGTTATAACGCTTCTTTTGACGCCCAATTTAATAAATTTACTATTAGAAAGAGCTACAGTCTTATCTTCGGCAAACAGCGGTAATAGTTAAAACTTTAACCCAGAAGCGTCCCTAAGGTTGATCAACTGGGCGTATGACCGGGGCCCCAGGAGCTAGTGGGGCCCCGCAACAAGCTCCCTTACTTTAATCAACACTTTTTTATTTACTGGGGGCCCCACTCAATATTTGTGCCCGAAGCCTCAAAATCCATAGGGCGGCGCTGCTTTAACCAAATATTTAGGCCATGGAAAAAATGCATGTACCCATAAACTTTATATTATTTAAATCAAATAAACTGTAACAACATATTTTGTTATATGTTTATTATATACAGGGTGTCCTGTTTAACAGTCTACACTCAATCATTCAGACTGGCTTCTGGTTACAGCAATGAAATGAAAAGAACTTTGCATAATTCGACCTCTAGTTTACGAAATCAGTGTTAGAACCCATCTTGGAACTTTTGCTGGTACCGGATATGACGTCATCGGGGTTTTTTAAATGGTACCATTAGGTTTTAAATATGAAAATTGATAGCAGATGTGATTCTGAATACAAAAGTATTAAGGTAATACAGGTCTAAAATGCATAATAACGGAGCTAGAGCCACTTAACGGGTTCTGTCCTGTTTAACAGTCTACACTCAATCATTCTGACTGGCTTCTGGCTACAGCAATGAAATTAAAAGAACTTTGCATAATTCGACCTCTAGTTTACGAAATCAGTGTTAGAACCCATCTTGGAACTTTTGTTGGTACCCGATATGACGTCATCGGGATTTTTTTAAAATGGAATCAGTATGTTTTAAATATGAAAATCGATAGCAAATGTGATTCTGAATACAAAAGTATTAAGGTAATATAGGTCTAAAATGCATAATAACGGAGCTAGAGCCACTTAACGGGTTCTGCCCTGTTTAATAGTCTACACCCAATCTGTCGAACTGGCTTCTGGCTATAGCAATGGAGTTGACAGGGGTAGTGTAGTTACATCTAGAGCTTAGAAAAACAGTGTTAGAAAACATTTTAGTGCTTATGGGGTCCATGTATGACATATTGTCTGTCTGCGATAACACAAAAAGAAGGCGAGGCACGAAAAAGCATTTGAAAATTTTTTGTAGAGATTTGAATAAGCTTTATTTTACCTAAATTCCTGCATCTCGATAAACCTGGTAGTTTCGAAAAAACGACAAAAACCGTTAGGGTGCATGATTTACGCTCATTATCTCTTCGAGCCCTACATTTTGTTGACTTTGAGGGGATATTTGACAACCCACAAGGAAGGACTTATCTCAACTTTCCGCTATTTGTTGACTGGATTTGACTGGACTATTAGCGAATAATGGAACATTGTTACCAAACCGCTATAACGACTTTTAATAAATAGAACTTTCTAATGTACGATTCCACCTTATGTCACCAGATAATATCTGCCACGACCACTTAACTCAATCGCTTATGTTATAGCATTCATCAAACGAATGCGCTTTTAATTTTAGAATCAAAATGATAATAACCAAATTAATCTCTTTAATGTCCTAACGTTAAGATTTAGATTTCTAGTAGAGGAGATGTTCGACTTACCCGTATTAAATACAGAAATAGTACTCATTGAATAGGTAACAGAATACCAAAAAAACATTTATTTCCTTATCTAATTTTTTAACACCATAGCCTGTATAGCATCAAGAAGGGTTATTACCATCTAGACCGCAATGTATAAAAATATAGAGTTGCAGATATGTAATCATTGACCACAGAACCATACTTGTGATACCTCATAATCAGTAAAAAATTCTAACACTGTTTTCCTAAACTAGAGATCTAACTATACACTACTCCTGTCAGCTTCATTGCTATAGTCAGAAGTTTGTCCGAATATTTGAGTGTAGACTTAAACAAGACAGATCCCGTTAAGTGGCTCTAGTTCCGTTATTATGCATTTTAGACCTGTATTACCTTAATAATTTTGTATTCAGAATCACATTTGCTATCGATTTTCATATTTAAAACATACTGATTCCATTTTAAAAAAATCCCGATGACGTCATATCCGGTACCAGCAAACGTTCCAAGATGGGTTCTAATACTGATTTCGTAAACTAGAGGCCGAATTATGCAAAGTTCTTTTAATTTCATTGCTGTAGCCAGAAGCCGGTCCGAATGATGGAGTGTAGATTGTTAAACAGGACAGAAACCGTTAAGTGGCTCTAGCTCCGTTATTATGTATTTTAGACCTGTATTACCTTAATACTTTTGTATTCAGAATCACATTTTCGATCGATTTTCATATTTAAAACCTAATGGTACCATTTAAAAAAATCCCGATGACGTCATATCCGGTACCAGCAAAAGTTTCAAGATGATCCACAATATGATCGCGTGATGTGTTTACTAGAAACACCATTTTTAAGGCGTAATGAAATAGAATAGCAACACATTTTAGAGCAACGTCCGACGCCAAAAATTGATGTCTGCTAACAAATTACAAAATCGGTCTTTTCATAATTTTTAGTATGCATTGCATAAGTGGCTCTGTGGCAATAATTAATGAGAACTGTTAAAAATGTATAGTTAAAACAGTACAGGTTCTAATGATTAAAAACATTTTCCAAAGGTGTAAAAAAATATAACGATCAAAAGAATGTATTAAAAAATTTCTACAGTTCTTTCTCTTCTACAGTTCTAGAAGCTTTGCAAGAACACGCATATTTAAATACAATTTTATACAATGAGAATGTAAAAAAATCGACAACTTAAGTATGTGTTAGTTAATTGACATTACAATTTTATTAGGCAGTCAGAAATTGCCATTTCGGGGCTATGATGAATCGACTACTTTAGATAATCGTGGCAATTTTAAATAAATATTTGATTGCTTGATTAAGCACAAAGAAGAAATTAACGAACATGCTGAAAAAGTTAAAAACATTTTTACTGGTCAGTCAAAAACTATTCAAAATCATTTAATTTCTTGTTGCGATAATTATTTAAGAGAATCTATTGACAGTGAAGTTAATAATGCAAATTATTTTGCAATAATTGCTGATGATACAATCGACATTAGTGAAAAATCACAATCCCCATTACTGTCCGGTTTCTAAATAATGGAAATTTAAAAGATTTTTAGGGTTTTTTGACGTAAGTGCTAATAGAACTGCAAATGCATTAATTGATCTAATAGCTAACGTTTTATAACCATTTAATTTTAAACAAAAATTAGTTACTCAATGTTACGATGATGCTAGTGTTATGGCCGGAGAGTTAAACTGCCTGAAATTTGATCTGGTGCACCTTTAGCATTATTTACACATTGGTGCGCCCACAGATTAAATTGGGTTTTGCAGCAGTTTTTTTTCCAGCCTCACCTTCCTAAGAAGCCACGAGCCGCCACTGCATACAACTTCCATTTGTGATGCACATCCAATCTTAAAATTTATAGACAATATAAAGAAATTATTAATATTTCTTTTATTTATTAAAAAAATATAGCTATATTTATACTGACCCATAGAAACACTGCTTACGGCCTGGTCTGAGCTCGTGCCCCCAGGGTCTTCAGCCGGCCCAAGCATCAGGGCAAACAAGTCCTCACTTTGCACCTGATATGGCCCACTCTTTGAAATTTACTTTTTAATAAAATTTTTGAGGGGAAAATTGTGATTTAAGGAACGAACTTGTTTTGCTCTGGATCTTGGGCCCTTAAGTGTTGCTTAGTTCCGTTTAATAATAGTTATATCGCAAATACTAACTGTCATAAAAGCATAGCCGATAACTTGGAGAAACGTATTTGCGTATTCCATATTAACACCATCATAAGATGGATTTCAATGACCTTTAAAAGCGACAGATATGATGTCACACTGGCCGCCATTAGCCACCACCTAAACTTGCTTTTCTGTCAAACTCCGACAAATACAAAGAAAGGGAATTACATTTTATAAACAAGTATTCGTTTGTTGAAAATATTAAGTATAAAATTTATATTCTAAGATTAATTTCAAAATACTATACGTTTTAAAATTGAGGTTATGTAGTTTATGTGCACATTTCGAGACAGTGAGAACCACCAATGGAAATTGAAGTGTCGATTGGGCTATGGTGTTTGACCAATTCGGTCTTGGCTTAAGCAGTAAGAAAGACTCGGTATTCGGCCAGCCGAAGCGAATTTATTTTCTGTGGCAATCTGACTTACTTGAATGCAAAATTCATTGTGTAGTGGTTAACGAAAAGAAAATTTAAGTTTTTAAAATGTATATCAGCATTTGTTTAATGAGAGATCCCTCTAATCGCAAAATACATAAATATTTTATAATCTTGTTTTATATAATCTGTACCAGTTTATAAGTTTATAATCTGTACCATAATTATGTATAATTCACAGGAGACACTCTAGGACAGCTGTTTCGATCTTTTGGATCTCATCAGAGGCATTAAGAGGTGTTCCCTACCATATAACAATAAATATGAATGGTTTGTTCTCCATTCGAAGTTTTAAAAACAAAATGAAATGCAAAATATTTGTATTATTAAAATTCAAAGTGGCAAAATTATTTACAAAATGAATCAGTGTGACAATATTAAAACCCACATTTAAAAATGCAGCGGTCGTATTCGGTCACTATTTTACATAAAAATACATATTTTTTACCCTAGTGCATAAAAGTACATATTTTTAGCATTTAGTCACTAAAAGTACGTATTTTGTTAGCAAGTTTTAAATTCTACTATTTTACAACCGCGATTGTAAAACCCAAGCCATTTTGGACGAAACTTAGTAAGAAAATAAATGCAAATTGCGCCTTGTCGTGCAGGTAATAAGAACCATTATTGTTTAGCGTAGCGCGCTATTAGCAATTTAAAATGTACTATTGAGAAGGGTATATTATATTGCCTGATAAACTTCAACCGTGAACACAAAAATGCATCATCTTCGTAACCACGGGATTTGAACTCAAGTCTTCTACGTCACAAACTCGATTGCTAACCAACTGAGCTACAAAGGCGTTTAAACAGTTCGTAAACATATATGGAATAAAAAAATCGAATTAAAATGAATGGAACAGTTGTGGACAAAGTATAGTATTCGACTCGCATATAATGGCGAGTATTCGTTCGGCCGATTCTAATAAACTTAAACTTCTCCTAAACTTCGCCCTAGATTAATAGCCATCATTATATGCTTGTTGAATAATATACTTTTTTTTATAAACTACATACATATTTGGTACATATTTAAAAAAAGAAGTCGCTAAAAAGTACATATTTTAAGAAAATTTAGTCACTATTTACATATTTTTTTCAATT
The DNA here is from genome assembly GCA_929113105.1 of Agrypnus murinus. NCBI lineage: Eukaryota > Metazoa > Arthropoda > Insecta > Coleoptera > Elateridae > Agrypnus > Agrypnus murinus. The sequence goes on from OV816027.1 coordinate 141,628,680, forward strand.
AAGTCTGCTACGACCGCTGAAATGAGATATGTATAATTCACAGGAACACTCTAAGACAGCTGCTTTGATCTTTTGGATCTCATCAGCTAGATGATGAATGATGTGGGTGTATAATTCACAGGAAACTATCTCTAGCTGACGAGATCCAAAAGAGCGAAACAGCTGTCCTAGAGTGTCTCCTGTGAATTATATATACCGGGTGGGGCAATAGTGTGGGGAAGTCCGATAGCTCCTAAACGGTAACAGCTAGAAAAATCGTTCTAATACGGATGTAAACAGTGGATAGATGCGCATCTAGAGAAATTATTTTCAAATATACAGGGTCTTGCAGAAAAGTGTGGCACACTTAAGGTAATTGTTTTTTAAATAGAATACCCGAAATATTTTTGCTGCATATATAACACCTCCCTTGGCAGGTTTATTCATATCTAAAATTTTAGCGCCAGCTAATAACCGGTTTAGAAGTTATAAATTTTTTTTCAAAAAAATTGAGTTTTACACACTTGACAACTAAATAAATAATTGTTTTTAATTGTACTTCTTGCAATTTTTCTCAATTAATCAAAAGTGGTTACAGATAGCTATAGGGACGTACATACAAAAAATGTTCGTTATTTAATTCTGCATCACAAAGGTACAAAATATACAGGGTGTTCCATTTGAAAAAGTCGTGAATTTTAGCTTTGAAGTTCTCTAAATTTAAAAATTAATTTTCAACACCCTGTACATGGTGGGTTCATTTTCTTTTAAAGAAGAGCACCCTACAAGCCCCTGCAACAAAATCCCTACTTAAATTCGTCTTCACAGTTGCGGCCGTGAAAGCGGTAAACTGTTAAGTGGAATAATGTAAAACTAATTTTTTTTTGAAAAAAACTTATAACTTCTAAACCGGTCATTAGATGGCGCTAAAATTTTAGATATGAATAAACCTGTCAAGAGTGGTGTTAACAATGCAAAAATATTTGGGGCATTCTATTTAAAAAAAAACTACCTTAAGCATGCCATACTTTTCTGCAACACCCTGTATATTTGAAATTAATTTCTCTAGATGCGCCTCTATTCACTGTTTACATCCGTATTAGAACGATTTTTCTAGCTGTTACCATTTAGGAGCTATCAGACTTCCCCATACTATTGCCCCACCCGGTATATCTCATTTTTAAATGTAGGTTTTAATATTGTCGCACTGACTTATTAACAGTTACTGTATTGTAAATGTGAGTATTCAAAATCAAATTCGTATATTCTTCTTATGAATTAGTTCTGCAACAGAATTATGCAGCATCTTTTATAAGTGATCTTTAATGAACCGTCCACTCTTTTTCACATAAAAAAGATCAAGCTATCTTAGGGACCATTTCTCTGGCGAATTCTTTTTTCATTTTTGTTTCAAAAATTTGGAATTTTAGCAGTGCTCCATAATGTGGAAAAATATTCTTTTTTTTTATATCAACATATATAATCTCTTCAATGTTAATATCTGCCGGTATCAATCAACATTTATATGCTTTATATGAATATGATACACGACGATACAATTATGTAACGATGATACACTGTACATTGAAATCGTATCTGCCTTTGTTGAATTTGATTGGTTATAACCTAATGAAAATTAGCATCCAACTACTAGTTGCATTAGTTAAGAAATTGTGTTTCTACTCCGTTTTTCACAGATCTTGGTGCAGTCTGTGACACTCATTATCTTCTTCTGTATACATAATCCCGAATAAAGATTGCAATGTGCTTTTAAAACTTGAGCGAAAGTTTATGTGAACTATAATATTCATCTAAAAACTAAATTTTTTTAATGCTCCAATAAAGTCTGAATAATTGAAGATAATATTTAATGTACTAGATTGAGTCAAAAGTTTTTGTCACTATTAGTAACAATTTTAAAAATAAAAAAAAATTATTCTTCAAAATGTAGCCCATCGGATTCTATAACTTTCTGCCATCTTTCTGCTAATTTACAAATTTGGTCACGCTACCAGCCTCTTCCTTTGGTGGCAAAGAAGTTGCGGCATTATTCAAAAAGTGGCGGAAACTTTTGATTCAACTTATAATATATAAGTAAATATGTAAATATTTGACAGATTTGATTTAAGGAATTTGTTTAAAAAAGTACGTATACAGTTTTTTTTTATGATTCAGACAAGCTTAAGTACTTTCCAACTTGTTTTCCAAGAATCCTTAATAAATGATTTTTATCAACTTGAAAGGTGTGTAGTGTGCATAATTTACCACAGTTATAGTAGTAGAGAAATTAATTTTACACTAATTAACAAAAGTATAATTTTAAAATTGTTGTAAATACTTGAATAAATTAATATTAAAAATTAAATATATTCTCTCTATAATTTGTTACACTTTCTGAATTTTATTTCTTTTCTTTTTTGTGGTTAGAAATGAGGTGAGGGAAATCCATTTCACTTATTTAGATAAAGAAAAGCTTATCTCTTTTTTTCCTGATATACCTACTATGTATAATTAAGTATAGCACACATTAAGAGTAAGATGTGATTAGTAAACTTTCAGTTGTGGATATTTTACAACAGATGATAAAATATGATCGTGAAAAATGTATACCGGGTGTCAATGATATGTTACACTAAATAATTTCTTTATTTTTTTTCAATCGATTCCTATCCAATTTGGAGTAATGAAATGTTTGGAATCTACGTTAAATTGTGACTACGAGGGTCCGCCATTTTTATTTGTTTCTAAGATTTTTGTTCTTTTTTTTTTAAATTTTTAGGTTCAGTTAAGGTTTTAAGTCATCAAAGTTAAGGGCAAGATCGCAATTATTTTTACTGTTTAAAACTAATTGTTAATTAGTTATTAACTTTTTTAATATTTTGGAAACTACTAGGAATATTTTAATGAAGTTTGATTTACCTGAGACTTTTTCTTTTATTAAAGGTCCAGATAAGAGAATGTTTTTATTTCTGGCTGCACAGAACAAATTGTTATCTATTTGGTCAATCGCCAATTCTTCAGTTTTCGGAGATTTTCTCTTCTGCTCTGTATTAGTATTGAAACCTTCTCCAAAGAGATTTTTTAAGTCGGATTTGTCTTATAATTTCCTTAATTTGACCTGTGTCCTTTTCACAGACACTAAACTTTTCAGCCAACTTTCTGCCGCTGGTACTGAACTTTTCACTTTGGCGACATGACAATTGTAATAACAACACAGTTGAACATAAACTAACTCAAAAATATGTGCAAGTATTTTTTCCAAGAAAATAGACTACATCAGAAACTTTTACATATTACCTCAGAAATACCCTTTAATGATTGTTGCATTTACATTATACGTCGTTGTCAACAAAACTAATGGCTGGTAATGAGAGGTAGAATTGCAGGTAATTTTTTTAAATCTTTGTTGAAGTGGCCATGACAGTTTTATGGGGGGCGTCACTATTAGGCGGTTCATTAGTATGGGTATTCCCGTATAAGTGATTTTAGAAAAACTTGCGATTTTTAAAGGTGACCACTTTTAAGAGGTGGCCAAAAATAGAGGTTTTAATGTATTTGCTTAAATATTTAAACTACAACCCATCATAAATGTTAAATTAATGTGTTCATTTAATAAGTATCTATATTTTATTAGTTCACACCTGCTGTCCATTTCTTAACTATTTACCTTCTTCTTGATTGAAATAACCATGGACATATATTACTGCAGCATTCTAAGTTTAAAAGGAATACAAAAAAAACAAAACGGATTAACTGCACAACAAACATTTATTTTTTAACTGTTACAACCTATAACAGTGGTATGACCCGCGGGTCAGACACTGATCCACGAAGGCTTTTGAAAATGACCCACGCGTTGATTTTTTATATCATAAAAGGGAGAACAAACACTTGAAAATATTAAAAAATTGAAGTATAAATATCCAAGGTTTAATTTATAAAAAAAAATATATTTCCAAGTTGACGTTGGTTAACTGATTTTCTATCGTATAGGTCTAGGACATTTGGGCGCGGCCGTTTAGGCGCGAGGGCAGTTCGGCGCAGGCACACTTCGGCGCCGGGACACTTAGGCGCAGACTACGTCGAAAAGACACGTCAATGCATGTAAATTTTCCCGCGATAAATTAGAGTAAAACTTTCGGAGATCTTTAAACGAAACTTTTTTTAGGCCATTGATCTAGTTTTTTGGGACAAGCTAACCTAGTATCAGAGTAACTTTTTTTATTTTTATGTAAACACATATACCTTCTTAATTCTAAAATTTCGCTTTGGTTGGTTAAATTACCTTATTCCAGTGCTTTTTGTCTTTAATCGCTGGACTACAAGCACTAAGCAGTATACATTTATGAGTGTTACCTACTGAGACAAAATTCGTGAAGTGGGACACATTGATTTATATCGTACCATTTATCAGTGGTACGATATTCAATGTTAATGTCAATTTTCCTATGTCATTTAATTAATTTTATAAAATTTATGATTTTTTAAAAGTTATGATTATCAAACATGATATTCTTATAAACAATACAATTCTTATTACAAATTATTCCCTTATGCAAAGATTTGCAGAATTTTGATTTTAATGTTTTAGTAGCTTAGAAAAATATTTTTTTTAATCTGGCAGTACATACGAGCTTTTGTGATTGACAGATATTGAATTTTTTTTCTCATCATCGATCATATTTATTTACTACCTGTAAGTACCTACAGATTTTGCTCATTAAAATAACACGACAATTTCTCGCGCCGAAATGTCCCTGCGCCTAAGTGGTCCGCGCCGAAGTGTCCCGCGCCGAAATGACCGCGCCTAAACGACCACGCTCAAATATCCGGCTCAGGTAGAATGGGGATGTACTAGCTCGCAGTGTTGAACTAATTGGCAGCCTTTGCGTACGCGTCTAGAAGTGTTTAATAATAACTTTTTTATTATTAAATTTTCTCATATACATATGCAATTATATCAAGTACGTTAATAAGAACTTTTTTCTAAAATTATTGTATTGTAAATATAAATATTATTATGAAATAAATAAAGATTATTAAAAGTTTCACAGTTTTATTAAAATACAACCTGACAATATTGTTTCAACAGCTATGCTGTCATTATCAAAGGTAATATAATTATAAACAAACACGTCGCTAAGGTAGATACAAAAATAGGTAACTAGATAAAATAATAATAATCTGAATTAAATATCTAATACTTCCAGTAACGGAGAATTACTGAGCTCAAGTTGTTCATTCATTAAAGGTACCCTGAGTTTGTGTTTGTATATCTCAAAGGCTTCTAAAATGTTTAATTTGCGTTTGTTATTAACTACAAAATTCTCAGTAATTCTAAACAAAATAATGAACACAGTTTGACCCACTTCTCAAAAAGATTCGCCATCAGTGACCTATAAGCAACCGTTTCTAACCATTAGTACTTAAAATTGGAAATTTTAAGGAAAAATTCATAATTTGGCAACACCGCACCTATTAAAGAAACTATTTTAAGTTAATGGCAGAAGTCTTAATTTCCGGTAAAACATACAGGGTGTTCCATTTGCAAAAACTGACTTTGAGTAAATTTGATTTGATATTACCAAGGTTTGAAGGTTTAATTTGAACACACTGTACATAAACAAAACTTGAAAACATTTCAATAATAGTTGTAAGACCTTGATAATACTGTGACTTATTTACTATGACTTTACAAATCTAAGAAAATAATTTATAAACTGGCAATATCGCGTCGGATTAAAGAAATTATTGTTGAATAAACAATTGATAAGAGAATCAATTCTGTGTAAAATATATAGGGTGTTCCACTTAAGAAAAGCATAGTTCCATTTGTTCTGCTTTTGTGAAACACCCTGTATTGTAAGTGTGCATTTTTGGTAACCAAGAAAGTTTTATATTGAAAGTTTTCCTCGATATTTAATAATTTATGAGATATCCAATAATTGTGAACTTAATGGACACCCTGTATAAAATTATTTTAGAAGAATCAATAAGTACATAAGTAATTTGAAAATTCTAAAATACAATAAACATTCAATTGTCAATCATTTAAAAAAAATAACATTCTTTTGTTTTATCTGTAAGGTTGTCATGGATTGATAAGATTTGCAAGAACTAAAATTGTTTCAATTTATTTTAATTAAGAAATAATATCACAAGCTTATAACAAATTATTCCTGGAATTTCTCAGGATCAAAGTCTTATCTTTAGTCTATAAATTGTCTATCTGCATTGGAATGATAATAATTGATCATTCTTATTAATGTTATTGTGTTATTAAACTGTTTATATGAGCTATTTTTACATTGCGAGAACCTGATTTATAAACTATAAAATGTAATTAGCAATATAGAATATTACAAACCAGTTGAATTTGAAAAATTATCTAAATGCACAATTTTGAAACCATAAGAGAAAAAAATTCTTATTTGTGGATTTAACAAAAAAAAACTCCTATACAATGACATGACTAAGTTAAATAGTAAAATCATAAAATTATATCCCTGGACATTGCTAGAGCCCTCCGTTACTAACAGTTATGTGTAAGTAAGGGAAAAAATATGCTATTATCTCTCGCAACAAACAATTTGTTAACAACAATTGTTATTTGAAAAGAACAAATTTTCTTTTACGTTATTGTCAGTATTGTAGAAAAACAGTTGCAGAACCTTTATCTAACATTGACTCTTGACAGCTCGTAGTAGTCAAACTGGTCACTTATCAGGTTTTGTAGCAATGATAATTTTTGTTCAGTACTGCTTGAACTATAAAATGGCAAAGTTTATACCGGTTTTAACATATGTTATTTCAATTTTTTTCTGGAAAATCTTGCTGTGTACTGTGGCTAATAAAGCAGATTTCGAACCAAAAACATTACGTAAAGTAACTTAATATTTTTACTCCAAATCTATCTCTTTTGGTACTCAATTAACAACTTTCATAAATCTTCTTGAAATAGATTCATAAATAAAGAAAAAATAAAATAAGATTAGTTAAGTTAGATTTTTTTTATTGTTGTCTGGTCCGTTTTGAACAATTTAATATTTTCACTATCAACTAAATCAAAAAATAAAAAAATCAATAAAAAGAAATGACACATGACAATCTATTAAAATAAGATTAGTTAAGTTAGATTTTTTTACTGTTTGGTCTGTTTTGAACAATTTAATATTTTCGCTGCCAACGAAATAAAAAAATCAATAACAAAAAAAATTGACAAATGACAATCTTTTAAAGTGTCAAATAGATTGACCGTTCTAAAAATATATAGCGTCTTCCATTTAAAAATTAAAATTTCTTAAGAGTACTGTTCAAAATTTGTATGGTGCTCAATTGACAACCTTCAAAAATTTTATTGAAATTGATTCATAAATAAAGAAAAAATAGAATAAGATTAGTTAAGTTAGATTTTTCTTACTGTTGTCTGGTCCGTTTTGAACAATTTAATATTTTCACTGCCAACTAGATCAAAAAATAAAAAATCAATAATAAAAAAAAAATGACAATCTATTAAAGTGTCAAATAGATTGAACCTTTTAATATGTTTAGTGTGTTCTATTTAAAAATTAAAATTTCTTAAGAGTACTACTCAAAATTTGTATGGTGCTCATTTGACAACTTTCAAAAATTTTATTGAAATAGATTCATAAATAACGAAAAAATAAAATAAGATTAGTTAACTTAGATTTTTTTACTGTTGATTGGTCGATTTTGAACAATTTAATATTTTCACGGCCAACTAAATTAAACAACAAAAAAGTCAATGACAAAAAAATTGGCAAATGACAATCTTTTAAAGTGTCAAATAGATTGAACGTTTTAAAAATATATAGCGTGTTCCATTTAAAAATTAAAATTTCTTAAGAGTACTGCTCAAAATTCGTATGGTACTTAATCGACAACTTTCAAAAATTTTATTGAAAATTGATTCATAAATAAAGAAGAAATACAATAAGATTAGTTAAGTTAGATTTTTTTACTGTTGTTTAGTCCGTTTTGAACAATTTAATATTTTCACTGCCAATTAAATCAAAAAAGAAAAAATCAATAACAAAAAAAATTGACAAATGACAATCTATTAAAGTATCAAGTATTTAAAAATTAAAATTTCTTAAGAGTACTGTTCAAAATTTGTATGGTGCTCAATTGACAACATTCAATAATTTTATTGATATCGATTCATAAATAAAGACAAAATAAAATAAGATTAGTTCAGTTAGATTTCTTTTACTGTTCATTGGTCCGTTTTGAACAATTTAATGTTTTCACGGCCAACTAAATCAAAAAACATAAAAGTCAATGACAAAAAAAATTGACAAATGACAATCTTTTAAAGTGTCAAATAGATTGAACGTTTTAAAAATGTATAGCATGTTCCATTTAAAAATTAAAATTTTTTAAGAGTACTGCTCAAAATTTGTATGGTACTCAATAGTTAACTTTCAAAAATTTTATTGACATAGATTCATTAATAAGAAAAAAATAAAATAAGATTAGTAAAGTGCTGAATATCAACGATATTCTGAGCAGATATTGCATGAACGTTAGCTACTTTCTTATAGATTGTACAAGTTGACATATTTATTCTTTTAAACATCTTTTTTTTATTGGGAGCACTAACTTTAACACCTACGGTCATGAAGTTGTTATTGCTTGAAATATAAAATGTACATATGTGTATGTCAATAAAAGTCTAGAGAAGAGTATTCTTATTTATTACAGGTTTATTTCCCCTATTGGGTCATGCAGCAATGACAATTAGGCCTATATTACTTCAGTTATACGAAACACATTTTGTTCCTCTTAGGGAAAGACTTAGGCCTGCACTTAGTGGTTTCCTTAGTGGTGTCTTACCAGGCCTCGAAACTGGTTCTGATCACTTTGATCGGTAAATAATATTACATTCTAATGTGTCTTCGGTTGATTTTCAGTAAAGATGTTTTTGTTCTTAGAACAAATGCACTTCTTGAAGCCGTCTGCGATGGGGTCGGACCTGCTTGGTTTTATACTTGCATATGGCAGTGTGTTAGAAGTAATAGTCCGATACGTTTACCCGCTATCAGTTATGTCTTGACACACTATAGTCGGAAGGTGTCGATGGAAGACCAGTTGTATTTGATGGGAAATGATATTGATGTCATGGTAAGTATTACTTGTATACACTGCTTTGACTAGGAAATTATCTGCCCTAATAGATTTCGATCGTTGATATTAAATTTAAATTGTGCTCTTAAAAGCAACTTCAAATTATTTTAACAGAGTATAAGTTGACCAGCAATGATATTATAATTGAATACGATCAACAACTTCTGTTTCTTTGAAGAAAAGATAAGACGAGAGAATTTCTCCTTCAATGGGGAAAATTTCAGAACATGACAAAGAATATTGTTGATGAATTGGAATATTTTTCTAATTTTTGCCAAGGATAGCGGTACTAAAAATTAAAAGTGAATGGTTAAAAAATAATTAGGTTAGATTAGAAGGCTTTGATTAGAGGTTAGGTTAGGTTAGACGTTAGTTTACATATTAGGTTAGGTTACTGTTATTATAATAACAATAATCTAACCTCCAACATAACTTATGTATGTATTCACATAGTTTTTTTTTTATTCGGCTCTATACTACCTGCTCTGCTATATAGAATTTTTGTTAATTTGCATTGCGTTCGGTATTTAATATCTGTTTACTCGAAGAGCTTGGTTTCTATAGTACTCATTGTTGTAAATAATTGTAACTATAGCAATAAAGCAAAAAGAGTTGAAATACCGAACCGAATCCAGCATTTTCTACTTTCTGTGCTCTCCCACTATATTTTTAATAAAAAAAATTATTACAACTTTTGTCAATGTAGGTTTCAGGATTATGCACTGCTGTACAGGATTCAAGTGTGCTGGTGCAACGTTCAGCATTAGATCTGTTAATGGTTTGTTTTCCGATGCATAACACCCAGTTATTATATGCCGATATGGTACGACTTGTTACTGCTGGCCTTTCTACTATTTTGCGAAGGGATATGTCTTTAAACAGGTAAACACATCAACAATCTTTCAATAGAAACTGTTTCTCATACATGCTCTTTTTAGGCGATTATATTCCTGGCTTTTAGGCACAGAAGTAAACATAAACCTATTGCATTCAGAGCATCCACTAATTAAAAAGGTGAATGAACTTCCGGAATCTCACAGTCACACCCAGGCTTACTTTGAATTGTATTCTTATGATATCCTCGCCGAAGCGATACGGGTTACGTTAATGCAAAGCAGTACAGAAGTACCATTGGATATAAAACCCTATCGTCTTTTAACATCATTATTTGATAAGCCTCAGATAGGTCCTGTAATTTTGGATAATATTTTATACGATGTTTTTAGAGCACTTTATTTAACTTCGTTACATCAACAGAAACATAAGAATAGCACAGTGCGTTGCGTTTCTTTTAATGGTGACATAACAAGCTTGAAAGGTTGTGATAATAATGTTGTGACCAAGCAGTTTTTAAATAAGAATTGTCAAGAATTAATTAAGAACGCAAATTTGTTATTTAACACACTAGAAACGTATTACATTTGGTTGTATGTTGGGAGGTTGTATGAAGACTCGATAAGTACGATTCGAGGAAGAAAAAAAATTATTAGAGATCGTTGTCAAGTAAATGAAATTGGTTCGGGGTCTCCAAATTTATTAGAAGTTTGTATTTTAGCAGAGTTTTTATTAGATGTAATACACATAGAAACTTACGCTGATAACACTTCCGAAATCCTTCCCAATTTGTTTATAAAGATAATTACCATTGCTCACGAAAATATCGCTATTTTAAATAAGCACGAGGTCACGCAAAGTTTATTATTATGTACTAAAGTTTTAACAAAAATCCAGCCTATTACTATTAAACACGTTCCCAAGACTGAAATAGAAATAAATACTGTAGATCAAACCGATAGCACTGAACTTAATCAAACAGATCTTGTACAGATCGATAGTAGTAACGTATCTCAAATTGAGGTCGATAAGTCATTTAACGAAAGTAAAGAAATAAGATTATTAGGACTTGAAAAGAGTAAATCTGATTCTAAAATAAATGAAAATTTAAGTAAGAATGAGCTTACAATAGATGATAGCAGTAGAGAAAGATCAAATAGTAATCAAATGTTAAAGAAACAAAATAAAGTTAGTCCTAAAATTGATAAGAAGACAAAAAATAAAAAGTCAAAATCCAGTTCGAAATTGTATGAACTCAAAAAAGATGAGCAAAATGATTCAGTCAGTTCAGACAATTTAACTCCTGAAAAACCAGAACCTCCGATAGAAATTCCAGAAATTGTCGCTACGTCTAGTAGTACCACAAAAATTGAAAATAAACATGTTATCAAGTGTTTACAACTTTATAAAATGTTTTATGTTGAGTTTTTACAAAATAAAATAACACCTAGCGTTAAACTAGAGGAATTCTTTCCATTGTTAGTTCAAGATAAAGAAGAGAGGACGCGAAATTTGGAAGATTTACTAAATAAGTGCCTAATTAATATGACAGAATTGGAACCAGTAGGGAGTGGTGAAGTAACAACAAAAGAAACAAACAGTATAAAAGCTGTTGTAACCAGTAAAGATAATAAGTCGTCGGAATATGAAAAAGCCATGTCATTAGCGTCTAATATCTTGTTAGAGTTTTCGGCTTTTCCAAATCTTCTGAGTGAGAATAATTTGGAAGAAGAGTTGCCTCAATGGTTGAAAGCGCTTATTGTATGCGCATGCTGTTCGCAGAAGTCCACAAAAGATGTACAAATTATCGCTATGAATACTTTATTGGAATTGTTTAGTCTCGCAAAAAGTCAAAATATTCAATTAAAGCAGTCAGGGACCAGTAGTTGTAATACTAATGTAATAATTATGGGGATATTAGAATATTCGCACGTTTTCTTTATTGAAGAGACCACTTGGATTGTAGAGGTAAGTTTGATGATTTTGATTGCTGTCACATTAATCTGAATACACAGAAATACAAAAAAATTTTTAAAGTATTTGACGAATTTTACATTGACTCATTGGCCTACTGTTGGCTTATTTAGTATAAAAATCAGTAAGGGTAGAAGATAATTTGTTAAAAATAAATTATGTTTGCATGACCTACATGAAATGTTAACTATTTCTCTATAATTGACAATACACACTTAACTTAAAGCAAAACAGATTATATTTGACATATCGTAAAGGCAAGGAGCTCTATAGTATCATTTAGTCACAGTGCCAGTCCTAGGGGTTATGGCGCCCCGATGCAAAGATTGTTTCGGCACCCTTAATGAACTCATTGACATAATATATTTTCTTTAGAAACTATAAAACAGGTAATAAGTACTTATAAGTATTATATATTATTAGTGATGCACCGAAGTGACTTTTGGCTGAATCACCGAATAACGAATATTCGGCTGTTAAAATTTGCCGAAGCGCTGAATATTCGGCCGAGCACAATAGAAATTTATGTTTTTGTTAGTTTTATTGAATACAAAATTATGTCACAAAAAGAAAACATTGGTGTCTGAAAAATATGTTTCCTACTATGCATTTTGCTACAATAAAGTAATACAAAATATAACCGAACAAAATTAATAAAAATTAAGCTGTATTGGATTATAAACAACTCGATGTCAAAAACTTAATTAAAAACGCTTATTAAAAAACTACAACGTAATATAATAATAGCATTAAAAACATTTCAGTATTTAAAATTTAATTTAAGAAGATTGTGGTCGATAAAAAATAAGTTTTTGGCATTTTCTCGCCGAGTGATCGCTATGTGATTCGCGATTCATTTTACATTTTCACCCTCGTGATTTCTCTGACCCAGATTTTTCAATTTGTTGTTGAACTTCTAGTCGGAACAATATATGTATTATGTATGCTTCCTTTGCGTCATCGTCTAGACAGGACTTGAAAAATAAGTGCTTGAAATACTAAAAATTAAATAAATGCTGATACACATTTTAAAAATTAGATTTTTTTTTGGTTAAATGCTAAATAATGAGTTTTTCAGTTAAAATGCACTCAAGTAAGTACAAATAAATACGACAGAAAAAAAATTTAAAAAAATCCGCTTTGGCCGTCTGAATACCGAATCTTTCATGCTGCTTCGGTAAAAACCGAATCTGTTAAAGATTGCCTGAAGCAGCCGAATACCGAAGCAAAACTGAAGCTTTGGTGCATCTCTATATATTATTATAATATATTACATTTTATTCTTTTGCAAAAGTTTTATTCACTATGAGTAGACTTGTTAAAATCTATACTATAATCTATAATATCAGATTCTCAGTGTGTCGCCAAATCTTTACATTATTAAAGTGTTCCGCAAGATAATTTCGGTGCCCTTCGTGTATGGCACTCCGATGGGACACATCCTTTGCTTACCATGTGGAGCTGGCATTGTTTAGTCAAATTTGTTAATATTTGTGAGCACAAAGTATAGTGTACAACTCGTTACACAATTCGTATACTCGCTCTTGCAGTTGTAGGAACTTGACCTCTGTTTTGTGCTACAACATTTGCATGAGCAATATGCTCTATTGCATAACTTACTATTAGCTATCATGGAAAAACGCCCAGACACATTAAATTTATTAGGAAGACGGACATGGCATATGGCTGCTATTTTCGTTCAGCCATTCTCAACCATAAAACAGGGGTAGGTTCACCATAAAAGGTACGTCCTGGAAGTTAGCACAGCAACATGCTTAAAATTGAAAACAAAATATTTTTTAATTTATCGTAAATATGTCGTGAAAAATAAAAATTTGTCGCGATTAACTTTTTTAAAATAATCGATAGTGATGCTAACTTCCAATGGAAGTTAGCACAGCGACCGGTCTAGATCGTAAAATAATAAATATGATTAAAAAACTATAGCATATAATTTATCGTAAATTAGTCGTAAATATGTCGTGAAGAGTATAAATTTGTCGGGCTTGATTTTTTAAAAATAATCGGTAGTAATGCTAACTTCCATGGAAGTTAGCACAGCGACCGGCCTAGATTGCAAAATAATGAATGTAATTAAAAAACTATAGGGCACAATTTATCGTAAATTAGTCGTAAATATGTCGTGAAGAGTAAAAATTTGTTGGGCTTAGTTTTTTAAAAATAATCGATAGTAATGCTAACTCCCATGGAGTTAGCACAGAGACCAGTCTAGATCGCAAGATAATAAATATAAATAAAAACACTATAGGTATAATTTGTCGTAAATTAGTTGTAAATATGTCGTGAAAACTAAAAATTTTTCGGACTTTGTTTATTTTAAATAATCGATAGCTGTGCTAACTTCCAATTGAGATTGGTACAGCGACCAGTCTAAATCACTTGAAAATGAATAGAACTGGAAAAAGCATAGTACATAATTTATCATAAATTAGTCGTAAACAAACAGAGTAGAAAGGATTTTGTTATATAAAATCATACAGTAGTTATTAACAATATACTGCACAAGGCCGTACACAGAGAAAAATTTCGGGGGGTGGGGCGGTTGGTTCTAAAGTAAATAATGTTAAGGTTAGCTTTATTTGACCATGGAATAGTGATTAGGATAGATTGAAGGTTTACGGTGTAGACAGAAACTTTAGGGCTTTGAGAAATGTCTCTACAAAATCAGCCTACCAGGGTACAAGCATAACTAACAGCTGCTTTGCACCTATTGTAGTACTGTGTAAATAAATAGCGTTAGCTCAAGAAGAAAAAATTAATATTTTAGGCAGGAAACATTTTTATATTTTGGTGTTCTTCTAGAATATTTTTTCTTTGTAGATAATTTTTCACCTACCATAAACGAAAAACCACAATAATGCTTTACAGTATATATACAGTATACCTATTTACAATAATTATAAAGAAACAAATTAAAATTAAATTTAAACAGGCTAGGCCCAAACGAGGTATTGCCAATTCTATACTGTACCAGAGCTACATTACATGGTATTTAAATATGTACCACAGCAGACTTATCCATAAAAATAAACGTTAACCTACAGAATTAGGCTTGTAGAATCGTAAACTATTGCAAGAGTAAACATTTAATAATTCTTGACCTATAAAAATTACAAAAGCTATTGTTAGGGTTACATATAACTGTTTGTTTATTTAGGTTTATAACAATAAAATTGTTTTTGGATCTAATAAGTAAGATGAAAGAACTTAGTTACCTGAGAATTAGAAACAATTAAATGCACCACAAGAAATGTATATTCTAATACTAATTCTAATAGAGGCACACAATTACCTAAAACGAAAATTTCCCTTGACCTGTTTTACTAAAGTTGGTATATTAAGTAAATGTTTGTTGTAACTTGTTTTTTATATAAAATACAGCTGTATATATTTTATTATTTAGTACATTCCAGTCCAGGGTTACTACGAATAGTTTATATTTAGAAAAGCTAAGGGTGTTTATACAAAATTGAAAAATATGAATTAGTGTATGGGATGTACATAAAACTACCTGATTTTCACCTTATTCTAGATATATTTTACAGATTTCGGGGGTTTTTAACTCCCCTAACCCCCCCCCCTGGGCACGGCCTTGATACTGCATCAAGCATTATACGTAACAACAATAGAGGCGTAACAGAAAATTGTTGAACAACTGATAAGATCTACTGATTAATTTAAAAATAAGTTCAAACTAATTTATGCATAAATCCATTGTGCGCCTCATACAAGCACAAAACTATTGTTTAGGAGGGATTTGTGCCTGGCTTCTCCACACGCACGGCATACGTTCATTTTTGGATTCCTACCCCGTAGGTCTGGTAATCTCAGGGACATGGAAAATTACGAACATGGTTCCTATTAATGATTCATCCTACCACAAATGTTATACTTTTAATATATCGTTGCCATTAATTTACGCAGTTTCAGTGCAAGATATACGCCTAATATTTGGTAACATCTCTGCACCATTGTCAAAAAGCAAGACAAGCATTGTGAGGTGGTCACAAGTTTTTTTATTATTATAAGCAGGCGGCATGCATCCTTTAAATTAAAAAAAAAATCACAATTCCTTAAATTTTTTAAACTTCATTTCAACGTCTTCATAATTTGGCAGCGAAATTGTTTTTAATATCATTATTTGATTGCCTATCAGGTTACCGGTCAAACCTTTTAACAACTAAACACAGCACACACAGTCGTCCGCGACCTCGTAGTCCGGATAATGTCCCAATGTTTAGATTTGTTGTAATTTATTGCATAAACAAGTTGGGCTAGGAGTTGGTTTGTATAATAAAATTATAAGTATAGTATTTCGGGTCGCTGACGACCGTGTGTGGTGCCCAAATTTACGAATAAATAAATTTACACTAGAAATTCTAAAATTTAGGTTAGTGAATACTAGAATACTACTAACTAATACAGAGGAAAAGGTCTAATTCGTTTAATATTTTAATGAACACATTAAATGTGTAGTTATATTACTGTAATTGCTTCTATTATGTACAAGTACATGCACTAACGATATCAAAATAAGGAATAAATAAATAAATAATAATAATTTAAATTTTGAGCGGTAGTCATCGTGGAGACTGTGGAGGAGATCTATTTGTTTCAAATAAAATAAAAGTCTGTTACTTCGGACCCATTCGAACCCCTGTTGGGTGTAAATCTGTAAATTATTCAATTTCGGTTGGTGTTTCCCTTTCATACATTTTCAGGCAGATCAAGTTATAGACTCCTAATTTTTTACCATTTGATATCGTGCTTTTATTATTTTTAATATTTCTGGATAAGGTCTTGTTATAGTATACCTATGTACTTAGTTTTAAATCCTTAAATATTTTAAATGGTGTCTCCAAATCACACATTTGTATTTGAGTTATGGCAATACGTATTTCGGTAACAAAGTTAAAGAAATTTTGTTACAGCAAACCTTTCTCCTGTGGGTGACTTTTATTAGAGGGCCTATGATAAATATCCAAATAATACCTACAAACAGTTTAAAAACATTTCTAATAACAGAAAAGGGACCAGAAAAGTCGACCTTGACTAAAGTTTATGGGATCCATGTGTCCATCTTTACACTGAGAGACTTTTTGATCCAAAGACAATTTAAAAATGGTTCGTTATAGTTTTAGAATTTCCTCTCTTTTTCCGTTACCTAAGATTTGGTTATTTCTAAAATTAATTAGATACAGTGTTTACAATAATTCTTTTTATCAAAGATAAAATTTAAATTGTCGAATAAAACAAATTCAGTTTCCTTATTTAATTACTTTGGGAGAAAAATTTAACTTAAAAAGCTTTTCCTTGCCATTTGTTTCAATTTTTTGTTCACAATTATTATGTCTTTTAAGTTTACGTGATTATTATATATATATATATATATATATATATATATATATATATATCAGCACTACGGGCCTTTAAGGTCCAGGGCTTTTTTGGAAATTTCTTTCCACTTCTTTCTTTCACTTGCCAGCTTCTTCCATTCTTTTATTCCTAATTCTTCCAGATCTTCTAATACACATTGTAACCACTGTCTTCTTGGCCTCCCTTTTCTATTTCTTTCGTGTGGTTCTTGATTCAAAATGATTTTTGGTGTTCTTGTCGGTTCCATTCTTTCTACGTGTCCTAGCCACCTTATACGACTTTGTTTTATTACTTGGACTATATTGGGTTCTTTGAATAGTTCGTATAGCTCTTCATTTGTCCTCCTCCTCCATATCTCTCCATGATTTTTGCCTTGATATATTCTTCTTAACATTTTCCTTTCGAAAATACCCAGTTTGACCATGTCTTGTTGTCTCAAGGTCCAAGTTTCGCTTGCAAAGGTCACTGTCGGTCTTATAATAGATATGTAAATTCTTTCTTTCACTGCTCGCGATATGTTCTTTGAACTTAACACTTTATTTAATGCTGCTCCACTTTTTAAACCTTTAGTTATTCGTTTTTCTATTTCACTGCTTACACACAGAGAAAAATGTATTTAAATTTCATCAACAATTGTGTGGTATTGTAAAACAAATTGGTCTTAAAAAAGTGACAGGGACAATTTGTGTACAATTATAAAACAAGATTGTGTCATTTAGTTTGTCAAGATTTTGTGGAAGTCAATAGTAATTTTGTAGAATCAAATGAATAGTTGTGTATAAGTTTCCATAACAAATTGTGTTACTTATTAAAACAGAATGTGTAATGTTATTGCATACAATTTTATACAAAATTGTACAATTGTTGCGCTAGTGCCACAATTGCTTAATAGTATTTAACACAATTACTTGTTCACATTTATACAAATTGTGCAATACTCTGGCACAAATATTCTATACAGAAGGCTAGATATCACAAATAAAATATATATTTTTACATATATTAAAATATATGTAACTAATATGTATATAGCTATACAATGTATAGTATTTACATACTATACAACGTGTAGTATATACACGTATAACACTAAAATTTTCTTTTGCCGTCGGCTATTTATATATAAATTTCGAATTTACATTAATAGCGACAATTACAAGTGGTGACATCTATAGGATGTCATCCATAAACTTTGCGAAACACAATAATTAGTAGCAAGCAGTTTGAACACTGGATTATGATTTCATTCAAACAAAATATTGTATTTTTCTAAACATTTTTTACAATTATACTTCAACATAATATGCTAGCTTATCCTCTACAACATTGTTCCAAAGAATGCAGAGCTAAATCTGACTGTGTTAAATAATTGTCGTAAGTTCCTGTTAGACAATTCAGTAACGAAATCCTACACAACGCTGGACAATACGATTCTACAATTATAATATAAATTTCTCCAACACCGTTTTGAACAATATTGTGCAAAGCTCTTATGAAGTATTTCTCTCTGTGCACTTTCACCACTTGCTATCTCTGCCCCCAAATACACTACTGATTTAACTTGCTCAAATTTTAGCTCTTTGTTTAGATCACTAATTTTCACTTTTAGATGCTTCTCATGTTGTTCCTGCGTAACTCCGTTGACTAGGTATTTTGTTTTGTTTTCATTTATCTCTAACCCGTATTTTATTGCCTCTAACTGCACCTTTGTTATTATGTTTTTAAGTTCTTCCTTTGTCCTTGTTATTATAGTTAGATCATCTGCATAGGCTAATATTTGGTATGCATTGTTGAAAACGTGATTACGTGATTATTAAAGATTTGAAAAATGCAATGCATAATTAGCAGGGTTACCCGTCAATTCTAGTTCAATTCGGAGTCACCATTATAGTGTATTATTAGGGGTTGATTTGCCTTCTTGTAAGAACAAATCAATAAAACGCGTGTCTGTGTGGACTTATAGAATCTTTATTTCTTACTTTACATTTATTATTGTTGCTATGGCAATCCCTATGCTTCAATTATTGTTGATACGTACAACACCTGAAACAGTGTATTATTAATAGTGGTGGGTTCGCGATACCACCCGCGTGTCACGACACTTGCGAGTCGAAACCATTAGCCGTGTGAAGTGTCGACTCCTTCACGACTCTTTAACGATACTTCGCATTTACACATCATGCATGCGCTAGTTTATATAATATAATTGAAACGAGCAGTCAAGATTCATAGCTAATACGTAAATCATAAACATGGTTCCTATTAATGATTCATCCTACCACAAATGTTATACTTTTAATATATCGTTGCCATTAATTTACGCAGTTTCAGTGCAAGATATACGCCTAATATTTGGTAACATCTCTGCACCATTGTCAAAAAGCAAGACAAGCATTGTGAGGTGGTCACAAGTTTTTTTATTATTATTATTAGCCGTGTGAAGTGTCGACTCCTTCACGACTCTTTAACGATACTTCGCATTTACACATCATGCATGCGCTAGTTTATATAATATAATTGAAACGAGCAGTCAAGATTCATAGCTAATACGTAAATCATAAACTAGGGATTAAAAAACAATTAGGCATATGAGTAAATTCTGTTATGGTTATATATTTATGCATTAAGTACATTAAAAGACATTAAATTATTTATACACCGCATTCGTTCTAACATTTGCTATAGAAAATTAGTATGGGAAATCTGAAATATGCCAAATAGTTCGTTCTCGAATAAAAGTCGGTGAGATTAATAGTTGCAATCGATAGATAAGATATTCTAACGTACTGTCCAAAAATATTACCCTTAATAACAATCCCAATTCTTCAAAAATTATAAATTCATGAATTATTTGCAAAACATTAATTTAAAAGCCGAAACCTGAAAAGTTGACGCACGCCTCCGTGGTTCGATGGCAAACCGTGGCTTGCTAAACTGCACGGGCTGGTGGAATGTAAGATCGAACCCCGTTACAAGCATAACTTTTTTTAAAATTTTATTTGTCATTAATCTTTAATTTAATAACAATTTAAATAATTTGTTATTATTCTTTTATTCAAAAAACGTACAAGAAATAATACATTACAAATAAAAAATAAAGATACCCAATTAATAAGACAATGTCTTATTAACTTACTGTAATAACGTATATAATTAAATCATTTCTGCGCTATTTTTACATTTTTCTTCTTCTTCTTCGTCCTGGTACCCTAAACGAGTGTCGGGTTGTTTACGTTTTTGTTTACGACTAATTTACGAAATATATTATGCACTATATTTTTTTCAATTATATTTATTTTCAAGCGATTTAGACTGGTTGCTGTACCAATCTCACTTGAAAGTTAGCATATACGTTATTTAGTGTAAGTTTACGTTCACGTCATTACTAAATTATGACGTCAGACCATGCGCTGTTGCCATATGGAATTGGATATTGCTTGTTTGATCCAACACCTCTGCTGCATATTTTCAGTGTACGTTTTTAAAAGAATTATTCTCTTATGAACAATATGACCTTGTTGATCTCCATTCATCCCCCCCCCATCATCCCTTGTCTTGGATGGTCATTCTTATAGTATACGAATCCAATTTGTCGTAAGGCAATGGATAAATAACTTTTACTTCCTCTATACATGAACTTGGATTTCAATTTTTTTGACAAAATATTAAGTGATACATGTTCTCTTGTATCCAAATGTGGTATATCAATTGAAGAGCACTGCCACACACATAACGTCAGGTACTTACTATTCTTATATATGTATTTCATAAATTTCATTGCTAATATTTGCCTCTACAGAGAATCAATGTCTGTAGTTTGTTTTCGATTTCGTTTCCTCTTTGGACTGGAAACTTCTTCCGCAGATGAAATGTTGGAAACAGTCTTAAGATATATTTTCAGTGCTTAAGAAACTCTCTAGAATTCTATTCAGTTAATGCAATTGTAAATACAAAATAGATAACAAATTATTGTAAACCGAACTTAGAAAACACAAGAAATAAATTTTTTAACAAATTACGTTTTGGTTTAAAAACCTATTTGTATTTATTCTATAAATAAACGTATTACTAAATATATGAAAATTAAATTTTATTATTTTCGATACAGCAAATAATCTTTCTTCATAAAATTCAATTTTGGCAGTTATTATTTGCAGAGTTGGTTGTACTCTTACGTCACTACTTTTATATCTATGACGTGAACGTAAAGTTAGACTAAACGGTGTATCGATTAATCAAAATAAATAAAGCCTGGCAAATTTTTAATTTTCACAACAAATTTACGACAAATTATACGCTATAGTGTTTTTAATTATATTTATTATCTTGTGATCTAGACCGGTTTTTGTGCCAACTCCATGGGAATTAGCATTACAATTGATTATTTTCAAAAAACTAAGCCCAACAAATTTTTAATCTTCACGACATATTTACGACTAATTTACTATAAATTATACCTTATAGTTTTTTTAATTACATTCATTATTTTGCAATCTAGGCCGGTCGCTGTGCTAACTTCCATGGAAGTTAGCATTACTACCGATTATTTTTAAAAAATCAAGCCCGACAAATTTCTGCTCTTCACGACATATTTACGACTAATTTACGATAAATTATATGCTATAGTTTTTTTAATTATATTTATTATTTTGCGATCTAGACCGGTCGTTGTGCTAACTTCCATTGGAAGTTAGCATCACTATCGATTATTTTAAAAAAGTTAATCGCGACAAATTTTTACTTTTCACAACATATTTACGACTAATTTACGATAAATTAAAAAATATTTTATTTTTAATTTTAAGAATGTTGTTGTGCTAACTTCCAGGACGTCGTACAGTTAAATGGTAGGGGGTGGCAAAAGACATATCATTTGAAAGCTCAATGAATTTGCTTTACAGTGGTATTTTTATTTTTTTGAATTTCAAGTATTAGTTCCCACAAAAATGCAATTTAAGGATACAGTACAAATTTAAATTTAATTTTAATACAAACGTGTTTGTTCAGTGATAACACAGCATTTGTTGACCACATGTTATCATAAACATTTGAACGCTTTTTATTTTGACTTTATCATGTTAGATAAACGCCATATTTCAAAGTGTTTGTTGTAAGTATTCATTCAACATATCAAATGGTTTATTCAATTACGGTATAAGTGCGCTTTTCTTCACAAACAATGAAAATGTCGAAAGAAGCGCCCAGTTGTTCAACCGTCAGCAACATCCAGATAAACATGTGAATTACAAGTATGCCCTGAGTTAGTAAGAAAATGTTGGGTGCCCGGATCTGTGGCAAATAAAAACTAAAATGTTGAAAATCCAGTAAGAAATTAAGTGGTAAAAAGTGGCAGTTCTGGGCCACGTTGTTGTCAATCCTACATTGAGTACAAGCCAAATGGATATTGTATCGGGTATTAATCGAACCAGTATTCATCAAATTTAATAACATCACAAGTCTCATCCCTACAAGATTCATTTGCTACAAGAACTCAATGAATGATAACTTTGATTGCCGTTTACAATTTTGTGAGGCTTTAAGTGAACGAGCGATAAATAATCCAAATTTACCTTTTAATATCATGCAGTGTTTTTGTAAAGCCGTAATGTAGTCAATCCCTATAATCGACGCTATTGGTCAGATTCTAATCCGATATTTCGCAAAACACATACTCAATACCCCGAAAAACTAAATGTCTGTGTTGACATTTTTGCTGATCATCTGGTTGGTCTCTTTATTTCTTACTTGGTAATTTGAATGGAGAAATGTACTTGGAATTGTTAGAAGACAACGTTGATTACATATTAACTGATTAAATGATGATCATTACCTCGCAGATCAATTGCATTTCCAACAGGACGGAGCTCCTCTACATTACGCACTGCATGTTCGACAGTATTTGTTCAAAGATTTCTGGGTCAATGGATTGAAAGACGGGCACTCTTGAATGGCCTCCAAGGTCGCCAGATTTATCTCCGCTAGATTTCTTTGTGGGGTCATTTGAAGAATAAAATTTATATAACGGCACCAGACTCTTTAGAAGCGTGACATCTTGAGCAGAACGTTTATTACTGTATGGATGCCGGTGGTGGTCATTTAGAGCATTTAATACGATGAACTAAGTTTAATACAACGTATGGTCAATGACTGCTGTTTTATCACTCAACAAATGCTGCAAATGTGAAATTAAATTTGAATTTGTGCTGTTTTTTTGAATTGCATTTTTGCGGGAACTAATACTCGGAATCGAAAAAATTAAAATACTACTGTAAAGCAAATTCATTGAGCTTTCAAATAGTATGTCTTTTGCCACCCAATGTCATTTAAAAATCTTTAGGTGAACCTCGCCTCTATTTTAGAGTTGAAAGTGGCTGAACGGAAGTGCCATGTGTCGGCAGTACGGCAGAGTGGTTATAGTGGATTTCTATCGCTTAACAAAGTTAAGTCGAGTTTGTGGCGGTCAGTAGTTGGATGGGTAAACCACGAGCGCAGTGTACTTGCCTATATGGCTCCGCTGCCTCGTCTCACATACACATATACACTCTGCGGCTCGGTGTGTCTGGCACTTCGACACCGAAAGGTATAAGAAGTTAAAGATTATGTATGTATGTAAGTGCCATGTGACATGTTTTCTTTTCTAATAAATTTGATGTGAAAAAATTGCGGTTTAGTGCCTCAAAAGGAGCTCATTTTGTTTTCGGTGGGCCACTCTGTATAGTGAAAATCCAAGAGAATAATAATAAACATGTGTCATTTATAAATTCCAATTCTACATATTGATACCTGTAATGGAGACTATTGTTAACAGGTATTATTTTCCTATTCACTTAATACAGTCTTCTTTTCAGGTATTGCAATGACATATAATGACTCCGACAACATGAACACTATTTATTCCACCTGAGTATCAGAATTATCGGATTGAATAAACATAAACATTTAATGTTTGGTGTTTTTAATGTAAGAAAACAGTTACTATACAGGACGTAACTAATATAACTAGAAACCTCATAATGGGGGCTATGATTTAGAACATATTTTCAAACAAGCAAAAAAAGATTTTATAAAACAAAAAATTTTTTGCTTGTTTTGTATTTTTAATGTAATGCAAGTACAATGAGCGTACTTTAAATTTAAAATGTGATTTCCTCAAAAACTAGCAGGAAGCACCACATGTTGATAAGAAAAATATGTTCTAAATCATTACAGCTATATTAGTTACATACTGTAAGTTTTTCATTATTAACTAAAATTCTCTTCTAATTTTATTCCGTGTGGAAATAATAAAAACAATCAGCAACTCTTATTTCACCATGAAGACATTTATTTAAAAAATTAAATTACAATTATTAAATTTGATTTTATTTGATTTATATTATGCAGCCAGCAAGCTTTTTGGGGGTAGATGTATGTGATTTTTTTGTTTTTTGCTACAAATCTACAGACTACTAGTAACAACATACAAAATGTCCCATGTCCATATCTCGCAAGATAGATGGCCGATTTCACAAAGCTTGATTAAGTTCTGATTAACTTAATTGTCATTAAATTCGAAATTCAGAAATTTCATTGGTTAAGATTTAACAGACCTTGAATTTTAACCAATTGTATTTCTAGATTTCAAATTTAATCACAATTAGGTTAATCAGAGTTTAATCAAGCTTTGTGAAACCGACCAACATTCTAACACAGCCTAACCTAAAAAATGTAAACGACCTAATCTAAGATAAAAAGGCGAGTTATTGATGTAAACTAACCAAAAATGAAATAAAAGGTATAAACTAACCTAAAAACGTATAATGTCTAAAAACTTTTGATATTAGGCATTTTCTAGGGATGAACCGTATTTATAAATGTATTTAAACCCAGTTGAATGAGTATGTCATCATTTGAGAAAGTCACTAGAATGAATCATTTTAAACCACTACTTTGTAGGCGTACTTTTTTCAAAGAACCAAACGTAAAATATAACCTATAACCTACAAATCAACAAAACCTTTCTGCAGGTGTGTAATACTGTAATATGTAATAAATAATTTGATTTTGCTACAAAATAATGGATGTTGGGAGGTATAATTTTAACATGTGTAATTAAATTAATGTTATAACTACCATCAATTACACTCAACGTCAAAATCAAAAGGTTGTTAGTGCACGAGTCATGGTTTAAATACATTTTCCACTTCTGTTTAAAACTGCTTGGGCCAGTTGTGCGTATGACGTCACCGCTGTATTGCTAGAATGATACATTTTATACAACAGTAAATGGTTTTAACCTTTTGATCGCTAGAGAACACCTATTAACGTAAATGAATTTAAAAAAGTTAAATGCCACAAACTAACCTACAAATGCAGCATATTGCAGTAAACTAACCTTAAAAAAAAAACGTAAAATTATATAACTTCAAAGTATTGAAAAAACTAATCTCCAACTAGACGTAATGTCTAACAGCCTAAACATTGTCAAATTACTAATTTACGAAATATATTATGCACTATATTTTTTTCAATTATATTTATTTTCAAGCGATTTAGACTGGTTGCTGTACCAATCTCACTTGAAAGTTAGCATATACGTTATTTAGTGTAAGTTTACGTTCAGGTCATTACTAAATTATGACGTCAGACCATGCGCTGTTGCCATATAATAATATAATAATAATTACTACAACCCATAACCTAAACCAAGGCCCCAGAAGCTATAAGCTTGTGCGGGAGGGAGTGGGCGATTATTATTATTATGTAGGCCCAATGTGCGGCTGCAGCCGACTTATAGATGGAACAGCGCAAATCCCACATTTGTGTTACAGCTAAGGGAAACTGCAGAAAACCTTAACCAGATCTGCCAGCACCAGGAGTCGAACTCGGGCCGCTTGGGTGAAAGTCCGGCACGCCAGACATTACACTACCAAGGCTTTAATGGAATTGGATATTGCTTGTTTGATCCAACACCTCTGCTGCATATTTTACGTTTTTGTGTACGTGTACGTTTTTAAAAGAATTATTCTCTTATGAACAATATGATTTTGTTGATCTTCATTCTTCCCCCCCCGTTGGCTATAATAAAAAAAGTTTATCAAGCTATAGCTTTAGCTAGAGTACCTAAATGAAAGTTAGTTGGCGTTGTTATAAGAGCTGGTACAATATATATCTTTCTCTCTCAATTTCTGACAGTATATTGTATCTTGCTTCTTGCTATTTAGTAACATAAGTCATTTACAGTTGACAAAAAATTTTCTAAACTTTATTTTATCTCAAATGTCATTTAAAAATAAATATTTTAAACTTTTGTACACCACTGATTAACAAATAAACATCAGCATGTGTTTCAGTGAAACAAACTTGAAAAAAATGGTAGTTATATGTCCCAACTTTTTATTTTACACTTAGTCTTAGTCTAGCTTTAGCTACACCACAGTATAGGTACTAAGAACTAAAGTCCCTGAATATAGAGATTTTCTTTAATAAAAAGGAACTCTAGGTAAATTTACTAAGGTTAAGGTTAAGGTTAGTTAAGCAATGTCGATGTAAACCAAGACAATATAAAGTTTATAAAAAGAGATAACGTTTAAAAGAACAAGGACAATAAAAATATTAAAGTTGGATGTTTAAGAGTAAACAAAATTTTGTTGTCAATTTCCATGGCACTGTTTTAAACAAAAATAAAATTATAAATATAAAATATTTATAATATAAATAAAATATTTGCAACAATAGTGGGCTTGATTTAATTAAAGATTTATGTAAAACAACAATTTTAAATAAATCAAGCCCACTAAATTTGTCGCTTGGTGCGCAGTTTACTAAAAACCGCTGCAAGCCATAACATCGATAAACCAACAAAAAAAACCCAATAAAATTCTTCTATAAGTACTACAAAACAGTTTAATGACCGTAATTTCTTTACTACCCCAACTTGAATGTTGGCAATAATCACATTTTTTTCTTAAATGGAGATGTATTTCTTTTTTTTAATTTAATCTGGTAGACAGTATTTTTCTAAACCAAGTCTGCACCATTTATTAGAATCACGTTCGTACACGATATTTTTGAATCAGTGAAGCAGACCCTGTATAAAACGTCATACTTACGTGATTTAAAAGGAATCTGTAAGACTCATAATGGTCATTTACGATTATTGGATCGGGTTAACCGGGTTACTATTTTTGTCACTGTTATTGACATTAAAAAAAAATGACAGAAATAGTGACTGGACTGAACCGCTCCAATTATCGTGAATGCCCAATAATAATAATAAAAAATCGTCTTTATTTAACAAATGTGCTATTTTTAAGATTGAATTTTTAGTATAATTGTCAAATTTCGAGGTTATATTCTAAAATTGAGGTTAGAAATCTAAATTCAAAATTTAACTCATCTAAGCAGCTACTGATTTCGGTTTTTACTGGCATGTACTACTGTACATTTTTGTTTACATAGAGGTTTTGAGCTTTTGAACAACTTGGTAATAGAAATGTACTAACAGGTTAATGTGACTGCCTTTTTGTAACATTTTCTCATGTACTTGACATTACATAAATTCTAATTTATGCAATACAGATTATGTCGCAAATATTATGGGATCTCCTTGGAATAATTCACAATCAAGATCAAATTATGTTATGCGTTATGCTATTATACCAAATACATAACATTTTTGATACAAGATTTTTCGTCGAAGATGTAATTGCAAGTCATTTAATAAACGAAAGCCTCACAGTTGAATTCTTTAAAAGATTCTCATTATTATGGCATTTAGGTAGAGAATTAGAATCTAAAATAACTTCACAACAGAATCACACAAGAAACTTTGACAGGTTTGTGGTATATATTTTTCTAATTCTTAATTTTTATAAATAATATTTACAGATCGCTATTAAAGGTTTTGGATAATCTGCAGAATCACACAAAATCCAATATTAAGTTATTATCAGAAACGTTCTTAACACACAGTTTACTCCGTAACGATATAGCACGAATCATAAACCCACTGTTTACAATACTTCTTAGTCCAGCCACAGCTCGAATATCAATCCGCTACATAAACATACACAATGCTGATTTACAGAGTGAAATATCCGCACAAGACGTTCAGAGGCTAGAAGATGCAAGAGCCAAGAAAATATATGCAATAAGTAGTATTAATGGTAATATAATGTATCACATTACTGACGATGCAAGTTCTAAACCTGCTAAAAGAAAAAGTTTTTTATTTTCTAAAGCTGGCAAGAAGACGGTCGGTGGCATTATTAATATGACAACTAGTATAACCGAGAATGCTAGTATTGTTACTAGGAAGAATAAGGACTTTAGGAATGTTGAGGTATCTCCTAATATGGAACGCAATGCAAAGAGTAATGTGAAGCTGTTTATTAATCCTTTGAGTTCAAAAGAAATCTATCCGAATGGTTTGACAGGGTCTTATACAAAGTTGGAGAACAATGAATTGCAGTGTGGTCCTAGTAAGTATTTTGATGTATAGTACGAGGTCAGCGCCATAAATTCTCGGCATTATATAGAAAAAATAAACTTGGTAAAATATAATAGTTTTTATTTTTCAGTATAATCTCTCTTAATGTCAATACACTTATTACAACGTGGAATTAATAATTCAATGCCCTTGTAAAAATAATCTGAAGTTTTTCCTTCAAAATGTTCAATTACAGCTGCTTGCAACTTATTCTCATCCTTAAGACGACGTCCCCTAAGGTCTTTCTTTAAATTGGAAAATAAATAATAGTCACTTGGAGACATATCCAGACTGTACGGTGGACGATCCAATGCTTCAAAACCGCATTCGCGAATTGCAGCTTGTAAAATTGTGGCAGTATAAACGGGTGCATTGTTGTGTAATAATCGAGCACCTCTTGTAAATTTTCCTCGATGTTTTTCACGAATATTGTTTCTCAATTTATGCAATAAAGACGCATAATATGTATTGTTAACAGTTGTATTGCGTTCTTTAAAATCAATCAGTAAAATGCCTTCACAATCCCAAAATATTGTTGCCATAATTTTGTTTGTCGATTGAACGACTTTCGCCTTTTTGGGACGAGATTCATCGGGTCGTCGCCATTCCATCGATTCCGTTTTGGATGGAGGATCATGATACAGAACCATTGTTTCATCTCCAGTGACGATAGACTACAAAATTGGCTTTGGGTCGTCTCCACACAAGTTTAAAAACGAGCGCGCACATTTGACGCGACTATGACGTTGAACAGCAGAAAGATGACGCGGTACCCATCTTGCGTTAATTTTATTCATACCCAAATGGTCATGAAGAATTCGGCGAACACTTGTTTCCTAAATGTCAGAGATCACTGCTAACTCCTTAACTTTCAAACAGCGATCTTCTAATACCATTTCTTCAATGATTGCAAATTTTTTGAGGCGTTACCACTTCAAGTGGCTGACCGGTGCGCTCATCATCTTCAAGAGATTCTTGCCCCAATCGGAAACATTTTGACCACTTTTCTACAGTTGAATATGAAGGAGATCAATCAACATAAACGCCGTCTAAACGTTGTTTGATTTGATTAGGCGGGTTTGATTGCCCTTCTTTTGTTAAAAATTTTATGACCATGTGGTACTCAATTTACGTTAGCTGCGACATTTTCATGCACTCGTCACGATGCTTGAGTGGCTACTAAAATATATTATGCTTCTAGCTGTAAATATATACAGGGTGTCTCAAAATTGCAGGGACAACACGTAACCCATGAAAGTAGATGTAGAGATACATGAAAAGTCGCAATCAGATTTAATTTAACTGTTTTTATTCTAAAAATATTCTATTATTATTATTTTGTTAAGTATTACACAAGCTGACAACACTGTGGATTGCAAATACTTGAAAACAATGGTGGGGTTGTTGTGCAAAGCATACTTTAATTTTTACTATGGTGACGGTTTTTGTCGTTATTTATTTATATTAAAAGTCTAGTCACAGTTTAATTGTTTATTGCTTTTAAAATAATAAAAGGGAACTTATTACAATATTTAAAAAAACTTATTCTCTAACAACATTAATGAAGGAATTATTTAATTACTGGCTACAAGGTCCGTAGATGCAAAGCAAGCTTTGAAATATAGGTCATCGCAATGCCGCCATTTTCGCGTTTAGTAAAAGTTGCAATACGGCTGCTATCAAAGCCGACACGATCGTCATATGAGGCGCATGACGTTTTAAAACGTTGAATTAACGCTTAGTACCCAACTGAAAACAAGTCGAGTTGTCGCTTATTTCTGTTTTCATGTTAATTAACATGTTCCGACATTTTCGCGCTACTGATAGTGGAAGTGTATGAGATGACCTATATTTCAAAGCTTGCTTTGCATCTACGGACCTTGACTGGCTAAAGTCTATTACACCATCTATTGCTATACACACAAAAGTTCTGCAATTGACCGAATCCATTGCGCCTACGAAGTGTTTATTATAATGCAATACAAGAAGCTTCTAGACCACTCGGGTATCTTCACGCATATTCTCGGCGTCTGTAGGAGATTCTGGTACTTTAACGCTCGCCGATGGCTGTTGGAACATTCCGGCACGGTCTGGAGTCTCGTTTCCGGTCGTATCAGACGGTTATCTTAGTGTAATTTTTTATTTTTATTTAAATTCAACATTTAATGGGAACCGAATTTACAAAAACAGCTAGTAATAATAACTATGATAACTACTACAACCCATAACCTAAACCAAGGCCCCAGAAGCTATAAGCTTGTGTGGGAGGGAGGGGGTGATTATTATTATTATTATGTAGGCCCAATGTGCGGCTGCAGCCGACTTACAAATGGAACAGCGCAAATCCCACATTTGTGTCACAGCTAAGGAAAACTGCAGAAAACCTTAACCAGATTAACTGCAGAAACCTTTCAAAAACACCTTAAGAGTGTTTTTGAAGACAAAATAAACGTTCTAGGCAAGATATCGTTGTTAACAATAACTTAACTAAAGCTAACATTAATCAACAGTGATTAAAGAGAAATTAAGAAAACAAGAATAATAGCAAAGAAAATCTTAACTGTAAAAATCAAACAAAGCATTAACATCCTAAAGTAAATTTTCAAAAGTTTGCCCCTGATTTTGAAGGCAAAGTTGTGTTCGTTTAACAATGTTGTCTTGGACGTGTGCTAATATATCGGGAGTAATTTCATTCACCGCTGCTAAAATTCGTTCCTGTAGTTGTTGTAAATTAGCTACTGGTGTCTGATACACTTTGTTTTTCACAAAAACCTATAAAAAAAGTCTAACAGGGTTAAATGAGCAGCGCGAGGTGGCCACGCTACCGGACCTCCACGACCGATCTACCGCCCTGGGAAATGAAATGTTCTGTTAAGAAAATCTTCTCCTCTCACTCTATTTGGAAGCTCGGTTCAAATTCGAGTGTTAGGGAGACCACACGACGTTCACCCGTAAAACTGACTGTCTTCTACCCTATCTTTGGATCCTGGATCCTGGGCAATGGATGAAGCTGTCAGGTCAAGTGTGTGGTAGAGAAATTCGTGAGAATTCTCGACGATTACTCATACCGATCAGGGGGAGCCCTGGTATATGATACCGGTGTGGGCGGATTCGAATCTCGCCTTGGATAAGGTCATTTATGGTCACCGACGGAACCCGCTGTTTGACCGAGATCATTTATGGTCACCAAAGGAACCCGCAGTTTGACTGAATCTTAAGTGAGGAGAAGCGAAATGAGGTTTATCCCGCTTTTTGGCATATGGGAAACTGCATGCCGCCAGGTAAATGTGCTTAGGAGCTATCCCGACCACCCTATGGTCCGGACTGCAGCCGGGTACAGTGATTGGGAGAAGCTCTGAAAGCCATTACACTTAAGGCGAGTTGAAGCGAATACATAGCCTCTCACAATCAAGACAACTTCACCTTAACTTATGATTTACTTTAATTAACTTTATTTATTTATGATATTATTTTATGTAACATCTACTTTTTCATGTTATTAGTATAATGTTGTTGGTAGCTTATGTTTCCACCATAGGCATTTTGTCTGTTGGGAAAAATAAATATTACTATTACTACTATTAACGGATACACACTGGGAGTTTATAACGTGTAGACTTAAACGAAGCTCTGTCGAGGGTCCACCAAGCCTATATATTCGTAGATCGGGGTGGCAAAACCATTAAAAAACCGCCACAATTGAGGTTGTATTCGATCGGGCAGTGGCCCCAACCCCTGTCTCGGGGAGGAGCTTGTGAAGGTATGAAATAGGACTGGAGGGCTCTCTCTCTATTCAACTGAGTTAAGTTGGGGGAATAGTCCTATTGCTGGATGAGGTACTTCACCCCGTATGAAAGAGGACGGGAGGGTACCGGCGGGTGAGCATGTGTTAAGTCGATCGCTCCGGTACTAGCCTGGATAGCTAGTAGAGGGTGGATAGGCAACCTTGCTCCGACCAGTGAGCTGACTGGGAGCAATTGCTATGCAATTCGCGCGCTGATTGGGCGTATCTCAATTACTTGAAGGAAGGAACGTGGAGGTATGTTCACACGGGGACTCCACGTAAAACATTCAGATAATTTCTATTTGGAAGCATGACTGGCCCCAATATGCGGTTGTTTACAATACCATCCACACATTTAACCAAAATCTGTGTTGATGGTCCCTGGCATAGACTACCCTTGGATTGTCAATGCTCCAATGATGTAAATTATGTAAATTTACAATGTTATCCTGAGTAGAAAAGCATTCATCAGTCCATATGATATTTCTAGGAAAATGTGGATTTACATTAAATTGGTTCAGCAGCCACTGACAAAATTCTATTCTTCAAGGGAAATCACCAGGTTGTAGTGCTAACACCTTAGTATAATGAAAAGGATGCACCCCATCATCTAAAAGTACTTTATCCTAAACTATGATGGGTGTCAAGCATGTTTTGTTGGAAACATGCTTGACACCCATCATGAACTGATGAGTGTTGTTGAGAAGAACCGTTGGGTTCTTGTGCTAATTTGAGGATTTTCACAAACTAATTCTATCACTTCAGCTTCGAATTCCGCTGTTCTCCTGGTCCGTGGACGACCAGCATGAATTCTGACTGGTATGAAGCTATCAGTTGTGCTAACATGGTTTTCTAAGTTAAGAATTACTTTATGATCAGGATGTCTTCTATTTGGGAATCTAACTGCATAAGCTCTTGCAGCAGCACGAGCGTTCATGTTTTGCTGTCCATAGATCAGATGCATGTCAGCATATTCTTGCAAAGTATACTCCATACTACCAAGTTTTATTTTGAAACACAAAATTAAATTCAAAATGTCAGGTCTGACACTTAAGATTAGTCGTACTGATTTTAGTGGCATTCATAGGTATCTTTATTTTTACGCTATTATACTTAAATTGCTGTGGTGTCAACTTTACTTTAGAAAATTCCTTAAAAGATATAGGCAGAAGGTTTGCCCATTTATTACGTTAAATCAAAGGTAAAGGTTGATGGATTGTATCGATTCTTACCTTTTGAATTAAATTAATCATGTTTAACATAAGTTTGCTAGTTTTTACTTAGTAATAAAATAGTAACTGCTTCAACTTTAACTGTTAATATTTATGTTGCTATTAAAGTTAGGTAAGTTTTGACGACGATTTACCACTCACATCGACGTCTTCTCTTACTGGTTCACTGTTGTCCCTGCAATTTTGAGACACCCTGTATAGTGTAGGTCTCTTACATGTTTAACTATGATGCAACTGAGTTTGAGAAGCCTGCCGGGCCGAGAATTCATGGCACTTACCTCGTATGTTTAGTGTTTTTAATTTAGTGTTCTTTTGTTAATGTTTGTTACTAACTTTCAATTTAAAAAAAAAATCAAAAGCTTTGCAGGTTTTAATTACAATAGGTTTTTTAATTATAGATTCCGAACAGTCTTCAAGTGAAAGCCTTTCCGATTTAACACAAACCAGCAACGATGATTCATTAACAAAAAACTTTCGCTATTCAGATACATATCTTACATTTCATAATGTAGATCGTGATTCTGGCTTTGAATCTCAAAATGATTCGCTCTTTTATATGAAAGCCTGTCAAGACGACACATACCGATCACTTGGTACGATTGAGAAAGAAAGAAGCAATAGTATACAACAGCAAAAACGTACTTTATTGGAACATATAGAACCGATCTCTGATGGAATTACCGATCAAATACCTAAACTGCCAAAATCTCGTAGTTTTGATGAAAAGAACGATCACCAAAAAATAGGAGACATCGAGAATTCTTTAGTTCACAGTTGGTCGTATTGCTTGTCTGATTCGGAAAGGTTAAATTGCGAATTGGAATTGAGCACGCCAGCAGAAGAATTTTTCAAAGGTAGTGATCATGCAATTATTACAGAATTGTTAAATGAAATTCTTGATAATGTGTGTGGACCTGAAGAGATTTCAAATAAACAAGTATCGAGTAAGTCAACACTTATTATTGAAGCTGTGTAATCTGTATTCTTGATTACTTTTTTAGCGTATTCACATGATATTGATCGTACAGCTCTTAATAAATTAATCTTTGTATCCGCACATTTATTTAAAAGATTATTTTTTAGATTTGATATTCAAACAGGGTGGGAAAAACTTTACGGTCTACCCAATGCATTACCACATGTGCCTGTATTACAACGTTTATGATTCTGATTTAATACTGTACGCATTAAAAACTCTCAGGAATAGTATACACTCAAATCCTCAATTGTTTGTTCAGTGTCTTGCAACAACAGGCCTAAAGAATCTCAAAAATAACGATATCTTGTATCTGTTGGCTCGACATAGAAAGTCTGTGCTTGGCTCAGGATTTTCTGGTGAAGTTAGTCAGGAGCATGTAAATTTTTATCGAGGATACATGTTTCTCGATACGTTAATAACAATTTGTTTAAACTACGCCAGAACGTTCTATCCCAGTTTAGATAACCGAAGATTGACGCAAGAGGATATTGATAAGAATCTTAAAATACAACTTGCTAGTTTAGAAGTTTTGGACATTGTAATAAGGAGTATTATTAATATTGTCAATGAGAATAGTTCTAAAGGATTTTCAAGTTATATTGCTGACATGTTGGTGAAATGTAAACTACAGAAAGTGTTATTGCATTGTTTGTTAACTTCCGTTAGAAATTTTGATGAAGATATGACTTTCGCCGAAGAGATATTACTGTTTAATAATTTTCAACTTTACAACTCACATAAGAGGGTGTGTGAACATGTAGAAGCATTCCAGATACAACTGTTAAGGTTAGTATGTTAAAATAAATAAATTGGTTCTGGTTCGTTTTACCGACACACGTGGAAAAGATTTTTGGTGTAAAAATAGTCTATTTATGTGTAATAGCGAAGCTATTTCTGTAAAAGATTTACTATAAAAGAAAACATTCAAGTAAAGTTGTTTCAGTTTAGATAGCAACTGTCAAATTGTTCAGTTGGTTATCCATGTAAAATTTTAGAAGTGAATTTGAATTGTTAATGTTAGCACCTCTGAAAAACCAGTTTATTCAAATATTTTAAAAGTATCCCAAGTAGCACAAGATATTGGTAAAATGGCAATGGCTAGAGATATTGGTGCAATGGCAAATGGCAATGGCTAGAAGTTGCGGCAATAATGGTACAATGTTTCTAATAAGTATTTTTCCAATATAGAAATGTGAACATTCTGCTTTATTGGTACAATATTGATTTTAAATATTGCTCAATAATATTCTGCTTTATTGGTCCAATATGGACTTTAAACATTGCTCAACAGTATACATTATTGCCGCAATGTTGATTTTAAATATTGCTTCATGATAAATGAATAAATAGTTTTTAGTTACCAGAAAGTTTGTTGGTAGCATTTTAAAATTCACGATTCACCATACTTCTGCAAAAAAATAATATTTTTAAATTTTAAATCTCAATTTCATAATTCCTTTTTGCATTTTTCAAATGACAAATTTTCAATAATATTCAAGTCCGAACTTTGAAATTTGAGATGGAGTTTCAATAACTTTTGGACAGTTATGAAGTACCCAGGGTTTGATTTTTTGCACTTTGTGTTTGGGGTTGTGGTCTTGATAGAATTTAAATAGTTTACTGAGAAAATTAGAGTCAAATAAATATGAAAAATTTTAAAATATAAATAAATATTATAAAACAATACTGTTAGAATATCTACTGTAAACATGTATGCGATGTTGTATTTAAATAATCGTTCAGTATTGCTATATGATATTTAAAAGAGAAATGCTAAGTGATTCTGCCAATAATGCACCAATATTGGTTCAATAATTTACAAATAAATATATAAGAATATTGCCAGAATATTTTCTGTAAATATGTATGCGATGCTGTATTTAAATAATCGTTCAATATCGCTATATGACTTTTAAAAGAAAAATGCTTAAGTGATTCTGCCAATAATGCGCCAATATTGGTTCAATAATTTAAAAATAAATATTACAAGACAACATTGCTAAAATATTTACTGTAAACATGTATGCAACGTTGTATTTAAATATTCGTTCAATATTGCTATATGATTTTTAAACGAGAAACGTTAAAGTTATTCTGCCAATAATGGTTCAATAATTTAAATAATCGTTCAATATTGCTATATGATATTTAAAAGAATAGTGCTAAAGTTATTCTACCAATAAGGCGCCAATATTGGTTCAATAATTTAAAAATAAATATTACAAGACAACATTGCTAAAATATTTACTGTAAACATGTATGCAACGTTGTATTGAAATATTCGTTCAATATTGCTATATGATTTTTAAACGAGAAACGTTAAAGTTATTCTGCCAATAATGGTTCAATAATTTAAATAATCGTTCAATATTGCTATATGATATTTAAAAGAATAGTGCTAAAGTTATTCTACCAATAAGGCGCCAATATTGGCTCAATAATTTGAAATTAAATATTAAAAGACAATATTGTTAGAATATGTACTATAAACATCTATAAGATGTTGCATTTAAATGATCCTCGAATATTGTTTTTGTACAGTAAAACACAATATTGCTTTTAAATATACCACGATTATTATTACAATATTGTTAAAACGTATTCTCTAAAACCAATATTGGCTAAATCATGCTAATATTACCCCAATTATGCAATGTCTGCTGAATATTGCCCCAATCATTTGCCATTATTTTGTAATACTTGCGATCGTAAAATTATGCAATCAAAACGTATCTTACGAAGGTGTTTCATAACAATAGTCAAGACAACATGGATTTGCTGTCTTTTCAATTATAAATTGCCTTTTTTTTTGTTTTTTTTTAATTTTCTAAACTGACTTTTCTTATTTGCAACCTAACCTAAAAATAATTTTTAGCTTTTTCTCACTAGCCATTTGTATGTTTATTATTGTAGAGCCATGAAATTCTATAAAGATCCGTCATTAACAGTTACTATCTAAACTGAAATGGCGCTACATTTACATTTAAAGTTGCATTTTTTAGAGGTTATGTTAGTCATTTTAAAAATGAAGAGAAAATCAACCGAGATACGTCAATTTATTATGAACAGGTATTTTTTAGTTATATAGGGAATGTTACAATTAGGTCCCTGTAATCGGGGCCGTCGCAAGGGTTGTGGCTGCCCTTCGAGGGGAAAGGATTGGTTGCCCTTTCAGAAAAATTAAAGCAAACATTAAACTTTTATAAATATTTATTATTGCACTCTTAAAAACTCACAAACATACAAAAATTACATGATGGTCTGAGCTTGTTGGCGGCTCGTATAGTTTATTCAGGTGTTGCTCACATGAATGACTAATTTCTTGTATTAGTGGTTGAACTGCAGCTGCCTATTATGTCAAAACCATCTATCCCATGGAGTAGCTCTTGTCAAGATGCTTTGAATGGCATCTAACACTGCATAGCTTGGAGTGATACAAGGATTGTCTTTTTAGTTTTGAGTATAGCCGCATACAGGGTGCCACTAATGAAACGTCAAAAGTAAAAAATAACCTCAATATTAATTAACTTAAATTCAGAGTTTCATACAATACGACAAATGTCGGCAAGTCACAGTAAATTTTTAAAGTTGATAAATCGCCTGAAGAAATGGAATTAAGTCGAGAAAATATTTTTTGAATAATTTCTTATAACATTCGGAGTGGATTATCTCAACAACAATGTCTCGTTGAGTTGGTTTCTGGTCTTCACATCAATCTACAATTCCAACGTGGACGCACCAGTCTTCTCGACGATCCCAGGACAGGTCCACCTAGGACAGCAGTTACCCAGAAAAACATGAATGCTGTGTGCTAACTGATCAAGGAAGATCGACATGTGACATATCACGATATTGAGACGAGACATTCTTAGGCATTTCAAAGACCTTAATCCAAAAGATTTTACAAGATGAATTGGGTGTGAGAAAGTTAGTTTCCCATTGAATCCCGCATCTTTTAACTGAAGAACAAAGACGGTTCTTGTTAATTGGTGGCAAAAAACTTTTAAGCCGATTCAATAAAGGAAGGTCAAAAAACGTTTACTGCATAGTGGGAGGTGACGAATCATGAATTTATTCCTATGAACCCTGAAAATAAACGTCAGTACTCTATTTGGATGTTTCAAGATGAGGAGAATCCATTCCTGAAAAGTGTGTTGAAGAAGATGGTCGCAACGTTTGTCTCAAAATCAGGTCATGCAGCTAGAATTCCTTTACAAGATTGAAGAACGGTTAATGCAGACTGGTATACAATCCCCTTGTTTGCCAGAAGTAATTGTCTTGATCCCAAAAGCCAATCCAGAACGATGAATCATCCTCCATCAAGACAATGCGAGTTCACACACAGCTCGAAAGACAATTGAATTTTTAGAGGAGCAAAACATCGAATATTAGATCTTCCAGCGTACAGACCTGAAGATCTTTTTACGTTTTCCAATCAATGTAACCTCTTTCTTGATAGCTGCATACAAAGTTGCATCATTCTCAGCGAGGGAGCTTCTGTGGCCGATTTTGCATAGTATCTTTTTAGATTAACTCATCTGTCATGGTGCTCTGAGTTCTTTGTCTGATTATGGCATGAAACTGGGTTAACGATGGTGCCAGGGCTGGCTTGGGACCCCAAAAGGGTTGGTCTGAGCCCTGCCTGCCCAGCTCATCAGCCCTCTTTTTACCATATATTGGTACCATGTGAGTTGCAGGATGTTGTTTCTGGCCACGAGCTCCAGTAAGTTGTGTGGCATTGGAGTGCCCTAATGTTATTTTGTGGTTGTCAAGTGCTAGTAAAGCTGCTCTGCTGTCACTAGCTATCCTCACAGTCTTGTTCTGGATACCTCCATTCAGAATTTCTTTTGCACCCTGCATAATGGCAAGAAGGCATCCGCTTGAAAAAACGGTGGTGTGTTGGCATAGTGCAGTGCTATGTTTACACAAAAGTCTACATCATAATGGCGGATCAAGAATGGACTGCGTGGTCAACGATTCCAGGTGCTGGAAGAAACAGCCGATGTCTTCAAAACTATCGCAACCATTGGCACATTGAAGTTTGTTTTAGCAGAATTTAGCTTTTTGGATCATTGGAATCTTTCTGCACTCTTCGTACTCTTGTCCACTTGGATATCTGTCGAAAACAACGATTGCATAGATGCCATAATGTTTCTTCACATACTGGATATAATTGGTGCAGATTCTTGCAAAAGATCTTTAAAAGTCCTTGTGACTATAGAAATGAGTAAAACACAACAAAATGATAAGGTGTGCCACTAAAAGTAAATTAGTAAGTAAAAGTAAAAAAAAAGTAAAAGTAAGCCCAGGGTGCCACTAAAAGTAAATTGCCCATCTCAGTGCTCAAAAGTTTTTGATGTTTTTGTTGCTGTAAAAACATAACCTCTAAATAGATGCAACTACAAATGCAAATATTTCAAAAGTTTATGGGTGTAATCCACAATCTTTTTGCAGAAATAGCTTCTGCTAAATGTAGTAATCATTTCTGTTGCCAAAAATCATCTCTGGCACGACAGTACAATGGACCCAAAGCATGGATATTTGTTGATTTTTGTTAAGCAAAAGTGTATAACTTTTATGTTATGTTAGGATTGTTTATTTAGATTACCATGATTAGATTAGGTTAGTTTTTGATTTTTGAGATATGGTTAGTCCAAACTTACAATTTTCAAGCGCTCATTTGTGTTGCATTGTACTATTTCAGATTAAATTCTTCGCTTCCTTGACATAGTGGTGTTATGCTTACCTAAAATGCACATCTCTACTTATCAGTCTCTTAAGAGTTGCATTATCAAAATGTAAACTTTAATTAATTAAAAGAACCGTGTCTGAAATCACCTATAGCCCAGTCGGCAGACCGAAAAATAGAGGTTAAAATGCATCAAGTTCCAACAGCAATTTTATTATTGGAATTTGTTAGTGGGTTGATCCTGATTCTTATCATAAAAAGTCACGTATTTTTTAGAAGTGGTTACATTGCAACTTCACAATTCGTATTAGTTACAAAGGTTTATAAGTTAAAAAAGAATTGATACTTCTTTTACGAATTACGACTTTATGTATCTCCGCCATACATAAAAAGATTTTCTTGTAAATTTAAAAGTTGTTAAATGTTTAAAGGCAGCATTGTAACTTTAAATATTATACATTTCCAGATTTGTTACAAAATCTGAAGGATCATATAACAACATTAAAAAAAACTTTAAAACCTGGATTTGTTGGGTTTGGATGGTTTTTGATATGTCACCGATATCCGCCGAAATTTTGGACGAAAAGACAAAGCATCATTATCCAGCAGCGTGCGGTGCATACGAAACAGTGGAAGCAGTCGCGATGCAACGTATGCGCTATCACGCTTGTACGCTATGGTTCCACTGATTCGTATACTCTACACGCTACTGTGACTTTATTAAAGATGGTTTCAAAACGATGACGTCAGGGCGAGTAAAGATTGAATACTTAATTTTAAAAGACAATTTGTGTATGTTAAAAATCGCAGAAGAAAAGCTGTTCAATGATTCGCACGCACTGAATATCTTTAAGAAATAGTTGCAAAGCGGTGGCTTAGCAATGGGTAGTAGAAAACTTGAAACAATTGTGATGCCGGAAGGTTTAAAAGAAAAATCTATCTAACATATTAAGTTCAAAAAACAGGAAACAAGTAAAAATCACCGCCTTTTTTGGTTAACGATATATTAATACAGAATATTTTTTCTTGTGATTTTAAAACAGTTTTTGCTTAAATATTTTTGTAGTTTTTTTTTTTAAATAAATGTTTTGCAGAATGTTTTAAATGCATTTATTTACAAATAAAACATTGTAAGTCTACAGATGCGGTAATCCAAAAACCGCGATGATTCGGATTGCCCCTGTTTTAATTAGTCCGAATTAGCGAGACTTCACTGTATCTATCTATCTTTTTTATTCAAACAATTTTTTCGTAAAATTAAAACTTTAAGAGTTAATATACTGAGAAGTTTTCACTTTTAATTGTAACGTCAGCCGTTTGCTAATTATTTAGAAATATTGAAAATTGAAAACTTTGCAGTGTAATAACTCTTAAAATATTAATTTTACGAAACAATTGTTTGAGTGAAAAGATAAATAATTTATTTTTCTGCAGTTCTTGAGATATTTGCAAGAATGTGTTTATGCGAAGTACCAACTTGGTTTTATACTCAGGACCGACCCACCAACAAATTCCATTAATAAGATTGCTGTTAGAACTTGATGTAAAAAACAACCTCTGCTGACTGGGCTACCAGGACATACAGATTATCCGAAAACCAGTCTAAACACACAAAAATTAATTAGTGCAACAAAGAAGACATAAGCAATATGCAGCACAACAAAGATAGAATGCAATTATGGCTAGGTAAATGTTTATACTAAAGACCTGTCCCCAATAACAAGCAAAAACATCTGTCATAAATATTTTATCTGCCATTAATAGCATAGGTTTAAGTGCAGTTTAAAACCATATGCGATATAATATAAAAACGATATGTTATTCAATTTCCACCATGAATCTATTTAATAATTTAAATTTTTTTCTTTCTGCGTATACGACATTTTGAACTTTCTAATATTCTAATGACAAATTGTAATAAAATTGTTATGAAAAAAAAATTTAGTAACATACTATTAGGCTTTTAAAAACGAATGATCTTAGTTGGTTACTGGAGGACAAACAACTGTTTGAGACATTGTAGTTTCAAAATTATTGGACTTTTTAGAAATCTGTTTCGCACATCAGTAATTTAAACTAGGGATGCAGCGTTTAAATGTGTAAACATTTAGTAGTAAATAAAAAACGTTTAATATAAAAATACACGTTTAAACGCATATGTGTATGTGAAAGTATTTTCAACGGAACATCAATATTAGATGGCAAACAATAATCTCTTCAGAGCTAAAAGGCAAACAATTTGCTTTCTCCGCGGCTGTTTGCCGTTCGACGTTCAACCCGATACGGTACTTGATTAAGGTAATAATCTAATCAAAACACGCGTCATCGTAGATGATGAAAAGTAACGACTTTAGTATATGCAAAAATACTTCACATAAAACACAGTTTATTATATTTATTTTGTATTTTGCTGAATTTGCTAAAGTGCGTCTGAAATAAGCTGTCGCAATGACATAAACAGCCATAAGCGACGCTATTGGTCGGCGTGCACGTGCTCTCTTTAACGCTTAAGCTAGTTTACTTTCATGTGGAAACACGTATATGCAATCAGTTCTCGTTAACGTTTATTTTGTTAAATTTATTTTGTAATTGCCCTTTTTAGAGCAAATACCTATTTTAAACTAGGCTTTGTTATGTTTAAATAGCGAGTGACGACTGATTTAATTGTGGTGTATTTAGTTTTCATCGGTATCATTTTCCATTCCATATTACGCTGAAACCGTAAGAGCGAGTTAAGCGCACACGGTACGCGAACGCGCATCATCGTAAATGAAGCTTCAAGGGTCAGCTACATGTATATTTACATTTTACGACAGCTTATTTCAGACGCACTTCGCGATTTATCCCCCCAGAGTCTTTCTGTATATTCTCTTAACAGTTTTTAATAGTGGTGGTAGACGTAAACTAATGTGAGTCGTCCGCTTTATGACGCGTATAAATTAAAAATCAAAACAACAATTTAAACATCTAAATTTTACTTTAGCCTAGATTTTATAAAACATTAAATACGATTAATGGTAGCAGTTGAGGTTATGTTTGCCCTCCAGGTACTAGTTTGACAGCATTCTTAAAAACCTAATATTTCGACATAATTGTTTTAACCTCACTTTATGGCACCTAGCCATTATTACATTCTATCTTTGTTTTGCTACCTATATCGTTTATGTCTTCCTTATTGCACTCATTATTTTTGTATGTTTAGATTGGTTTTCGGATAATTGTATAAAAATT
Organism: Agrypnus murinus; assembly: GCA_929113105.1. Lineage (NCBI taxonomy): Eukaryota > Metazoa > Arthropoda > Insecta > Coleoptera > Elateridae > Agrypnus > Agrypnus murinus. The sequence goes on from OV816027.1 coordinate 141,672,396, forward strand.
AGCATGGGGAAAAATGAATAAGATCAGAGTTTGCTGTGGCTTATTATAATACAATAATAATCAAATTTAACAAAGTGACATTTGCAAACAAAAGAATAAATTAACAATTTTACAATTTTTTTTTATTCCAATTTACAGTGGCAAAGTAATTTAACAATTATTTTAAACCTTAAAAAAAATTGATTATGGTGACACATATTAGTTTATCTTTTCATGATACGATATTATTTAATTTATATTGGTACAATCTGAAAAGATAATTGCCATTTATAAAATAATTTATTGGAGCAGTGAAAATTGGTGTTTTTGAGAATAACATTTACTTCAATATTTCAAGTTTAAGGAGGCCAAGCAAACTCTGATCTAATTAAATTTCTCCCATTTTAATTTCTGTGTGTTCTGAGTGGCTTCAGACACCCATAAGTTATATGCATAATGATGACAAATTCCTTTAATTGTTACTAACATTAACACTATCTCCTTTCAGATTAATACAGTCATTAATAATTTTGGAATACCATGTATTCCCAAAGCAAGCAGAAGCAACAACATCCCAGCAACAGAATCTTCCAACATCAGGCGGTGAACATCTCACATACACACCAACCATTTTAATTCCCGAACAGCAAATGTTCCTTTCAGCAATCATGAGCGCTTTAAGGCATCAGAACATGAAATATTTACATGAAAGTTGGTGCAACATGATAACAGCATGTTTACCTTACGTGGGACAAAATTTAAAACAGATAGCTCTGAGCGTTATTCATCAACTATGTAACAATATCGAAAAGATTGCTGATACATACAAGAGTTCAGAATTGAATGGAGAATTATGCTCTGATTATGCTATAACACAGTTAAATTCATTAACTATCTTATGTCATTATTGCTTACTTGATTCTTCACAGTCTGTACCACAAAATCTCAATACGTCATCAACAAGTGCAAATTCCCCCATTTCGAATCCGGGTGAAATTTTTAATAATTTAGTGAGTGTGTTCTTTTCACAAACTCCCGGCGATTTAAATCAAACTAACAAGCAAAATTGTAATTTCTATCAGAATGCCCGAAAAACAATCTTAAGTCATATGCCTAGGATTATATCGAGTGTGGCAAAATTATGGCAAACAATCGTTAATATTGAAGGAGACTTCAATGGTGTTTATGGAAATTCGAAAATTGTTAAACAGCAATTATTAGAATTCTTAAGTCCAATTTCCATCTACCACGGTACTAGTTTCTTGGCTGCAATTGCTGTTGCTTGGTATGAAAGGCGAAATCCATTTGCAAGTGTAAAAACTGTAAGTATATATATCCATGAATAAGATTTTATGCTAATTGTGTGTGTAATTACAGGTTTTACCAGAGCCAAACACATCTCAGAGTAATTTAGTATATTTAATATCAGCGATAAGAGTAATACCTTTAGACAATTTAGTACAGACTGTAACTGCTGTGATTCGCAACCCTCCACCAACCGAAGGCCTTAGTTCTGATGTTTGTCTTGATGTATCTGTTTTAGAATTATTTTATTGGTAAAGATCTTTAGATTTTTGTTGCTACACTTTATTAATTTTTTTTATTATAGTTACATGAGAAATGCTTCGGCAACACAATTATCTGAAGCATGGGGATCACTACTGACATTGATGAGGGAAGGATGCTCCTTAAATCCACCTTCACAGTTTCTTTTAGCTGCCATTTTACATGAATTGATGATTAAGTGTTGTCCGTTGGAAGAAAGAAAGGATCAGAAGGATTTGCAGGATGTGACTGCTAAGGTAATTTGCTTTTTTTTTATTTTTGTTGAGTTGGCATTGACAAAGTTGAAGGTTAATTACTAAGACTAATGAAGTCCCCTTGATCCCTCTATAATGTAGGTACAGGATTATCTACTGTTACAGGAACTACTACTGTAATATACAGTATGTAATAGCAGACATTGGGTCAAGGTCACCATACAACAGATCAATCTTATAGATTTGTATTCAATATACTCAATGCATTCAATGGATCTATAAGATCCATATAACCATTTCTCTGGCAGCATGGAGACTTTCCATTATAAGAAAATGAATTGATTAGAATTCTGTATATGGGCACAAGGGAATTAAGATAATTACGATCTGAAGTGAAAGAACTAGTCAATTGATACCAAAGATACAGTGTCAAGATTTATAGGGGAAGGACCAAAGTTTTAACATGAAAGTCTATGAGAAATGCATTGTCGTTTCTGGGCTATGCTTTTTCAATCAGTTAAAAATTCAAACTGAACCTTAGTTGGACTTTTCTACCCTGTGAGCTCTTCCATAGCCACTTACAGATATACTTTTATGAAATAACTTGATTTAACCTCTAACCTAACCTATTTTCTTAAGTGGAAACTTAATGCTACTATATTTCAGACTTCCATCTTAAATTTTGATTTTTTTACTTCCAACTCCTAAATTTAGAATGAATGGAATTCGACAAGATCTTTCATTTTAGTTTTTTTTTCATTTTTCACCATCAATTAAAATAATCCCGTGCAGTCCCACTGAAGCAATTAGTGACCACCAGTGTCATTCAAAATTTTTAATTTCACGCTTATTTTAAGATTATCTCCGTTTGAAGTAGGCATAATGCCAACTTATTTCCTATTAAATGAGGTTATATGCATTGGTTTGCATGTGCGTTCTATTTAATGAAATTAATAACCAAATTATTGGAAAAAGATGACAATCAGATAGCAAGGAAGTTATAATCTTGCACTACATGCATAAGACGTAAAAAGATCACGAAATATGCCCGAGGACAGGAAATTCAAGTTTTTAGCTATTATCATGCCTACTATAGTAAAACCAAAAAATGAAGAAACTAAACCGCAGTGAATCTAGCAGCCGTAGACTAGCAGTCGGAGTTGATTGTGAACGATCCTTGCTCCCAAATTGTCAAATTTAGAAAGTTTTTCACCACTCCAATTATTAATAAAATTATTAAACTACAACTAATAAATATTAATTGGAGTTGTGAAAAATCTTTTAAGCAGCAACTAATGTCGTGTACACTTTTGCTATCAGAAGGTTATTTATTAATAGTAGTTTAATAATTAAGAAACATAGCAGGCCTTGTTTAATTGAAAAAGTCGTTGTGGAAATTTGTTTTGGATTACCTGAAAATCTAAAGCCAAATTTTGGTTAAAAAGTCTTGTTTTAAGTGCATTATTAGAATTGAACTAAAATTATTCTTTCGTAAATTTCCATGGCACTCTTTTAAACAAAAATAATTCAATTCAATTTAATTTAATTTTTATAACCAAAATTTGGTTTTGGGATTTCCAAGTGGTTTAGAACAAATTTTTGTAACTATAGTACAACCGAAAAATGAAGAAAATAAACCGGAGTGAATCTAGCAGCCGCAGACTAATAGTCGGAGTTGATTGTGAACGAGCCTTGCCCCCAAATTGTCAAATTTAGACAGTTTGAAATAAAAAAATAGACATTGGAATCTGTCAAAGTTTTAAAAGGTTTTTTCTATTTTGCGTCTATAATAAAGCTGTTAAAGCACTCATAACAGTGCGTTAATAGCTCATTTGAGTGCTTTAATAGCCCAACTTTTTCAAAGTTGGTAGCATTGAAAAAATAATTGAAAAAACAGAAAATTGACAAAAACTTCACTCAATTTTCTGTGTCAATCAATCAATTTTCAAATGTCACATCAGTGTTGTCAACTACCACAAAAATCCCTAAATTTTGAAATTGCAATTTTTTTTTATTTAAAAAGGGAATAAAAGACGCAAAATAGAAAAAATAGCATAAAAAACTCGTTTCATAAGTCATTATTGCACTCGTTCTTTGGACTCGTGCAATAAATCGTGCCTTATGAAACTTGTTCTTAATATACTATTTCACAACTCCAATTGTTAATTATTAAACTACCATTAATAAATTAATATTAATTGGAGTTCTGAAAAATCTTTTAAGCATCAACTAATGTCGTGCACACTTTGCTATCAGAAAGTTATTTATTAATAGTAGTTTAATAATTAACAATTGGTTGTGAAAAACTTTTGACAGATTGCAATGTCTATTTTTTTATTTCAAACTGTCTCAATTTGACAATGTTTATGTTGCAGCAAGGCTCGTTCACAATAAACTCCAACTGCTAGTCTACGGCTGCTAGATTCACTCCGGTTTAGTTTCTTCATTTTTTGGTTTAGGTATAGTGCCAACCACCGCCGACCACCAACCACCAAGATTAGAACAAGTTTGATGGCAGTAAATGACTTAACACTGGCTTAGTAGGACCAACGACATTGATTAAAGCATGTTTAAATTTTAGTTGATGGTTGTGGTTGGTTGACGGTGGCTCATTGATACTTCAGCCTTACTCATACTGATAGTCGATTTCCTGGAGACAAAAAAAGAGTGATTCCTCGGAATTCGCCTTTTGGGCACCGATTTTGATGATTTTTTTTTAAATTGTAGGTAATCGACTATATTTCAAAGTCTAAATGTTGGATTTGTCCACTAATGCCCTGTTTAATTGTTATTAACAAATTAATATTTTTTGCATAAGGGGCTAATTAATAATTAAATAATTTCATCAAATTTTTATTATAATTGTATAAAATTAGGTACTTATAGCTTTTTGGGGTCGCAGATTACGAATTCGGAGTCCAAATCAGTCAAAAGTGCAAAATGGCGGCTACAAAATGGCCGCCGAGTTCAGATATTTATTAATTGAAATGGCAAATGAAAAATAGTACTTACTAGGGGATTTTTAAAGTCGGAGATTGCGATGTTATAGTTATTTACGTATTAAGATCTGTTAATAGATAGCTATAACAGTCAAGGAGCTGTTAGAAGACAGACGAAGGAGGGCTTTAATGCTTCCGCGGCCAAAAAAATCGTAGACGATTTGAAATTTCAAATGAAAAATAGCACTAGGAATTTTGAAAGTCACAAATTCCGATGTTAAGCTAAAAAATGACCTAGATGCAAAGTGCCGGTCACAAAAGGCCACCGAACTAAATATGATTAAAATTCAAAATGTTTATTCTCTCCGACATGTGTGTTTAAGGTGAATTTATATACGAGCATATTAGTTAATAAAATCTTAAGATTGTTCCAATTGTTAGTTAGAGTATTGTTTATTTAAAATTCAAAATGGTGGAAAGGAATTTAGTTTGAATAGTGTTAAAATAAATTAATATTCCATAATTTCACCATAATTCTGTTTAATATTGAAACTTTATTCATCGTCAGATTTAAATAAAGATTATTGTATTAATTATTATTTACTTGTGTTTCTTTTAAAATACTGTTAGTTTCATCATCTATACTTCTGGCAACGACAACATCGGTTATACATTTAAGTAGCTATCACCGTTGAATTACAACGTACAGTATGAAGTACAAGTCCTATTTCTTACACACATGCTGTTCTACGTCCAGTTTTGCATCCGCAAAACATTTGCTAAAGCTGCAGGTTCTGTCATCCTTGTGGGGTAAAAGATTACATTCATAATTGTTCAACCCTAGTGTTATTGTCATACTATTTTCGAGCCATAGTTGAAGTTGGAGATATACCCTCTTTAAATGTTGCTGCGCAGAATCGAGTGCTGGACACAAGCCTGCTTTTACAAAATTATTTTTCGCCGTGGCTTTGGTAAACATACAACACGATATCACCAATCGGTATTGCTGACATGCAGGGCGCGAGTCAGGGTGAAACACGTTTTGTCATGAAAATACATTTTTTGGAAACCTTTTAAATTGCATGCGGCAACTTGTTTTGGTAAATATAGTTACTACACCTAATAAGCTTTACACTCATGTTTTGATCACATTGAATATTTATACAACATAAAAGATTTGCGGAGATTCCTTTTTAACACAATAAAAACTGAACACTTAAAATAAACATACACTAACTTTAGCAGCCCAGCTTTAAACACAGACTTTTGACCACAGAATGAATTTTTACACTACAATTTTGATACAATGGTTTCAAATGTTTTTAAATAACGCAGTGTCAATAATGTAGTGTAAAAAAATCGTGTCCAATTTCTTTGGTCAAAATTCTGTGGGGTGTAATAGTTTCTGAATGTTGTATATAAATATTTAGTATTAAAGTGTTAAGAAAATATTTTATGCAAAACTTTCGTGTTGTATATTGATGGTTAAAATGTTAGTGTAAAACTTTCTCTGTATAGTAAACTATAGCTTCCCTTGTTTCGAGATAATCATTATACCATTTTTTAATTTTACCGGCCATTTTGTGACTGGCACTTTGCATCTAGGTCATTTTTTAGCTTTTCACCATACTATGTTGTTGTAGAAGGAATAACGTTCAAACACTTGACAACCGTTAAGCTGTCAATAACACCCTGTTAACACTCAGGGCTGTTAAAAGAGGTTTCAACAAACAGTCTCTTTTAACGACCCGCTTTTCTGACCGAGGAAGCATTAAAGCTTTAAGCAGCTTCCTTGGCCGTTATAGCTATCTTAACAGATCATTTAGACTTTGAAATAAAGTCTATTACCTACAATTTAAAAAAAAATCATCAAAATCGGTGCCCAAAAGGCGAATTCTGAGGAATTTTTTCTAGACATACACATTCAGCTACACACTCTCTCCCTGGGAGGTCTCTACAATCATGTGTTACACAATTTTTGTAACATATTACGCAACTATATTTTGCCATAAAGTATAAAAACATAATCTTATTATGAAACAAAATAATTTATAATAAAATTGGCGAAGCTTCACAAAAATCTAAATGAACCTCCACCCATAAATGATGAAGGTAAAGATAGTCGGAACATTTAAGGAAATTGGACTGGGCTATCACATCAAACTCGTGACTCCCTTAACAAGCTATTAGAGATGTTTTGCAAAAATTACACAAAAAATCCAGCCAAACCAGTGCGTGAATTTCTCTTTTAAATTCGATTGCGCATAGGTTTTACACAAGCTGAGGGACCACTACAGATCTGTACATAAGAGTTGTACTACAAAGTCAGGTCATCACTGGACAAAACAATAACATTGTAACAGTGTTAGGTTGCTTCAAAATGAGTAAAGCTATTCAAAATCCATCTACTTGTTAGAAAGCGCTATGAGTGGCAGAATGATAAGAAGATTGTGCAGACAGTTTAATGAGAGCAGTTTAAATGTGCATGATGAGGATTGAAGTGATAGGTCGTTAATCGATAAACTTTGGATCAACAGAAGGTTAACGATTTCCTTAGTGGCTGCTCAGTTTCACAAATCCCCATATCGTTAGTGCATGAAATTGTTGCCAATCGATTGAATTATTACAAATTGTGTGCATGGTGAGCACCGAAAATGCTCGATGATCACAAAGCACAGCGAATGGCAGTGGCATTGAGTTTTGTGAAATGTTACATCATTGAAGGGAATCTGTTATTGAGCATATTGTGACGGGAAATAAAACTTGGGTTGCACATGTCACACTGGAGAGTAAGCAACAGCAATCCATGTATGACTACCATAGTGGATCACGGAAGCCAAAGAATTTCAATGTGAAGTTATGTGTACTGTATTTTGAAGCAAGGAACAGCAATAAACGGCTTACTGTGCAACTATAGAAAAGTTAAGAAAAGCCATACAGATTAAATGACCAGGACTTATCAGCTTAGTAGTTGTTTTTGTTGCATGACAATTAGTGGTGCATCGAAGCGAATTTTAGTCGAATCACTGAATACCAAAAAATGAGCCATTAACATTTCCGAAGCTCTTAATGAGTTTTGTCATTTGAGTTTTGATTAATTTTACTGAATACAAAATTATGTCAGCAAAATGAAAGTACTGGTGTCTGAGAAATACATTTCTTATGCAATTTGCTTTAATAAGATGTTATAAAATATACTGAAAAAAATAAATATACATTATTTATTATTTTAAGCCTTATTTGGTGAAACTCCATAATCATGAAATAAATGAAAAAGATTATAAGGTTTCACGAAATTATTTTATTCTACTTGACAATTGTTTCGACAGCTAAGCTGTCATTATCAAAGGTAATATAAATATAAACAAACACGTCGCTTAGGTAGATACAAAAAATAGACAACTAAATAAAAATAAATTAAATATCTTACACTTCCAGTAACAGAGAATTAATGAGCTCAATTCTATTCATTTATTAAAGGGTACCACCCTGAGTTTGTGTTTGTATATTTTGAAAGCTTCCAAAATGTCTAATTTGCGTTTGTTATTACAAGAATGCATTAAATTAATATTATCAGCAGTCATTGTGTATACAAGCACAAACTCAGGGTACTTTTAATAAATGAACAGATTAAACTCAGTAATTCTCCATTACTAGAAGTGTGTAGATATTTAATTTATTTTTATCCAGCTATCTATTTTTGTACTTACCTTAGTGACGTGTTTAAGTGTATATATTTATATTACCTTTGATAATGACAGCTTAGCTGTTGAAATAATTGCCAAGTAGATTATAATAAACTTTTGAAACTTTTACTAATCTGTTTTATTTCATGATTATGGAGTTTCACCAAATAAGGCTAGAAACAATAAACAACTTACGATCTTGTCTTATTAGGAACTAATATGTTAGTGGCGCACCATCTTGTCGATACCAAATATTTGGAATTTAGTTTTTTCAATGATTTTATTCAAAAATTAGCCTCAAATTAGAATTCTGCCTATAAAAGTTAAAAGAAACCAAAAATAGGTTTTTGGTTACGTAGATCTCTTATATTTTGTAAACCGTTTATTTCAGGCCCTGCCCCTTATGTGGTATTGTGGAACTTGTAAAAAAGAGTACTTTTTGATTCTAGTGGAAAAATGGATTTGTAATTTTTAAAAATAGTCAATGATCTCATATCTCGTAAGGTGGTGGGGGAGAGGTAAATTTTCATATGAAATAAATCCCCAAAAGTCAACCGAAAACAAATAATAAACATTATTTCATACTTCTGATGCTCCCTGTATGTAGAGTTTGTTAGGCCTTGAGTCTCCTATGGCGTAGGGTTTGATAGCGACATCACTGAGTTGATGACTTTTATCATTAGAAGACAATACTCTTACAAGCAGAATTATATGAAGCTGGTTTGATAATTAAGGTAAATGGCAGACAGATGGCGACACAAATCCCAAAAACAAATGATATTCGACAAGTGTCAATCTTTTAGAAGCTTACATGTGAATTTTTATTTCAATACTCTTGCTAGTTTTTGTCTGTTAAAGAAAGTGTTGTCGGTGCTTTTTGTCATTATAATAATAATAATAATAATATCAATTTATTACCCAACAGCAACGCCAATTACAGGGTATATTAAATTATGGAAAAACGTTGGAACAGAAACAACGTCGAAACTAATTCTTTCGTCGGTTCATAACAGTCAATGAAACCTGGGTCCATCATTATATACCTGAGAGCACGGAGCAGTCGAAACAATGGATTGAGAAGGGAAAAACGGCACCATAGAAGGTAAAGATGACTTCATCGGCTGGCAAAGTGATGGCGACTGTCTTTTGGGACATGCGAGGAATAATATTCGTCGACTACCTTGAAAAAGGAAAAACCATCAATGGCGAGTATTATTGCTAGCTTATTGCAGCAACTGAATGAAGAAATCAAGAAGGGTCGGCCTCGTTTGACAAAGAAGAAAGTGTTATTCCATCAGGATAATGCACCAGCTCACACCAGTGTGATTGCGATGGCAAAAATTCATGAGTTGGGATTCGAATTGTTGTCATATCCACCTTACTCGTCAGATCTAGCCCCATCTGACTTTCACTAATATCCAAATCTAAAGAAAATGGCTTTTCGGAAGAAAACTTTCAACTGATAATGAAGTTATTATCGACACTATAAATAGCTATTTTGCAGAGCTCGATAAAGACTTTTATAAAAATGGCATAAGCGCTGGAACATCGATGGACCAAGTGTGTCGAGCTAAATGGGGGCTACGTTGAAAAATAAAAACATTTTATACAGATAAATTGTTTTTTTCCTCCTTGTTTACCTTACTTATCAAACCAGTCTTGTACATTGCCAGAAATAAGTAAGGAAGAGAAGTAAAGTATGTATCACCAAAGTCAAAGTTAATTTTTAAAAAGTTGGATTTTTGGAAATTTTCGTGGATGTCAGTTCACTAGAAAGTCTTAAGTCAGTTTGCATTCTAGAAATTGTCAACTGTTTGTTAAAAGAATATTTTGTCTTGCGATGGCTTGTGATACGAATACCTGCAGTGATTTAAAAAGCAGAATGTTTCATAATAATCCAAATGTGTAAATGTGATTTTAATCTCCCATATTATTAAATTTATGGCATAATTTGCATCTCTCTGATTAGATGTAGTGACTCTAGTGCAAACCACTGTTTATCAGAAACTCTCAAAAATCAGGTTAGGATCAGGATCAACTTTATGGAAGGTGCAAATTGAGTTTTAATGAATAATACATTTTTTATTACATGTATCATTTTTGTGTTGTCAACTCTTTTTAATTTCATTATGTTACAATATTGAATTAAAGTTTCCTTCATTTCTTTTCTGTAGACAAATGAATGTTTAAAGCTAATTTCTTCATTACTTTACAGTTAATTGAATGCGTATCACAAGTGTGCGGTTCTTGTCTAGAGCAAACAACATGGTTACGGAGAAATCTAGCTGTGAAAGAACAAGAAGAAGACAACAACACTAGCCTAATTAACGGAAGCACAAGTTCAGAAGTATTGACAGCATCCAATCATAGTGTTCAAGCCCAATTAGTACGTACCTTATTCTATAGTAGGGTGTCTGCTAATTCCCAAATTGTGAATTTTTATGCGAGTACTGGTTAAATCACTTATTTTGATGACAAAAAAGAGGTTTGTAATTTAAACTTTTTTGAACGTTGATTTTCACATGCCCCTGGACAAATCGATTTTCGTATTTAAATAACATGGGAAAATCGTTTTTCAAGACTTAGTCAAGAGTCTAGATTATTCTAGTCGAAAATCATCAAGAATAATGTATAAAATATGTTGCGGACCCAAAAATCTCGTTTTTACTATGCCACAGCAGCTATAGTTAGATTTTTAAATTTTTTATCATAATTTTTCGTTGAATTAAGAAGAAGTGTCAAAAGTTCTTTGAAAGAATCCTGCAAAGGCCAATGGTCATTACAATCTGGTGTGAAGATTTTTGTAGAACTTCAATGGGGTCTTTTCTGACAGTTGAGGGCGCCACTTTTTTTGAATTTTTTGGTTTTTTCGAATGAATTTATATTTAAAAAAATTGAACAAGATGTTTTTTAATTAATTTTCATGAAATACTGAACAACTTCGAAAATGCACGTAATTGTTTGTTGCATAAAAAAGTGTCAAAAAAGTATTGAAAGTAAAGGTCATGTCATTCCTGCGAATGAAGAACTCAGAAAAAAGTGGTATAAGGCCATAGGACGAAGAACTAACCTCGGAACCGTTTGTTGACATTTTTGAAAACAAAGGTTTCTGTCTGTCTCGCACCAACGTCTATTGCGTATTTTTTTAATACAATTCATCAAAAAATTAATTTAGAGAAAATAACCAATAATCATATTTTTTTTTAAATAATATTTTAATATCAATTCATCAGAAAAAACAAAAAATGTTTCGACATTTGAAGTTCTCTCAAAAAAGGAATATGCTACGATGACGCCCTCAATCGTCAGAAAAGACCCCATTCATCGACATGGTGTTGCGAACGACGAATCCTTGGGGAATTAACGGACACCCTATTGTACAGTGTGTTTCACTTTGCAGCTTGGAACCGCTATAAATTTGTTATTTATATAATCGAATCAATTCCACATTTTTATCAGGTATAGAACCCCTTAAAAAAGATTTATGTGTAATTAGAAAATCCATCTATTATAAACCACCAACCTACTATGATCAAAGATAAATGCAAAATGATTGAAGAAACATAGCAGGCCTTGTTTAATTGAAAAAGTCGTTGTGGAAATTTGTTTTGGATTACCTGAAAATTTAAAGCCAAATTTTGGTTAAAAAGTCTTGTTTTAAGTGCATTATTAGAATTGAACTAAAATTATTCTTTCGTCAATTTCAATGGCACTCTTTTAAACAAAAATAATTCAGTTCAATTTAATTCAATTAATTCAATTTTTATAACCAAAATTTGGTTTTCGGATTTCCAAGTGGTTTAGTACAAATTTCTGTAACTATAGTACAACCGAAAAATGAAGAAAATAAACCGGAGTGAATCTAGCAGCCGCAGACTAATAGTCGGAGTTGATTGTGAACGAGCCTTGCTCCCAAATTGTCAAATTTAAAAAGTTTTTCACCACTCCAATTATTAATAAAATTATTAAACTACAACTAATAAATATTAATTGGAGTTGTGAAAAATCTTTTAAGCAGCAACTAATGTCGTGTACACTTTTGCTATCAGAAGGTTATTTATTAATAGTAGTTTAATAATTAAGAAACATAGCAGGCCTTGTTTAATTGAAAAGTCGTGGAAATTTGTTTTGAATTACCTGAAAATCTAAAGCCAAATTTTGGTTAAAAAGTCTTGTTTTAAGTGCATTATTAGAATTTAACTAAAATTATTCTTTCGTCAATTTCCATGGCACTTTTTTAAACAAAAATAATTCAATTCAATTTAATTCAATTAATTTAATTTTTATAACCAAAATTTGGTTTTGGGATTTCCAAGTGGTTTAGAACAAATTTCTGTAACAATAGTACAACCGAAAAATGAAGAAAATAAACCGGAGTGAATCTAGCAGCCGCAAACTAGCAGTCGTAGTTGATTGTGAACGAGCCTTGCTCCCAAATTGTCAAATTTAAGAAGTTTTTCACCACTCCAATTATTAATAAAATTATTAAACTACAACTAATAAATATTAATTGGAGTTGTGAAAAATCTTTTAAGCAGCAACTAATGTCGTGTACACTTTTGCTATTAGAAGGTTATTTATTAAGAGTAGTTTAATAATTAAGAAACATAGTAGCAGGCCTTGTTTAATTGAAAAAGTCGTTGTGGAAATTTGTTTTGGATTACCTGAAAATCTAAAGCCAAATTTTGGTTAAAAAGTCTTGTTTTAAGTGCATTATTAGAATTGAACTAAAATTATTCTTTCGTCAATTTCCATGGCGCTCTTTTAAACAAAAATAATTCAATTCAATTTTTATAACCAAAATTTGGTTATGAGATTTCCAAATGGTTTAGAACAAATTTCTGTAACTATAGTACAACCAAAAAATGAAGAAAATAAACCGGAGTGAATCTAGCAGCCGCAGACTAGCAGTCAGAGTTGATTGTGAACGAGCCTTGCTCCCAAATTGTCAAATTTAGAAAGTTTCTCACCACTCCAATTATTAATAAAATTATTAAACTGCAATTAATAAATATTAATTGGAGTTGTGAAAAAATGTTTAACCAGCAACTAATGTCGTGCACACTTTTGCTATCAGAAGGTTATTTATTAATAGTAGTTTAATAACTAAGAAACATAACAGGCCTTGTTTAACTGAAAAAATCGTGGAAATTTGTTTTGGATTCTAAAGCCAAATTTTGGTTAAAAAGCCTTGTTTTAAGTGCATTATTACAATTGAACTAAAATTATTCTTTCATCAATTTCCATGGCACTCTTTTAAACAAAAATAATTCAATTCAGCTTAATTCAATTTTTATATCCAAAATTTGGTTTTGGGATTTCCAAGTGGTTTAGAACAAATTTCTGTAACTATAGTAAAACCAAAAAAATGAAGAAAATAAACCGGAGTTAATCTAGCAGCCGCAGACTAGCAGTCAGAGTTGATTGTGAACAAACCTTGCTCCCAAATTGTCAGTTTTAAAAAGTTTTTCACCACTCTAATTATTAATAAAATTATTAAACTATAACTAATAAATACTAATTGGAGTTGTGAAAAATCTTTTAAGCAGCAACCAATATCATGCACACTTTTGCTATCAGAAGGTTATTTATTAATACATTAATAGTAGTTTAATAATTAACAGTAAATAATTAATAATAAACTTTGACAGATTGCAATGACTATTTTTTGATCTCAAACTCTCTAAATTTGACAATTTGGGAGCAAGGCTCGTTCACAATCGACTCTGAGAGCTAGTCTGCGGTTGCTAGATTCACTCCGGTTTATTTTCTTCATTTCTTGGTTGTACTATACTTTTACAATTAAACAAAGCCTGTTATGTTTTTCGATTGTTTGCATTTATTTTTGATTGTAATAGGTGGATTATAAGAAATAGGGTTTCTAATTACACACAAATCTCTTTTAAGAGGTTCTATACGTTATAAAATTTTGGAGTTGATTTGATTACAAATAACCAAAACAGAGGAGTGTCAAACTGTGAAATGAAACACGTTGTATATTCATGATAACATTAAACTGACTTTTAATATTTCCATATTATAGGTATTATCTGAAATCCTAGCTCCAATTTTGGACATATGCTTTGGTTCTTCAGAAAAAGACAAAGTAAACGCCATTCTAGGTTCTTTAATGTACAACATCGTTCCTTATTTAAAAACTCATACGATACGTAACATGCCCAGCTTTCATGCATGCTCGAAATTGCTGGCGAGCCTCAGCAGTTATCAATATACAAGGAAAGCTTGGAAAAAAGATGTCTTTGACTTACTGCTGGATAATTCATTGTTTCAAATGGATTATTCCTGTTTGAAATATTGGAAAGTGATAGTTGATAATTTAATGACGCATGATAATACTACTTTTAGAGATCTGATGAGTGAGTAGTTAACTTTCAAATTAGTAACTGGACAGGAATGATATATTGTTTTTAGGTCGAGTCTCTATGACACAAAGTGGAAGTTTAAGTTTGTTCTCTTCGCGTGAACAAGAATATGAACAGAAAGCGCAATTGTTGAAGCGATTGGCTTTTGTAATATTCTGTAGTGAAACTGATCAGTATGCAAAGTACATGCCGGACATTCAAGGTGAGTATTTTATGAGATTTAGTTAGAGTTTAGGTTGGAGATTAGATAAATTTCTTGCTCTTGTAGAACAATTAAACAGTAATCTAAGATTGAATGTACCTGGAATACAAGCTCAGGTGTTCCTTTGTTTCCGTGTTCTACTAATTCGAATGACTCCAATGCATGTGACATCATTATGGCCGATTGTGATCAGTGAAATGTTACAAGTCTTCTTGCAAATTGAGCAGGAGTTATCTACAGATACAGAAGAATTCAGGTATGAAAGAATGATGATAATGATTTAAAACATGAGATAACAATTTGAATGTTTATTTATTGTTATTGTTACATTAGTGTATTATAGTTTTGGGAAAGTTTTTGCATATTGTAGTAATATCTTTTTAATTTATAATATTAAAAAACAGTTTGTGTTTATAAACTAACATTGGTTTGTTTGTCCCTGGTTTGTGCTGGGAATTGGTTTTATTGGGCCGAGCAGAACAAATAGCAGGTAAATACTCTTTTGAATGCTTCTACTAACAATTGGTTTGAAGCTTTTTTTAGCTTTTGTTTTGCAAATAATTGTTTTGTTTGTTCTTGTTTTATACATATTGTAAATATAAAGCTACCAGCTTTGTGTAAGATAACAGGCATCCAAAAAGTTTCATTATCAAGCCGTCAAGTCCCAGTTTTTATTTTGATGAAACTTGGTTTCACTTGAATGGATATGTTAATTCACAGAATTAATTCATCTAGTAAAAACAGGTGGATGAATAGTAATTTCCAGAATGATAATAATCGGTTCCATATTTTTTAATGGAGTTTGCATGCCAAAAGTTATCTTTTTCTATTTGCGACTTCGAATGAAGTCATTTGGACATGTATATGAATGTCCAAAAGAGATCTATTTGAATACCAAAAACAGTATTATTTTATTTTTTAAAGTTGATGTCACTCTTGAATAGCTGTCTAAAATGTCTAAATCTGAAAAACAAATGCAGAATTTGAATCTTCAGTGTTGCCAACTGTCAAAAAACTTAAGGAAGTTTCTCTAACAAATTTTGTTTAAAACTAACTTAAGTTATTTTTCTTAAATGATTAAAAAAAATAATATAAATATAAAAAATAGTATATAGTATTCATTTCATAATATGTTTTAGTGCACTTGTCCTTTATCAGAAAACTCCCAGCTATGCTCTTTTCAATGAGACTAACCCCAATTCCTAGAATAAATATTTGCTTCACAATTCATAATTGTTAATAAAACGGTTTGATTGTCACACATTCAAGTGCATAACTTTCAACACGATTATCTCGTGACGAATATTGTTTTCACACGTTAACTTTTTTTTACCAAAGTACATCATATATTATAACAATATCATGTTAAAATTATTTTGTGTTCTCATATTTCTGATTCTGTTTAGAAATCTTGTAAATCGTTAGAATTTTTAAGAAGCAGTTTGAACAAAAAGTTGATGCTGATGCAGTAAAAGTTTTTAATAACATGAAACGAATTTTAACATTCTAAAAAATTTAAAATATACAGGGTGTTACATCTAAAAATCTTAAGTTACTGATATTTCTGTGGAAATCAGAAGTCTCTATCTGCCAGTAAATCTTATAAATTGTGTCTAAATATCTCTTTCTGTACCAAATGTTACATAAATTGATTCATAAATAAACGAGATATAAGCTTGACCCTAGTCACATTGTCACCCTGTATAAATTTCAATGGACAACATTTTTAAGATCTTTTGTAAAATACATATTATTGATTTTACTGCCTCAAGCTTTACTTTTTGAAACTCCATAATAATCATTAAATGAAATAAAAATAATAAGTCTTTATTTCATTTCATGGATATTACTGTTTTATTGACCTGTTGCGAAGCATAATACAAGATTATGTTTAGAAATTAAGTTTAATTTAAGAACTGACAAACATTTTCCATTCAAGGCACACTTGATATCTAAACTTTTTGGACACCTAATTCTAAGAATGGTTTTATTTTTAAAATCACTGTGGGAAATGCATGCGATGGTTGCACTTTATTAACTAATATTACTAACAGGCTTTCAAAAAAATATATTACACAAATTAGAAGCAAGTTAGAATAAAACATTACTGCCAATATAATGTTATTTACATTATAGGTGTGACTTGCTAACTTCTCTAATATATGTGTAATAAGGACCGTCTCGAAAAATACAGAAAGGATTTTCATTAAGTGTACTCTATAAACAAAACAATATATTTTGTTTTTTCTTGAAGTGACATTTAGTGTTATTGTTGCTGATTATAGCAGTGTACCACAATCGAGAGTTACTTGTAATTTGACAAAGAAGGAAGACCAAAGTGCACATTAAAATTTGGCATGAACATAAAGAAATCCTAGTATGTCATACACTATGATACTCGAAAAAAGCGTGGTACATTGAACATATAAAGACTTACAACACGCAAAATATGTCAACGAGGACAAAGAAACAAGCCAATGTGGCTTGAAGATGCGCAAGATTGTTCTACTGACAATTGATCGCTCACAATGGTATCTGCGTTACAATGTACAATCAGACATTTGTAAAAATGGATTTGGTTAGCCCTCAGTTCTACACTGCAGAAACTGATAAGGTATTTGAGAATTCAATTGCCATAGATAAATATGGCAAAGGAATTCTGATATGGTAGACAATGGCATCACATTCATATCTAAGAGCATGATTTCACCAAATATTTACTCCAGAATTGCGTCCATTTGAGTGATAGTAGGTTCAAATCAAATTACATCTGCTCAAACATAACTGATATGTTAAAATCATCTAATACATCAAAAAATTGTACTTTGCTTATCAAAAAAAAAGTTGGTGCTTAAATTGTGCAAAATCTGATGGGAGACATAACCATTAAATAACTATTTAATATGAGTTCAAAAAAATATTCCAGTTCTTTGAGAATCTTTATTTGTTGTTTGTGTAGACTTTCTCAACACCGTTTCTGTACGTTTCGAGACATTCCTTATATCTTTGAAATAAGTTTCTAAATAGATTTAAGTGCGTTATAAATGGAAAGTCAGTAAAATATACTACCTCTGTTCAAAAATGATTGTCTCTTTTAAGTAGGCATGAAACAAACATTTAATAAAATAAACGTTTAAACCCTCAGAAATTGAACGTTTACATGTTTAAACGTTTCTCCAGAAAGATTTATGAAACCATTTCTCTATAATCCTATGTTGTTTTGATTTTTAATTTATACGTGCCATAAAGCGGACGACTCACGTTAGTTTACGTCTAAATAAAAACTGTAAAAAGAGAATACACAGAAAGGCTCCAGCGGGCTATATCGCGAAGTGGGTCTGAAATAAGCTGTCGCAAGACGTAAATAAACTTGAAGTTAGCTGGCCCTTGAAGCTTCATTTACGATGATGCGCGTTTGCGTACCGTGTGCACTTAACTCGCTCTTACGGTTTCAGCGTAATATGGAATGGAGAATGATACCGATGAAAATTAAATGCACCACAATTAAATCAGACTCGTCACTCGCTATTTAAACATAACAAAGCCTAGTTTAAAGGAGGTGTTTGCCCTAGAAAGGACAATTACAAAATAAATTTAGCAAAATAAATAAACGTTATCGACAACTGATTGCATATACGTGTTTCCGCATGTAGGTAAAATGCGTTAGAGGACACGTGCGCGCCGACCAATAGCATCGCTTATGGTTGTTTACGTTGGCGTCGTTGCGACAGCTTATTTCAGACACACTTTAGCAAATTCAGCAAAATACAAAAATAAATATACGAGAGTGGTTTGATAAGTCAGTGACTTTTTGAATTTCCTGCACAGTAACTTTAAATGCAACACTGCTCCCGTCAACTGCCATCTATGAATAGACTACTGTAAAAGTTTGAGAAGGCTGCGCCATTTAGTTTGTGTTTGACAGCCATTGAAAGCAAACAACCTCGTGAATTTTAACGAAAATGGAAAAAAGTTAATTTCGTGTGCTGATTAAGCATTATTTTTTGCGTAAAAGAACCCATCACCGAAACCAAGGAAAGGCTTGATAAATACTATGCGGACTTTGCACCATCAATTTCAATGGTTAAGAAGTGGTTTACTGAGTTCCATTGTGGTCGTACTGTAACGTAAAGAAGACCATGTGGTGATACAGGTTGCTTGTGTGTGGTCTTGTACATTACTTATATGTTATCTCTTGTAGAAGATAATAAAACACCTGTAATAACTTCTATGAGATATTTATTTATATCCTTGTTGTTGATTACTGTTGTCACGGCAATCACTTAGCATGCAATGCCTTCTTGAGGTAATATCATTACAGTACCAGCACAAGTGATCGAAAGAGGTCGTCACGCCAGAAATCGTCGATAAAATCCATGTTCAGCGATGTTCAGCCGCAATCCGAACGAGTTTTTGCGGCGTTTCGTTACCGTAGACGAAACATGGATCCATCACACTACACCAGAGACCAAGGAGCAATCAAGACAGTGAGTTTCTCCGGGTGAACGTGCACCAAAGAAGGCCAAGGTGGGTCTGTCGGCCAACAAGATCATGGCCACAGTTTTTTGGGATGCACGTGTCATTCACATCGATTACCTTGAAAAGGGTAAAACGATCACCGGTGTATATTATTCAGAGCTTCTGGACAGATCCGATATTGATTTGAAGCAGAAACGACCGCATTGCGTGAAGAAAAAAGTGCTGTTCCATCAAGACAATGCACGGGTGCACACGTGTGGAGTCACCATGGCAAGAATCCATAAATTGGGCTACGAACTGCTGCCCCATCCAGCATATTCTCCAGATTTAGCCTCCTGTAACTATTTCCTGTTTCAAACCTGAAGAAATGGCTGGGCGGTAAGAGAATTGGGTCGAATGAAGAGGTCATCACTGAAATAAACGCCTATTTTGAGAGCCTTGAGAAAACCTATTATTTGGAAGGAATAAAAAAATTGGAAAAACGCTGGACTAAATGTATCACGCTAAAAGGAGACTATGTTGAAAAATAAAACCTTATTTGCCAAAATAAATATCTTTTATTCAAAAAGTCACTGACTTATCAAACCACCCTCGTAATAAACTGTGTTTTATGTGAAGTATTTTTGTGTACACTAAAGTCGCTACTTTTCATCATCTACGATGATGCGTGTTTTGGAACGTTGAACGGCAAATAGCCGCGGAGAAAGCAAATTGTAGCCTTTTAGCTCTAATGAGATTATTGTTTGCCATATAATATTGATGTTCTGTTGAAAATACTTTCATATACACATAGACGTTTAAACGTGTATTTTTATATTAAACGTTTATTTACTACTAAACGTTTAAATGCTGCATCCCTACTTTTAAGTAAACTCTTTGTTCAGAAAATATAAGATTAAATGTTTAATAGTATAAACCAGACCAGCTGTGTGAAGTTGTATTGGTGGACTTTTCAAACTCTTCAGTAACTGCCTTAATGTCATCTTTATATAAACGCTTGCCTGTTATGTTGCCTGTTTATGTTGCCTTTAAAGTTATGTTAAACAGAAACTGTCATATGGGACAATCGTTTTTGAACAGAGGTAGTATTACTTATGCATTTGAAGAGAAAAACGCTTACAGTATTTTTCTGAGATACTTATGACTTGCAGTTATAAGTATCAATTGCTGGCCTTTTATTTTTTGAGTGCTTTTTCCTTTTTAGGAAAGAGAGTGAGGAAAGTCGTGAGAATTACTTTTTCGAATGTACTTATACATTTTTAAATGGTGATTAATAAAGGGATATAATTATACAGCCAGTCGCACAAGAGCATCCAGCTCATTTCTCAAAGGTTTTTGTATATTGGCAGGAGCTGTAAAAAGGCAACGCTGTAATTTTACCCATATTTTCAAGGAGTACTAGATTACATTTCTTAAAAAAAATGTAAAACAAAATTTGTCGTTCAATTCTTGGTTAGAATAATGTCAACATCTGTCACTATTAATTTTTTCAAGAAGTATTTTAGATAATATAGATACCTGTGCAAATCTTACTGAACCAGTGTTCTACTGAATATAATTTTTTTGGCTGAAAGGGTTATTAATTATTTTCGAATTTATCCGTATCTAACAGAATTTATATAAATGAAACATAGAAATTTACATTTTTAATTTAATTAACGATTATTAAATAACAATGAAAATACATAACAAAGCCAACTAATTTAAAGACGACTGTTACAGTTTACTTACCTAAAAATTGATTTTTGTTTAATTTAACAAGTAGGTACCTGTAATCGATAATTCTTTATTATTTACAAGAAAATGAGTTGCTAAACTGATAATATGCCTTTAGGGGTGTTATTTTTTCAATATTACATATGCAGAAACACACAGTTGACATTCTAACCAAAATTTGAAAAGACAATTTTTGTTTTATATATTCTGAAGTAAATATAAAAAAAAGTACTAGATACTCCTTGAAAATATGGGTAAAATTACAGTGTTGCTTTTTCACAGCTCCTGCCTGGTACACTAAAGTCTCTCATGCCAATACCCATTAGTATTTAATATAGCAGATTTAGCCAACTCCTAAAAATGATAACAATATTTAGTTTATCGTAATAATGAGTATGATGAAGTTCATCTCATAAGCTGCCAGTAGGTTGCAAATCATGTAAACTCAGTATGTAGTCCAGTTACCATGTAGGAAGTGTATCCAAGCAAGTTTGGTGAAGTACAGTAATGTTCGGCTAAGACGAACCCGCATAAAACGAACTGCCGCTTATTACGTACCAAATCTAAGAGTCCTGATGTCGAATTTCCTCTTATTACAAACCAATTTCATAGTATTCGAATAAAAGAAAATCCTTTTAAAACGAACTTGTTAATTGAAATATAATTTCCATTGTAATATTTTATAACAGTGATTCATGCAAGACATCATAAACAAAAGTATACATATATTTTGTATTTTAATATTCAGGGATTTATCAGTCACGTACTAGATTTATATGTATGTTTTAACCGTACCAAATTTGAAGAATTAAATGTTATTATTTTCGTTTTACAGTCGATATTATAAAGTGTGGAAGTTCATGTTCTCATCCAAAATGCTACGCCAGCTTTAATGTTCAAAAGTCTAAAAGCTTTTTGTTTTTTGTTTGAATTGTTAGTTTTTATTCTCTGGTTTAGTTGTATTCTAGAGACCAAACAGAGTTAACGTGCAAAAATGGAAAACTCAGAAGCAAGTTCATTACAGAAAAGTAAATGATCGTTTACATTATGTGATAAATACGAAATTATCCACGAATTAGACAGTGGGAAAAACCAAATTACCACATGTCTCGAACGTTACCACATCTTTCAAAATCAATAGTGATAAAAAATGTTTAAGGACGGTTTAGCTAACATCGAGGTTGTTATTGAACAAATATATGCCAATGCTAAACTGAAACAAACAAAGATTAGATAGATTTTTCAAAAACCCTAAATACGAAATATATGTTCGTGTTGTAGATTTTCAGAATTTATATTTTTGATGAAATATCATGTGTATAATGTATTCAATAAATTCTTATTTTTCTCATCTATTTTATGTACACCGTTTTTTACGAACTTTGCATGTAACAAACTTAATCTAGCGGTCCTGTGCGATTCGTTATATGCGGACACTACTGTATATGTAAAATTTAATAGTGGAACCATTTTGTAGTTGATCTTCCATGGACAAAACTAAAATAAAAAGACTTTTTTATTTTAGCTTTTTATATTATTATTAGCTTTTTTTTTTATTATAAAGAGAAATTTTTAATAACCATACGTGGATTCGTGGTTGTGACATAAAAAAAATTGCACTTTTTTTTTCCTTGCTTGTTATTTGGAGGGGAAGAATCACAGACAAAAATAGATTTGACCGATTTGAACTATTTAAGTGACCGAATTAAGAAGCATACATGAAAACAAATGAAAAACACTTTGCAATCTTCATTTTTTGGACTTGTGAACATTGCAGCGCAATTGAGCAGTGCATATACACCTATTCATATAACCCATAATAACTGGTATCTATAAAAGTTGCAACTCCCACATTTCTATAGCACGAGCTGCCACTGCCCTTAGTTTATACTAGATAAAGGACCAATTTTGGCAATTTTGATTGGATTGGTGATTGCCAAATCCAACTTGTGCATATCATTTTCTTGTTTTCAGTCTCTACACAACCAGTTTCAGTGTTTAAAGTCAAGTTCTAAAAACTAGGTTATTTTACATTAATTGTAAGGTTATGTTTACATATTAGCTGTTTGTGATTAACTGTTATTTGTTTCTTTCTAGTTTTTAGTTTTTTTTCTCATTATTAGTGTGAAAACTGTAATATTTACCACTGTTGCAGCTGTTAGTAAAATTAGATTATTATTCACTTCAATAATGTTGAGTAGCAGCTGATGGTGTAGATGTCACTGCTAGTACTTTTTTACTACATGCACATGCTCACACTCTAAATTTTAAATAAAAATAATTTTAGGCTGTATACAAAACGTAAGAAAAAAGCAAAATATTTAATACAAAGATTTCTACAAAATTTAGTATCACATCACACCAGCCTTACAGTATGCTATCACTGCTATAAAATATTGTACTTGATGATTTACAGGTAAAATATAGACGCTTTTTATATGGATGTTTTTAGTAGGTGAGGTAAGAGAGCCTTTCTTACACATCTTCAAAGTATCCACAACCTTGAAATATTGTATTATCCATTTACTTAACACATAAGGCGTTTTTGGAAATTCACTCGTGGCGACGGAATTAAAAAAGCTCTAGTAGTTGAGTAGGGTTACGCAAGTTGGTTTGTGATTTGAGGTTAGGTTATACATGTCTACCATGCTTCAAAAGGGAATGGAGCGTGGCAGGCGTGATAGAGAGAAACAACTTGCATATGGGGTGTTTATTTCTATCATTGTCAGTTATACACAAGGCAAAGAGGAGAAGTTATTTTTATAACTACCACTGCATTTATGTAACAAGAAATGCATATCGTTACTTGATATGAAACTAATAAACAGTGATTAATATTATACGCGAATTCATTTTTCCTTAGTTACCATTTATTAAAACTTATAGGTTATGTCAGTCAATGTAAACAAAGATTTGCATTCAAAAATTAACCAACACGATCAGAAAACTGATGGGTTTGATTTCCCTAACTAGAGGTAATTTCCGAAAGCGCCTATTAGAGACAACTATTTTACAGAAAATCTAGTTACTTTTTAAGCGGGTAGTCAAGTGTAAATTTAGGTTATGTTAATTGAATTTGTCGAATTTTTTATTTATCATATTTTCTGTATTTATGAATTTTATGATTTTATAAGTTTTTGAAAATATTAAAGGTGTTTATTATAATATCGTGTATAAAATAATAATAAAATGTATTATGGGTTTTAAACGCTTCAAGAAACCTACTTTCATAAAATTTGTAGGTTGTACGTCATATAAGTGAGGTTATAACAACATTATAATAATTAGTGTTATAGTTGAAAAGACATTATTCTTAAAAACAAAAATAAACAAAGAACTGTCTTGATTTTTAAATAGTTCTTTATTTTTATAATATAATGTGTCCTAACATTGTAGTATGTACAATTGTACATATAATAGCAGAAGCGAGCACACTTTGCTTACCCATTGACATGCCAGGCCAGCTAGAAGCGGCCTAAAGAAGTCGCTCACTGTATGTATTGTGATGATATTTTCAATTAAAAATAACTATTTAAAGGGTTAAAAATTTAATCTGAATTCAAAGGATACGTTACAAATTTCAAATACAAAAAAAAGTGATGGGTATCTTGAGGATTGATTTTCTTTATGGGTGTGACTTCGTAAGAGTCAGTTTGGAGTTTGCAGCGAGCTAAAAAAAAAAGAAATTGTATTAGATTAATAAATTAAACTATAATTATAAGATGTCATATATGAAAGATAGAACGGAAGGGTTGTCAGTAGATATGGAATAAAACTTAGATACCATGGAGGCAAGTGATTATTGATAATATTTACTATCTTTGCTAAGAATAAAAGGATGAGTAGGGATATTAATAATCGTTTCCCAGAACCAAGAATAACAAGAAAAATTGAATTAAAAAATTTTAGAGAAGAAAAATTTTTCTAATAAAAATATTAATTATAATAAGTTATTTATCAACTAAAATAGATTTTTGAAAGGAAGTTGTATAAAGTATTATGTTATTGTGATTGTACAATAAAAAAAGAGTTAATAAAAGTTTGAAAAAATAAAACGTACCTACAGAGTGTATCCAGTTGTATTACTGACTAATCCCAATAAGAAGTAGATATTTCTGGAGAGTGGGCATTAGTAATAGTTTGAAGAGCTCATCCATCGTGCTGGTGCTGAGATTATACCTGAAAGAAAAGAGATTTTAGAAAGGAATAAGCGGTAATAAGAAAGGAATAGAGAGGTGAATGTAAAAGTAAGTGCGTGAAATAAAAGCAGAGTACAAGTGTTTGTCTATTTTGGGTAAAAGAAATCGCATAAAAGGACAGTGTAATTAAGTCAAGAGAAAAGTTTTACTTACTCAAAGATAAACCCTTTTGGAAGTGTATGTAGCAGTATCTAGGTTTACAAAAGCTTGTTAAGTAAGTTGCAAACTATTGTTTTCAAATTTGCCTAAAAAAAAATAAGTAAAAAGAAGTAACACTAATCTCACAAAGAAAAGTAACCACTTACCTGTCACATAAATAAAATTTGAGGTTAGAAATTAGAGGTAACTTTTGAAATTGATATGATACAGGAAAAGAGTGAACACCGATTTTTCCTGATATTTAATTTCTTCATTTTGATTAAATGTTGAAATAAAATTTTTTTTAAGTTATTTGTCTATAAACAAATTAACAGTACAGTATATATTACGGGATTCAAGCATGGTATATAATCCTATAGTGTACAAAATTACCTCTGTAATGACAATATTCGATGGTTTCTGTGTTAAATGAATAGATAATAGAGGTTATTTCCATTTATAACAAATATTTTGTAAAAATCAATATATTCAGTCTTTCAATGTATACTGATATGAGTCTCTCTGTGCCAAAGAAATATTTCAATCCTAGTCAGCTATGGATTGTAGAGTAATTTATTTGCAAGATTGGCAGTACTTCTTTAAACAGTTCTAATACTGTTGAAGTTTAAGCTTGACAGTTTTTAATTCAAAATTAATTTAAAATGAACAAAGAAAAATAATGAAAATTGTATGGTGGTAACTACCACCAATCTTGCATAATCCATAGCCACCCAGAACTGAAAAGCATCTTGGACACTCGTTACTGTTTCATTAATTTTGCACCATATTTGCAAAATACAACTATAACAATTAACATTTTCTGTTCAGTTCTCACATAAAACTTTTATCTGCGTTGGATGCTAGTTGGGCAACAAACAGCAGCAATGGACTTCATGCATTGGGTCATCCCCACTGGTTACGTCTTCAATTAGCAACAGCGAAACTACTAGATCTCTCCTTATTATTACCAGCCACAGCACTACCACAATTTCAAATGTAATTTCATTCGTTTTTATTGTTGCCCTTCTTAATAAATCGAAATTGATTTTTTAGGTACCGTTGGGCTTTCGTTGGTGACGACTTAGCTCATGTAACCTCACAAAACCATCAGGATACAACTTTTACACCGCATGTAACCAGAATTGCAAATTTAATGGATCAAAAATTTATAGACACACAAATCGAAACATTACCAACAAAACAAAATGAATTATTACTAACGATGAGTAGCATTAATCAATTGAAAGATTTGCATGGATTCTTCAAGACTTTAAGTTTATGCTCGAATAGACATAGGACGGAATGTAGTGGGTCTGTATCCAGTGATTACAATTTGCATGAAAAGCAAGTTGATAAAAAATTGAATGTCATCTTGGAGAGAATCGATAAAATTATTGAAATGGATTTCTTGGATAAAATTCCGAGATAAAAGAACTTGTGATTTATCTTATGTATAGTATCACTGTTTTGTTTGCAGAGGATAAAAAAGAATTAGTTTTGTTGCTTGTTTTGTCCAAAGAAGTCAGTATTAAATGAAGCATTTGTTTTTAATTGAAGCACTGATATGGTATTGTAGGTTTGAAAAAGAAAATTATAAAAATACAAGATCTGTACAAGAAATATACAGATTGGAAATCGTTAAAATTATTGATTTTATAATTAATGTGTGTTTTTGTTTCATTATTGATTTTAATGAAAACAAGTGCATTAATGGTGAAAGTGTGTGAATATAAAAAGTAATAACTACTAATGAATCTATCGTAAGATCTAAACTGGTGCATACCACAGATAGAATAAGATTGTGTAAACGCAATTAGAAAGATCTCAATCACGCAATTAGAAGATAGATTCCTCTTTTCGTTGGACCAACATTGGAATAAGAAATTAATTAATCTTACTGTAATTGTTAATATTTTTTTATTTGTCTGTTACGCCAACTATATGTAAGTCTGTTGTATACAACGGTAATTATCAACTTCGAGAAACAATTGTGCTGTTTTAGGTTGGTTAAACTAATGCTATAGCCTTTTTAATCCAAAGATAAGGCAATTATTTTTAGTTTAATACCTATTTGAAAATTCCCAATGTAGTAATATTTTTACCGCTGCGCACGAACATGCTGCTTGCTCTCTGTTTGAAAATTCACTAGAAGTAATCAATACATTAACACATCGTTCAATAAGTCCCGGGACTAACTAAGAAAAAAACATTTTTTTCTAAAAACTTACTTTTATTCACATCAACATAATTTCCTTCAAGGGCTATACACTCATTCCACCGCTTTTCTAACTTTTCAATACCGTGCTTGTAAAACGACTTGTCCTTGTCCTCAAAATGAGCCTCAGTTGCAGCGATGACTTCCTCATACGAGCCAAATCTTTTTCCTAGCAGCATTTTTTTTAGATCAGCAAACAGCCAGTAGTCGCTCGGAGCCAGATCTGCAGAGTATGGTGGGTGGGGAAGCCGATCGAAGCCCAACTCATTCAATTTGGCCATTGTTTTGACTGACCTGTGGCACGGTGCATTGTCTTGATGAAAAATGATTTTTTTCTTCTTCATGTGCGGTCGTTTTTTTGCGATTTCGTCTTTCAAACTCACCGGTAACTCAATGTAGTAGTCGCTATTGATGGATTTTCCCTGTTGAAGGTAGTCGATGTAAATTACACCTTGCGCATCCCAAAAAACTGACTGTTGCGTTTTTGGACACTTCGGACGGCTTTCACCGGTTGCACGCCACTCAGATGACTGCCACTTCGACTCTGGAGTGAAATGGTGGATCCATGTTTTGTCCACTTTTTTCATGTCCAACTTTTCTTGTAAAATCGTCCACACACTTCCAGTTGATATGTTCACCATCTCAGCAATCTAACGAACTTTCACTTTGCGGTTATCCATCACGATTTTTAAAACTTGTATGCGTGCGACCGCGCTTAAAATCAGCATACCACCGGCAAATGGTTGTTTTCGACAGGGCAGAGTGCGGATAACGTTTTTCAATCCATTGCTGAGCTTGCACGGTATTCTTTCCCATTAAAAAGCAATGTTTTATCAATACACGAAATTCGGTTTTGTCCATTTTTTCTACAAATGCAAAAGTAGCGTCAGTTTCACCACGGTAACTTTGCTGTTTATGATCCGATTGACGTGAAAATCAGACACGTGTCATTTGAAGGTTAGATCTTTCGGAAAACGAAGTCGAGTTGATATTACTAACGCCATCTGTGGGTTAGTCCCGGGACTTATTGAACGATGTGTTATATTTATTAAGATTCTCCACGGTTAATTTCCATTTCTTTTATTAAAGAGTGCTAGAATCTTCGAAATTTATTTTTTCTATACATTCTTGTGTTGTTTTTAATTTATCTTGAGCATGCTTTTTTAAACTTATTTTACACTTGTGTTTACTGTCTGAATACTTTTTTGTACAGCCCTTGTAATATATATATTTTTTTTAAAAAGAAAGGTACTAAAAGTACAAATGTAAGTTTTCTTTTTATTAATGGTTGTTTTTCTTTTCTTTTTAAAAGAACTCTTAGCACAATATTAGAATTAAACAAAATTGATTGTTATTGTTAATATTATTATTATTATGCAAGGTTTCTTTTTTTTTGTTTTCCTTATTGTAATTTGTAAATATTTAAATATAACTGTAAGTAGCATTTATAATTAATTGATTACGTGATTTCAAAATGTGATTTTAACATAAAGATAAACTGGCGTATGCTTTCCACTGCTACGCCTTCTTGTTATATACTATACATAATATATATTTAAAGAAAATGTAATTTTAGTAAATGGGTATATATTTATAAATGTATATTACTACATTTTGCTAAAAATACAGTGCAATTATTAAGTAAATGATTTGTTTATAATTTTATAAAACCAACCTGCATAATACCAGCTTACCCTTCTTGATGTACTAGTAAATAAACTAGAGTCTCAGTTATCCAGTTAATGTGGGTGAGTGCCCTTCATCTCCAATAACCTGATAATGGTAAGAATTTCGTTATATAGTGTGTTCATTTTATTTGTTCTCATTAAAAATGTAACACTTATTAAGGCTTGAATCGTATTTGAATTTTTATTTTATTTTTTTCCCATTTATATCATAGAGTTGTATTTTTTAAAACGAAACTCACAGTAGACTGATGGTGGCATGATTAAAAGAATATTTTTGGAACAAGTGTGTTGGACATATTTTGTTTAATTATCTTATTAAATTGAAAAGAAAAACTATTGCTGATTACGTTTTTAACCTAAATCCTATCTTAATTATTTAAACAGCACAATTTATTTCTCCTGTATTACTTTTTGCATTTATATGTTTTCTTAGGGTTTATTTGTTTTAAGATAAAATTAAAATTTTTGAAAATACAACATATTAGAATGTTACATAGTATCAAACAAAAATTATTCGCTAGTCATTGATTTTTATTTCAATTGTTATCTGGCAAGAAGGCAACCAAGCAGTAAAACTTTTCGAAATTTTAACACTATTAATGTAGCAGCCACAATCACAAGCTCAAAAAAAAAATACATATTATAAAATTCAAAAGATTATTGCATTATTGCAATATTGCATATTGCAATTATTGCATAGTTAGATATTGCATAGTTATATTCTAGATTCTAGAATATGAATAATTTATTTGAAACATTTTTTTATCTTGGCAACAGGTGGTGCTGTAATCGCAAACAAACGACTTTTTGCGTTTTTCGCCGTCTCTGGCATATTTCCAGGTGCAAATAACAGTTTTTTATATTTTTGACTAAATAGTGATGAAAAAGCTTTGCTAATGTGTACTTTCATGAGAAAGAATTTTACGTTACGATCAAAAACGGAAATTCTCTCCCTAAGGTGTTCTCGAGAAACAGATTTTTTTCTTGCGTTGTATGTGACAATTTTTTTTCTGAAGTTTTTAGATCATTTTTTAACCTTAACGTCTACTTATTTAGATATTGCTTAATCTTTTTAATCTTCATATGAATATTTATTTTAAGCATATGTAATTAATAAAAATGATCGATAAAAAATTCTAAAGGGTCAATCCAAATCAAGTGGTCCAGACAGGAATTGATTGGTTGCTTCACTATTTAAAAAAAAATAATTTTTTTTGTGGAGTAACCCTAACATGTTGGTAGTCTAAAATGACCATTATTTTAATTTTATTGTGTATGGTTTTTGCATGGCGGCCATATTTGTTTCGCACGGTGTACTATTTTTTGTTATTTTTGAGGTTTACGGAAACTGATATAACTCAGCTCCTCTTTATCCTACCAACATGGAACAAAAGGCAGTTTGTTCAGAATTAAATGGGCTACAAAACTGCTTAATAGACATTTTTACCTAGAATGCAATTCCAAATGCTAAAATGTCCCTAAAGTTTTGGTTCCGGTTTTTAAAAATTTCCATGTTTAGGGGCAAGATTTTACCAGAAAGGAATGAATCATCAGGTCATAATTTGTTTTACACATAATTCAGAGCCTGTTGTGTTCACACAGGAAATCTCAGCCCTGAGACGCCCTCTTTTTAAACAAAAAATTCTCAAAATTCCAAAATTTAAAAAAAAGTGCAATTTTCAAACCTTTATATCTCTGGCCAGATACCAGATAAAAATCTGTAATTTCAACCCATCACAGTACTGTATGATTCCTTTATGCACAAAAAAATTGGAGTTTGAGATTTGACTACAAGCAGCAATATGAACACACAAAATATGTTAAAAATTTTACTAGGTACTGAGTATTATTGTGTATCTACTGTATAGACAACATAACATGAGACTTTATAATTGAATCGGTCAATGCAGAAAACTGAATATGTCCACTTTTTGTGTAAATTGAGTTGTACATGAATTCTCCATAATTCAAGACTGCCTGATCGAATGGTGCGAAAATTGAGCATGCCCTGCTTTTCTATGATGTAGAAAAGCAATGGTATAGTACAGAAACTGAATAAGCCTAGGACATGTTCAATCTCTGTAGCGTATGTCTTATATATGTAGGATGTGCTGAAGTAAAAACAGCTGAGCTGATATCAAATGAAGCCATCGTAGCGTCGTTTTGACATATACAAGTGATATTTTGTTGAGTGAAGTTCTCTATGCAAAATTGTCTAAATCAACTAGTAACAGTGACTTTTTTCCCACTGACTCCACACCCACTCCAAAACTGAAAGGTTTCCAGAGCGCTATGAAGTAAATTGAGAAAGAATTTGACAAATTTTACCAGCATATCCTAAAATGGCCTATGAAAGAGAAAGAGAAAGACAGTGCAGTGAAAGCAGACAATGTTTAAAAATATTTTTATTTCTATTTAGGATTTTCAGATTTCTTTTGTTAATATTAAGTTCAGTTGTTCTTTTGCTACAAAATATAGTATGAGCAAAAAGTAATTCCATCAAAGGTGTCTTTGGAATTTTGAACTTGTCTATTATAACATCAGTAAAATTATACAAAACAATCAGAGTCGTTTGACAATTGTTATAATTTTCTGGTATTATAATACACATGCGTTAAAAATTCCAAAAGCACCTTTGATGGAGGTACTTTTTGCTCATACTATATTTTGTGGCAAAAGAACAACTGAACTTAATATTAACAAAAGAAATCTGAAAATCCTATACCCGGTTGCACAAACACTTGTCAAAGTTAATCATCCGTTAACAAGCTGTTAGAACTATTAACAAACCGTTAACGGTTCGTTGACGGCCTGTCAAGTTTTTGATGGCTGTCAAGGATAACAAACCGTTAACGGACCGTTAACACATATTTGGGTTGCACAAACCGTAGTTGACAGTTAATGGCTTGTTAACGGTCCGTTAACGAATGATTATTTTAATCATAGACAAATGGCCAATTAAAGTCCGATTAACCTCCAAATTTGCTTTATTTTTTAAATTTTTAAATAATCAGTTAATACAAAAAATTATTTTATAGTGTTAAAAATATTTGGAATTGATTATCAAATAAATTATTAATATTCAAAATATATACATCTTGTTAAATATGAATATTTTTGTAAAATATTAATAAAACTTTCTTAGCATTGTTTTAATTAAATCTTATAAGTACCTAATAATAATAATAATAATACAGATTTATTTCAGTCATTACAAAATTTTAGTTAAACAGAAAAAGCAAAATTGATTCAGATTTATCACATCCCTCTTATTTGGGAGATGAAGTGCATCTTCCAGATCGAAACAATCCGTTTGAAAGTTTAGATGCGGTTGAATTCAAGGAGCGATTTTGATTGATTAAAAATACAGTATTGGATTTATTGCAAATTATAGGTCCTACATTACAGCCAGTTACTTAAAGAAATAAATCGATATCACCTTTAAACCAAATTCTAGTTTCAACAACTTATTGGTGTTCACATACACATGCACAAATCCACACTTTGTAGAATAATTAAACAGGTCACTGAACAAATTGCACCACTTTCGATAGAACACATCAAAATGCCACCTACTGAAAATGAACTGTATGGAGTGAAGGTTGCTTTCTTTAACATAGGTGGCATTCCACATGCTGTTGGTGCTGTCTTGCAACAGAGCTTTTTCGAAACCGCAAAGTTTATTTTAGTTTAAACTTGCAATCCCTTTGTGATACAAATCTCCAACTGCTTCATTTGATTGTATCAGTAGATGCTAGTACCATCTTTAATGATTCACCCGTTGCTTCACGATGGTGGATAGATATCCTGGCAAGGCCTATTTATAAACACCTTTTGTATATTCTATAGGTAAAGCTGAGGAAGACACACATTGTTACTCGTAACACAATTGAACAGTTTTTTGGTGTGCTTAAAAGGTTTCCTTGGGCCTACGATTAAAATTGGAATCTATTTCACCAGCTATTGTTGCCTGTGGCGTACCACATAATATCTGTAATAAAAACAATGGCATTATAGAATGATAGAAATTAAATTGAAACGAATGGATACATTAACTTTATGCCCATTCATAACGCACACCTCAATTATGGAAAATATTCAAATTATAAGCCTGAACTAAAATAATTTAAGGAAAAAATGTTTTCTATTTTGTTAAAATATAATTAAAACTTTTAAAAAGCTCCTTTTACCTTACTTTTATAATGAGGTAATTTTATTGGTATGTATTCGTACTTATGAAAATTGACTTACTTGGCCATAATTGATGTAGCAGGTTTTTCCACCTCGGAATAATTCCTTTTGTCCATTTTGAAGCTAAAATATTAAAATTATTTAGCAGTTTTATCATATTAATCAATACAAATAAACTTACCTGCTTAAACTGAGCACACATAAATGTTAGGTTATGCAAATTTGACAAATAAAACACCACTTTTTGCAATGTTGCCACGTATACAATTAGTTAACAGTCAATTACATGATGAGAGTTTAACAAAAGGTTAAATTGCTTTGTGCAATGCAATTTTCATTTGACGGTCGGTCAACTTTTAACAAACCGTTAACTAATGAGAGATTTGATGAGCGTTTCTGCAACCCGGCACTAAAGTAATAGAAATAAAAATATTTTTAAACGTCTGCTTTCACTGCACTGTCTTTCTCTTTCATAGGCCATTTTAGGATATACCGGTAAAATTCGTCAAATTCTTTCTCAATTTACTTCATAACGCTCTGGAAACCTTTCAGTTTTGGAGTGGGTGTGGAGTCAGTGGGAAAAAAAGTCACTGTTACTAGTTGATTTAGACATTTTTGCATAGAGAACTTCACTCAACAAAATATCACTTGCATATGTCAAAACGACGCTACGATGGCTTCATTTGATTTCAGCTCAGCTGTTTTTACTTCAGCACATCCTACATATATAAGACATATGCTACAGAGATTCAACATATCTTAGGCTTATTCAGTTTCTGTACTATACCATTGCTTTTCTACATCATAGAAAAGCAGGGCATGCTCAATTTTTGCACCATTCGATCGGGCACCCTTGAATTATGGAGAATTCATGTACAACTCAATTTACACAAAAAGTGAACATATTCAGTTTCTGCATTGACCAATTCAATTATAAAGTCTCATGTTATGTTGTCTATACAGTAAATACACAATAATACTCAGTACCTAGTAAAATTTTTAACATATTTTGTGCGTTCATATTGCTGCTTGTAGTCAAATCTCAAACTCCAATTTTTTTGTGCATTGTTGTGAACCACTTGATTGAGGTTTTACTTATAGACCATCATAAATAAAACGATAACCAATTATAAATTCAAAACATTTATTAACTAAAAGTAAAAAAAAGAATTGTTCCGTTTCGTTACATCGTTAATTACCAACTGAACTTTACATTGTTCTTTTAAGACTTACTTGCTATTGTAAAATGCAAGCTTGCGGTTCTCATGGAACGCAGTAATATCATATTTCACAGGTTACACGTGGAGTCTTGAATGCAAGTGCATAAAAAATACAAAGTAATGATTTTACATTCTGAAAATAGATTATGTGACTTTACAATTCATGTTGATAAAAAGAGAGAAAACGTAATTTATAAAATAACAATTTATAAAATTTAAATTGAATTTGATATTGATATGAAACAATTGGATATTACAACACTTCCCCATTTTAAAGTTGAAAATTGACTTGATCAGAGCAATTTTCGTCAATTATTCTAGGTTGTGGTACAGGTTTAGTAACTTCGGCATAAATATCTTGAATTACATTTTGTTTTGGTTTTAATTTAATACAACCCAATTTCTTATAAACTATCCTAACTAGTACAATACTAAGTATAAACAAAAATAAAACATAAATGACAACATAATGATGAACATCATGCAAATTAATTGAATCTAAGTACGAAGTTGCTTGATAAAGTTTTAAATCTTTAATATTAGCACTAATCTTATCTAAAGAACTTGGTTCAGATAAAAGTAATTGATTATTTAAATGCAATTCAGGTATGGACATTCCTGTTATAGTTTTGTTAATATAATCTTTTATATGTAAAGCAGGAAAAAATTGCAAAATGATTTTTGAAGTATAAAACTTATGAGATGAAAGTATAGCGAATTTTGAATAAATTTTACAATCTGAATCAATCTTAAGAATGCCTGTTGCATTTAAAGTAAACAATATAGGAATATTTGTATTTTGACACACTAAATTAACAGTTTCAGGTTTAGGCGCTACATATATCCATGAATTTTCAGTGGCTAACTGAATCCATAAGGTATGATACATATTTAGAACTCTTTTTTCACAACTATCTGGAATGGTAGAACTTGGAATAAATAATTTTGATTCACAGTCATGATCAGAATGCGTTAAAAATACAGGATCTGACTGTTTACAAATATAATGATCGAAAAAACTTTTATGACATTTTGAAAACTGAACTTCATTCAAGAAAAAATAATATTGTTTAGTATCATCTACGACTACATAACTATGTCTAGGTACAATATAAGCATATGTATAATTGTTAATTAACATAGGTAATCTACTAAGTTTCATTACATTAAATAATCTAACTTCTACTAAAGGTATTAATAGAACAAAAGTAAAGAATTTATTTGAAAAGTAGGAATTAACATGAATAGCATTATATAATTCATGCATGTTAGTTAAACTTAAGCTTACAGGAAATTTTAAATTTTCTGGCAATGAATTTTGAATAATCTGTAATTCTTTTAATAGTCGTGCAGGACTAATTACTAAAGGATGCAAAATGTGCTGTTGTGCACTCAAAATAATGCTTAAATATTCTTCTAAATTAAATCGAAAATGCTCAATTAACAATACTAAGGTAGGCATAACTTCTGCCAATTTTAAAATTAATTTTTCTTTATCTTGAATGTCATTTAATAGCATTCCCACATTTTTACTATATTGTTGAATTTCGGATATTTGACTTCGAAAATTCTTGAGGTTGCTATTAAGATTTTTGACGGTGGTATTAAATTCGTTAATAGTACTTTCTAGAACAGTAGTTTGTCGATTAAGCAAATCGGACAGTTTGACTTCATTATTATGCAATTTCTGAATTTGATCGTTAAAATATTTTTCGTCATCTGCATCCATTGTACCAAACAAAATTTTGGAAATACCGCCTACAATATTTAATGCGCCGCGTTTGGTCCTACTAGCTAGCTGTGTATTTCCTACCAGATTATTGATTAACCTATAAGTAGCTTGTATACGTTCAATCGTGCCATTAGTTAATATTAAAAAATTCTTACAATTACCGAAAACGCCTTCATGTTGATTACAAAGGTCAGATAATACATTAAAATAACTAGTTAAAACTTCATATTGTTGCATATAAGCACTATTATTTAGATAGATGATTAATTTCCATTCATCGTTAAAAAGATTTAATGTTCCTACTCTTTCATAAAAAATTCCAGGACTTGATTCAATACTCGTAATATTATAAGGTAAGCTTAAACTATTTGCAGTAAAGTATATCAGTAAAATAACAATTACAACAACTGAATGTTGCGTAGCCATCTGAAAAAGAACAACAATTTCAGTAATGGATTTGAACTTAAAATAATCTTAATTAAAATAATTAAATTATGAAATAAACTAATTTTCATAAAAGAGTTTTAATCGGTTATTATGAACTTTAACCGGTTTATTCTTAATTAAAATAGTGGAATTAACATCGGAGTCAATTGAAATTATAGGATACGGTCCTGACCATAGAGGTAACAACTTCTTACATTTCCCTTTAGTATGAGCTTCCTCATGTAGAAGTACTTTATCACCGATGTGAAAATTGACATGATTAGCATTTTTATCATAATAATCTTTCGATAACTCTTTACTTTTTATTAAATTATCCCGAGCAATCTGATGTGAATTTTGTAATTTATACTTTAATTCGTAATAATAGTCATCATAATTATAAAGAGGTTCGGGATTTTTAGTTAAAGATGTTGGTAATTCCACTTTATGACCGTATAATAATTCGAAAGGAGAAAATTTTGTAGCTGCATGCGATGCAGTATTGTAAGTAAATACCGCGTAAGGTATCCAAGTGTCCCAAGTGGTTTGGGTTTTGTCTATAAAATGACGTAAATATTGTATTAAATCACGATGATGTCTTTCTAGAGCACCATTGCTTTGAGGATGAAATGCTACTGTTTGAATTTTCTTGATCTTTAAAAGTTTACATACGTTTTTGAATAGGTTACTTAGAAAATTCGATCCCTGATCGGTCAATAATATTTTAGGTGTACCGTACTTACAAATTATATTTAATACAAAATATTCGGCAATAGTGGAAGCTTCTTGATTTGGAATAGGGATAGCTTCTGAAAATTTGGTTAAATCATCTTGAAAAGTCAACAAATATTTATTGTTGTGAAAAGTTACTGGTAACGGTCCGACAATATCTAGACTAACTTTTTCAAAAGGGAATCTTGAAGTAGTTGTTATTACCATTGGTAATTTATTACGTTTAGAAACTTTATTCTTTTGACAAGATTCGCAACGTTTAATAAATCGCTTTACATCTTTGTTCATTTTATTCCAACGATACTTTTCTTTAATTTTGTCTAAAGTCTTCGAAATTCCTAAATGTCCTCCTAAGGGAGTGACATGATGTTCAATTAAAATAGTTTCAATCTCGTCGCGAGTTAAATCGGACGAAACATTGTTATGAAAAATAGAAATTATAATATCAGTTCCTCGAAATAGATATCTTAACATAATGCGTGTCTTTTCAAAATTCAGCTTGTCGAAACCACTAGCTAATCTCGGTACAGCTAATTTTTTGATCCCTTCTTTCAGACAGAAATCTTTTAAATTTGTAAGCGTTAAAAACATGCTTTCGTAACTAGGAAAATCAAAAAAGTTTTCCTTAGTGACCAAATGTAGGATATACCTATTATCCTTTTTTGAAATAATACTTTATGTAGTTCTGGATTTTGAGATTGAATTTCTTCTCTACAATTAAATTTTTCTTGAAATTCCTTAGCAATACCTTTACTTAATTTCAAATCTTTGCTTATACAATGAGCAAGACTAAAATCTACTGGAGCATCAAACAAATTTCCTTGCATATCCCTAATATTAGTATTTACTATGATTTTACCTTCAATGTCTTTTAGGTAATTCTGATAAGATGATGTCGACCTAGTCACAACAGAAATTCTACTTAAAGCATCAGCGTTAACGTTACTTTTGCCGCTGCGATGAATAATATCGAAACTATATTCCTCTAACTTTATCCTCCAACGAACTAAGCGAGAAGTTGGATCCTTCACATTAAAAATCCACAAAAGGGGTTTGTGGTCTGTAACTATAACAAACTTTTTATTAAATAGATAAGGACGAAAATGCTTTACTGACCATACAATGCTTAATAATTCCTTTTCTATGGTACTATAATTTTTCTCGTGTTTGTTAAGCACCCTACTAGCATATGCTATGGGACGATCACTTCCTAAAGTACCCTGAGATAAAACTGATCCTATCGCCACGTTACTGGCGTCTGTTGTTAGAATAAATTGTTGTGTAAAATCTGGATATTGAAGGATAGGTGGACTAACCAATTTTTCTTTTAATGTCTCGAATGATTCTGAACAAAGTGAGCACCAATTGAAATCCACATCTTTTTTCAAAAGATTATTTAGTGGTTGAGTAATTTTTGAAAAGTTTTGGATGAACCTGCGGTAATACCCTGCAAGACCTAAAAATGATTTTACTTCCTTATGATTTTGTGGAGTGGGAAAACGTTTGACAGCTTCGATTTTCTTA
The DNA here is from genome assembly GCA_929113105.1 of Agrypnus murinus. Taxonomy (NCBI): domain Eukaryota; kingdom Metazoa; phylum Arthropoda; class Insecta; order Coleoptera; family Elateridae; genus Agrypnus; species Agrypnus murinus. The sequence goes on from OV816027.1 coordinate 141,711,605, forward strand.
GGGTCTGGCTTGATGCCATCTTTGGTGATAATATGACCAAGGTACACAATTTCCTTTCTTAAGAATTCACATTTACTGGGTTCTAATTTAAGATTATAATTGCGAAAACGTTCGAAAACTTCTATTAATTTTTCATTGTGCTCAAGAAGAGTCTTAGCATAAATTATTACATCGTCTAAATAAATAAAACATTTTAACCCTTGTAAACCGGTGAGAATATGATTCATTGCTCGTTGAAATGTGGCCGGGGCTCCTTTCAACCCCATTGGCATTCTCTCAAATTGATAATGATTATAATTAGCACTGAAAGCTGTTTTTTCCTTATCCTCGGGATGCATTGGAATTTGAAAAAATCCTTGTCTTAAATCCAGACAAGTGAAATATTTACTACTTCCTAATTGGTCAAGAATTTCGGTAATATTTGGAAGAGGGAAAGCTTCCCCTATAGTGACATCATTTAATTTCCTGAAATCTATTACACAACGGAACCTTCTGTTACCTTCATTATCGGGCTTTTTGGGAACAAGAAGTAATGGAGAATTCCAAGCACTGGTACTTGGTGAAATAATTCCATCTTTCAACATATCTTCAACTTGAGATTTAACTTCTGATTTTAATTGTTCGGGTATTCTATATGGTCTAACGTTAATAGGAGCGGTATTTGAAAGCAATGGTATGGTATGCCTAACTGCACTGGTGCAAGAGAGTTTATCACCAGGTAAGAAGAATATATCATTAAATTTGCGACAAATTTCTAAAATCGAATCCCTTTCTTCGGTATTTAAATGATCAGTACGAAGATGTGATTGTAAAAGTCTTAACCTCTGGGAATCATTTTCAAATTGAGTACAAAAAACATCGTAATGGTCTAAATCATCAACGTCAAGATTAACTTCACCTAAGTGAATATCGCGGTCGGTAGCATTCACTAAACTAATTTTACATAAATTGTTTATTGGCTTAATAATACAATTCCCTACATATAACCCTTGTTCAAGTTCCTTTGACAAACATATGCAATTTTTATTATAATTATTAACTTTAACATTTACGTAAACCTCGCTTCGAGAGGGTATAATAACCGGATTAAGTTTGGGTGTCAATTTCCAAACAATTTCCTTGTCCTTGAACATAAATCTAAGAGTATTTTGCCTATAATCAATATTTACTTGATATTTTTTAAAGAAATCATTCCCCAATATACCGTCGTATTCAAAAGAACTATTCTGGGGTAATATATGAAACACATGAGAAATTTGTAAACTATGCTGAGGGATTACAATGTTACCATAACATTTTCCTAATGTGGCAATTGGTTGATTAGTAAATCCCTGTAACCGGGTTTTCGCGTCTTTATAAACTCTTATTCCCTCCTTTAAAACTGAACTTTTTAAAATACTAGCATCAGCGCCAGTGTCAATAAGTAATGTTGCCCTATCATTAATTGCAACTGATAATATGATATTGACCACATCTGATTTTGAAGATTGATAAAATTCATTATTTGAAACATTATTAATATTTGCATAAACAAAATCATTATATAAAGAATTTTTACCCTTACTTTCTTCCATTTCGGAAATGGTCAATGGTAATGACGCATTTAACAAATTATTGCTCCTTGAAATAAATTGAGAATTTTTACCTTTATTTTCTTCTATTTCGGAAATCGTCAACGGTAATGACGCATTTAACAAATTATTATTCCCTGAGATATTTTGAGAGTCAGACCTCAAAGTCCTATTTAAACAATTTGATTCGACAACATGCTTATTATGATTGTTTCGAGAATAATATGGAGCATTCGAAAATAACTGCTTTGAATTAGTAATAAAATTATTATTAGAATGATTATTTCTTCTTCCATTGTATCTGTTGGAAACTTGATTATGTGAAAATCTATCACAATTGTTGTTTCTACGAAAATTAGAATAATATGAGTCACCTTTTATAGCTCGACAATTTATATTTTGATTAGGATTAGGGTTTGAAGCACTCGGGCTCGAACTAGCTTTATTCCTATCAACCCTATTATCCCTATTTGGACCATATGATTGCTTACGTTTATTTTCATAAAAAATTCTTTTCCTGCATTCTGAAATATCGTGACCATTCTTTTTACAGTAACGGCAAGTTATTCGAATTTGAGTAACGGTTGGTTCTTGTTTTACATAACGTTTATTAAAATTCACACTATTAGAAGTATAATTATTATGGTAGCCTGAATGTCTGAAATTTGATTTAGAAGAGGATTTATTAGAAAATTGAAAAAGTTCTTTATGCTGTTTAAATGATTTCTCCTCTATACAAGCTGCTGCGATAGCTTTCGACAGTTCCGAAAATCTGCCGCCTTTAATGACTAACCGAATTGGGTCCCTCAAGCCGTTCTGAAAGGCCTGGAGAGCCGATTTTGAATTTAGACTATCGACTATTTTCACAGTGGACTCAGTTGTCCCTTCTTGTGAATAACAAGCATCGTTTAATGACATCAGAATCCTTTCTATCCTATTCGCGAATGATCTGACATCTTCATTAAAATTTTGCCTACATGTAAATAAGTCTGTTTGAAGTTGAGCAATACTTCTAGTTTCGCCAAAATTTTCTAAAAGTACGTTTTTGAAGCTACTCCAATCATCTAAAGATTTATATTTAATGCAATTATATGCTGGTCCCGATAATTTACTTTTAACAACACTTAAAAATGTGGCTATTTCGCCTTCTTCAAGAGGGTTTTCAATAATTTCACAACATGAAATAAATTTGTCGAGTTCATCCCTGTCACCCTTGAATTCAGGTATGATTTTCAGGGCGTTGTCTACACTTAATTTTTTGCTAGGGGCCATATTAATAAACCTTGAAAATAAGATAAGGTGACAAAATTTGAATTATTTATAAATAAAATGCTATAATGTTAAAGGATGTTAAATGGAAGTAATTAATTAATTAATTGATATTATAAACTTATATAGAATTAGATATCACTAGCAGTATGTGATATAATAACCTTTCGTAAAAGGTGAAAACGCAATTTGAATTGCTTTATAATTAATTGCTACTTGTTTGTTGCTAAATCGCTTTGAATTACAAGAAAAACTTCGGCCCTAAGTAGCTTTGAATTTGCATGCGAAAAATTAAATTATAAACTTGAAAATATTTGTGTTACATAATACACATTAATACACATAGAAAATAGGTTTTAATTAGTATACCTAGTATAAAGAAAATTAAGTAAAATTATGTGTAAAAAATCGTAAATGCATGCAAAATAAATTAAAATAAAATGTCACAAGTGACTGCAGATTGAACTGCGATGCTCGGAAGCACTTGCCCAAAGGCACACTACACAAACACAACTTACTGCTGTAAATTTGCGGAATTGGTAACGATGAACAGGATGACGCCTTACAGAAAAGAGTGAAGGAGACACTCTTTAAAAGGGTCCAACCAGGAACTGGAAGTTTGCTGGAAGCCTCCTACAGAACAGGAATTTCGTACAACCCCAAGTCGCCTCGCTAACGGCCTGGATGAGCTCGATCCTCCGTCGCCGCCGGCTCGCGAAACAGCACCAACACCTTGGGAATTCGGCTGAACGTACTTCACAAAAGGTAGTGTCCACTAAGAACTTCGGCAAAACACATCCGTACCGAAATCAACACGAAACTCTGTCTATAAAACCCAAAAAGTGCGTGATGTGATTGTCACACGCGTATCCACGAATGTTCTTAATAAAGGCGTTAAAACAAAACAAATTTTAAAAGTTTAAATATTGAAGTTACACTAACAATTTCATTCCGTCTCGTAGTAATTATTAAATGTAGTAACGTTTTATAAACTCGCGTAGAAAATTTAATTTATTGAAGATAATGCACAAATTTTGTTTCTTTTGGTTGAAAATTGAATGAATGTTTAAAGGTTTATAAGTGTAGAGTTGAAGAATTTAAACTGGATTGATTCTTCTTTGGCAAAGGAATTCACAATAATATTCACAATTTGTTTAACACAATTTTGTTGTTAGTTTTAACACAAACGGTCCGTATAACACAAAAAAAGTTTCTCAACACAAGGTTTCCAATATTGCGCATGTATTGAAATCACGGTGTCGCACCACTTTTTCGTGTTCGCGAATGTAAAGTTTTCCCTTTCTGGACGCCAATTAATACAAGTGAACGATATTCGCGGATTCCGGGTTTTAATTTTGTTTACACCTGACACCAAAATATATATTATGTTGTGAACCACTTGATTGAGGTTTTACTTATAGACCATCATAAATAAAACGATAACCAATTATAAATTCAAAACATTTATTAACTAAAAGTAAAAAAAAGAATTGTTCCGTTTCGTTACATCGTTAATTACCAACTGAACTTTACATTGTTCTTTTAAGACTTACTTGCTATTGTAAAATGCAAGCTTGCGGTTCTCATGGAACGCAGTAATATCATATTTCACAGGTTACACGTGGAGTCTTGAATGCAAGTGCATAAAAAATACAAAGTAATGATTTTACATTCTGAAAATAGATTATGTGACTTTACAATTCATGTTGATAAAAAGAGAGAAAACGTAATTTATAAAATAACAATTTATAAAATTTAAATTGAATTTGATATTGATATGAAACAATTGGATATTACAACAGCATAAAGGAATCATACAGTACTGTCATGGGTTGAAATTACAGATTTTTATCTGGTCCCCCACCATAGATATAAAGGTTTGAAAATTGCACTTTTTTAAAAGTTTGGAATTTTGAGAATTTTTTGTTTAAAAAGAGGGCAAGTCTCAGGGCTGAGATTTCCTGTGTGAACACAACAGGCTCTGAATTATGTGTAAAAAAATTCTGACCTGATGATTCATTCCTTTCTGGTAAAATCTTGCCCCTAAACATGGCACTTTTTAAAAACCGGAACCAAAACTTTAGGGACATTTCAGCATTTGGAATTGCATTCTAGGTAAAAATGTCTATTAAGCAGTTTTGTAGCCCATTTAATTCTGAACAAACTGCCTTTTGTTCCATGTTGGTAGGATAAACAGGAGCTGAGATATATCAGTTTCCGTAAACCTCAAAAATAACAAAAAATAGTACACCGTGCGAAACAAATATGGCCGCCATGCAAAAACCATACACAACAAAATTAAAATAATGGTCATTTTAGACTACCAACATGTTAGGGTTACTCCACAAAAAAAATTAATTTTTTTAAAAATAGTGAAGCAACCTGTGCTGGACCACTTGATATAGATTGACCCTAAAATGTAATCTGCTCTGCATATGGCAAAATAATATTTAAATCGTACTAATTTAATATTTAATTTTAACAGAAAATAACTTGCTACAGTTCTTTACTTCGCAGTTCTATTTAAATAGTATGTAATTGTTGAAAATCAACTGTTCAAATAAATAATTTTTATTTCACAATTTAAAATTTTATTCGTTTAAATTATTCTTACTTTATATGGCCTGAGTGTATGAGATATCTATATTTCATCATTCATTGCTATACACTAAAAGAAAGATAACCACCGAAATTTAATAGTGAATTACAAAGTGAAATTCTCGTCGGCAGATTTTTGTAATGCACCGTGACTTGACATGTTTTGAAGTAAAACCATCTTCCCCAGTAGAATCTTGGAAAATGTTGTTAGAATGGAACACAAATTCTAACAACATTTAATGCAAAAAAATATTGTTATCACGTACAACGTTATCCGTTTGTCGAAAACACCTTAGGTAGAGAATTTGCATTTTTCATTGTAACGTAAAATTTTTTCTCATGAATACACATTAGCAAAGTTTTCTTAGTAAAAAAATATGAATAACTGTTATTTGCACCTGTAAATATGCCAGAGTCGACGGAAAATGCAAAAAGTCGGTTTTTTTCGATTACAGCGCCACCTGTTGCCAAGATAAAAAAATGTTTCAAATAAATTATTCATATTTTGATGAGTAGAATCTAAATATGCAATAGAATTTAGGGGTTCCCATTTGAATTTTCAAAGTTGCCCCCCTTACCCCCTACAAGGGGGAATCAAGGGGGTTCCATTCTGGGGTCATTCGAAAGAGCACATCGACAATAGTAAGATCACCCATCGTCTTGTTGAAAACTTTTAATCCCACGCATTTTAAAAGGGGTGTACGGGTGGTCTGGACCACCCTGTATAATGTCAAATTATTTTTTGTACTAGCACAAAAGATTATATAAATATACTTTTTGTACAGTTTCTGTGATAACCAGTAACAGTACACTGCCGCCCATTTGAAAGTGCACGATAGACCCGATTTAATTCGGTTATATTTTCTATAACTTTAAGCTGATAAATAAATTATTTTAAACAAGTATTTGAAAATTATAATAAACCTTTCATTCCGCTGCAGCTTTTATAAACACAACCCATGGAATCCTGACTTACACGATGTCATTTTGGAATATTGTATATAAAGAGTCATGCACTTTCAAATGGGCAGCACTGTACCTAAATGGCTTCCTTCATTTTCACCACTGGACATATCTCAAAAATAGAGATTGAGACTGCACTCATCATTCATTTTCTTCCACTACTTACGGTTACTGCCAAGCAATTTGAACCACCCTTTATATTTCTTAGTGGTTGGTTCGAGAAATCATGTACAATTTATGTGCAATCATTTATTACTCTGCAAGTGCATTTCTCAAGTGATAAACTAATCCTCTTCCATGTGCCTCGCATCATTTTTCTTCATTAAACTATAATAGTGACATCGTAAATCAATACGCTTACAGAATACCACAGCATAATCAGAACTATATTAATATGGCATCAGTCAGGTCAGCTAACACATAACTTGGATAATTGAGACTCTAGTACATTAAAGAGGAGTAGCTCTGGGGTTGAAGATAAGTTCAGAACTTGAACCCCTGTCGTGTAAGTTTGGGTAACCAGTAAGACACAAAAACTGTTGTGAATAGGTCTGGGGAAATAAGGGATACGAGTAGAAAAAGAAAAAACAACAAATATAGAACTTTGAGTCTCTTTTCTAAAAGGCACGGCTTGCAAAGATCAATAGGGTGTTAGACATTGAGATGAAGGTCCCAAGTCATTTCTTGGTGTAGGTAAACTACCCCTTCCTTAGTTAAAGTTGAAGTTTCTGTGCCTTACTAACTACCTAACCTTAATAACATAATAACAGAGTTCCGAACTCATTTTCAATCCAGTCGCTACTCCTCTTCAGATTTAATTCATGTATATCTGTGCAGTTATTACACTTCATGCATTCCATTCTCTGATGTGCTATTGCATAAAGGATTTCAGCCACAAAGGAGAGAGGGTTAAGAAGTGTTACTTCAATATGAACTAAGAGAAACGTAACTAACTGCACCCGATGTATGTCCTCAGTCAATTTATAACTTTTTTGATAACTTTATGGAATTGTTAATATGTTTGCAGATATATGTAAAGAAAAATGAAAAAATAAAGAATTTAATGTATTTTATTTGTTGATTTGTTGAATTTTCTCATTTTGCTAAAGGGCTTCTTCTGACCAGCGTTATGTTACGTTATAAATGTTAATTGTAATTAACATTGCCAAACCACCGAAGTAAATACATACTTGTGTTTAGTACAATAACTTGTGTTTTAAATACATAAATGTTTATGTGGTTGTCGAGACGGACTGCTTAGCGTGCCCATCTGACAGCACGGCGAAGTGTACTGAGGCTTTATCGACGAGAAAAATCCTCTCACTGGGGTTTTTGGGGATCGAACCCGGGCCTGAGTAAGAGTTGGATTCTTTACTGTGCGGTTACCCACTTTACCACTTATATTAGCAGGTGTGGTTACAAATTGCAATTGTGACATTTTCTTAGGATTTGCAATATAATTCATACTAATAACAGATTACAAGGACTGTGGTTTATCATAAACACTTTAAACAAGGTCTCTGAACTAAAAAATTTTTAAAAATCTAATCCACAATCCCTAATCCCAAAAATATTTAAAAAAAATTAAATCTTCAATTCCTAATCCCAACAAATATTTTTAAATCATCTAATCTTCAATCATTAATCCCAAAAAATATTTAAAAAAAATCCAAATCCTAATCCCATTTTTATTTTAAATTCAATCCCTAATCCCAAAAAATATTTTGAAACATTGGAGAAAGAACTCAACTCCGGTTATTTTTGTTGTTGGGTAATTCCTGGATTAACAGAAATTTGTATCATAAGGTTATGAAAAGAACGAGATTAACACAAAAACTTCGAACTGGTGAAAAGTCTTGCAAATCTCTGTTTTAATACATTTCCTATTTGCAAGTCTTTTCACCAGTTCAACAAATGAAAAAAAAAATTTAAACCGGAGAAAAGCCGTGCAAATAGCAAATAAATTTAATACAAAAATTTGTATCAGGAAGTTATGAAGAAAAAGAGATTAATATGAAAAAAGATTCGGCTATTCGAGTTGGCAAAAAGCCTTGCAAATTTCTGTTTTAAAACAATTTCCCATTTGCAAGGCTATTCGCCAGTTCGAATTTTCTTTCGTGTTAATCGCTTTCTTTTCATAACCTCCTGATACATTTTTGAACACTTTATTAAAACATAAACCATCTCATTTCAAAGGCTTCTCACCACTTGAATTGTTATTTTTCCAATGATACTTAAAAAAATAACCACCTTATTTCAAAGTAAGGTTTTTAAAACGTCCTTTAAATGTTTAAGTGACATTAAGAACTAAATAATACACATTGTATATTAACAATAATTATTTATTTATTTTGTACAGAGTGTGCCTACAATTTAGAAATAAAATGGTACATAAAGAATAAAAAATATATACCATGTATTATTGGTTTTGTTACCTAGGCTTCGAATAGAAGGTAAAAACATAATTTTTCAAATATTGGCTCCCCTAATTATTTTAGAGGACAAGTCACTGCAGCAAAGTTGTAGATCTTATTAAATACTGCTCAAAATGCCCCCCTTTAGCTTTCTGTGTTAAATAGTTTCCAAGATATAAGTGATTTTCTGGTATAGGAAATTAACATTGTAAATAGTTGTAGATATGTTGCTGCTAGATGTTGTAGATATAACTTTGCTATAGTGACTTTTCCTCTAAAATAATTAGGGGAGCAAATACTTACACCGTGTATTTTTAGAAATATAGCTATAAAAATTAACACAAAATAAAAGCATTGTTTTTTACATTTATTACAGGTTTTAAGGTAGCTATATAAAATTGTAACTAATTTATGTAATATGGGAAAAGACGATCATTTATCACATCCAAGAGAGAAAACAATACATTTGAATTTATTTGAAAAACACAAATTTTACAATTTAATTTTAAACCTAATCCTAATAAGAATACAAAGTAAGATAATCTGTAAAGGAAAACAGACTTATCATAATTAAAAATTTAAATTGGTAGTGTTACAAAAGGTACCTAAGTAATAAATATACTTGTATGTACAATATTAAACATACATAATTTCATATTTGTTAAATACATGTACTATAAAACAAAAGCAAAAAATAAGTTAAAAAAAGTCTAACAAAGACTTAAAAATCAAATGAGAATTTATTTATTAGTGAGTATAGATCCAACTATGCCTAAAGATTTGTCATTTGAAGAGATTTTCAAAGGTTTTGAATTCTATTGATAAATAGCTTTTACATTCATTTTTATATTTGCGTGTCCTAATGGCTTCATTAGGACACGCATTTTGCGTGTCCTAATGAAATTTTTTAAAATACTGGAAACAGTAACATTTTATTTTTTAAAGTTGATATCACTGTTAGACAGCTGTTCTTAGAATGTCAAACTTATGTTATTTACACAGTAAACTCTTATAACTGGAATGCAACGCTTGCAAAACTAGTATTGCAGGCTACATAAATGCGCCGAATAATAATTAAGCTTAATAAGGGCGTAACAGTTTTTATTCACAATCGATACATAATGTGTTCATTACTGACGTTTAAAAAGTTAGAAAGTAGTTTATTATACACCATAGTCAATAATAAGTTCTCTTGGTTAGTAATGAGTTCTCTTGGTTAGTAATATCCATTACTTACCTTTTGCTCGTTCTAAATATTCTCAACAGATGGCAGAAGTTTTCGTATCTATCTTTACTTTTAGCAGGTAACAAACAGTCAGTCACTGTTTAGCAACTTCTTGCAATTCCGGTGGTGTGCAACTTACATCAGTTTCACTATCAGACATTTTAAATCGTGTAAATGGCAATTAGGAGCAATGTAATTAAATTTGGTTTAGTAGTGACACGAATTTACTTTGACAATTGTTGCAGCAATTGTCATTTTATCGCCACCTGAATAAAAACGCTGGTGTTGTGTCCTACATATATCAAGTATAAGGTATCAATGTAAGAACATAATTATGTACGATTGTGAATAAAATAGCATACATACCTCGGCGGGAAGACATTACGCGTCGAGCAATTGCTGCCCTTGGCGCTTCGCGCCACGGGCAACAACATTGCTCTCCGCGTAATGTTCTACTTCCCTCCTCGGTAAATAATCTACTATTACTTTATTATTAACCAAATTGTAGATTTTGATACTGACATCGTAAGGATGCATTGTGTTGTGTATTAATAGCTCACGATAAACTTAACGTAATAAAATTAAATTTGATAAAATTATACATAATATCTTTACCTTATAAGTTATAATATCCAAAAGATCCAATGAATAATTATTTTGGTTAACAAAAATCATTCTTTGCTGAAAATACTATTGTATTTATACCTCATTACTTTCTTTAACAAACAAGGTATTTATTCTATGAAATGAAATATAATTATTCTTATTTCATCCAAGTTTTTAATTCATTAAGTAGCAATTATTTATGTCACAAATATATTGGCATACATTTTACTTTGAATTTATAATAATTTTCAACAGTACGTATAATACACCTGGCAAATTTGAACGAGGTCCTGCTGCTTGTGTGTATGAGATAAGAATGGGAATTTCTACGTCGCGCGGATTACCTAAAGTTAAGCAAGGTTATGTAAAAAACAAAATTGCATAATTTCTAGTGTTGCCAACTGCTATGCTACTTACCAAAATATCCCTAACAAATTTTATTTAAAACTAAGTAATTTTTTTAATTATTTAATACCGAACTAACGCAAATAGATAAAATAGTATAAAGTATTCGCTTCATAACACGTTTTAGCGCACTTGTCCAAATTAGAAAACTCCCCGGTACGCGTGTCGTTTTCTAAACTCGGACGCGTGCGCTAAAAACGTGTCTTATGAAACTAATACTTTAATATACTATTCTAAATTTATTTATATTTTTTATACATTTTAGGGCCGGTATTATAAAACTTTTTACTTCCTAGATAAGATTTACTTTGAGAGTAAATTCATTTGTTCTGTCAATTTCATATGCAAATTGACAGAATAAATTAATTTACTCTCAAAGCAAATTTTATCTAGGAAGTAAAAAGTTTTATAATACCGGCTCTTAATGTATTAGAAATCTTATTATAGATCTTAAGTCCTAAATCAGCTATATTTTTTAGATTTATGTTGTTGTAATTGACTGGAATAGTTATGTTCTTGTTCATTCTAGCATGTATGTGATATATGTGATGTACACTGCTTTCTGCTGTTTTGTTTTTATGAATAAACAGTGTTACCATAATCATATACAGAGTTCTTATGTTACCAGTGGCGTGCGGTCCATCGAAGCAATGGAAGCAACGCTTCCCTTGAGAATTTATTAAACATAAAAACCAATGCTAACAAAAATATTTTTATAAAATTATGGTTATCGTTTATTTAAATTTGTAATATTTAATATCAATTAATATTAATATCAATTCCGTACAACAAAAAGTATAATTATTTAGAGTACTATTTTAAATTAGGCTCATTAAACTTGCACGGAAAGGTAATACCGATTCAAATGTGTTACATACACTGCATATAAGCACTGCTTACAACTGCTCTTCTCTTAGCCTTGGCGTGATTCAGCGAGCGTGGTCATTATAGTAGACGATGCTCTTAGCATTGTTTGGCCGTTATTGTTAGTGTGCTTCATGCCCAAATGTTTATTTATTATAATTTGGTTCTTTGTTCGATTTAGTATTTGTTAAATTTTATGTTACTTAAGTAATGTAAATCTGCGAATGAGACAGTATTTTGTCGCATTTTATTATTTCAATTTATATAAGTTGGATTTTTTTAAAGACAAATAATTCTATTTAGTTTGCCTGTATGCAAATTTAAAATTGCATTATCGTCACGACTGCAAATTCAGCTGCTTCGGTGGAAGGTTCGAGTACCTTCGATACATCCGAATCGGGTCGATTTTTTTTGTTCAGTTTGTAAATTATTAATAAATAAGAATTTTCCGCATACAGTTTTGGGGAGAAATTACAAATTATTAAGAAAGGCAGATCAAAACCAGAACTTTCAAATTTAACAACAAAGATTAAAACCTGCACTGGTATTTTGCTAAGAAAGACCGGAAAATCGAGTTGCAGTATAAATACATAGTAGTAGTTTTTTTAAAATAAAGAATAATAGTCAACAAATTCCCTAAGTATAAAGTGTAAAAGTTCTTCTTTGAAAAAACTTTTAAGCTTAATAATTGTAACACTGTTTTTTTATTATACCTAGCAGGGGCGGATCCAGAGAAGTATTTTGAGGGGAAAATTTTTGGAAAAATAATTGTTTTAATAAATAATAATTAAACAAACATTATTTGTTTCTATTCTATGTATACTTATTTTTAAATTGGGGAGGGGGGAATTATTCCCTCCCCGTTAATCCACGCCTGTACCTAGGTGTATTATAATTAAAATCGTGGTTGCTTCTCTAGCCTAAATTCTCACCGCACGCCACTGTATGTTACAAATACCTTATTGAATACTGTTCAAAACACCTTCACTTTATTATCTGTGTTAAATAGTTTCCAAGATATAAATGATTTTCTGGTATAGGAAATTAACATTGTAAATCAGAAATTCGCTAATAGCAATTGCCACGTTATATTTAGACCTTAAGTGTAAATGCAAGAATTATTAAGCAGAGTTTCATGGAGCAAAATCACTCATCAGAATGTTACAATTACTACTGGTGTGGAAGAAATACATGAGAATTTTCAAAGAAATCTATTTTTATAAAATCTTATTAGCCATGACAATAACTGTCAGATTAATCTCAAAAATCACGTAGAGGTTATGTTATGCTTTTGTATTATGAACATATTTTATAAATTGATTCTGATTTTTGATTTTTTATTGTTGTTTAATTTTGTTAAATTACTATAATCGTTAAATAATATAAATGATGTAACCCCATAATAAGATTAATAGCTATTTATGTAACAAGTACATAATGTAGGACATTATAGACAAGCCCAGTTTATGGCCGAGCGAGCGAAGCGAGCAAGGCCTATAAAAAGGGCGAGTCTATAAGGTCCGATTATGTAAGAGTTGCATACAAAGCTTTATGTTCAATTCCTAAAATTGGCTAATTATCCAAAAAAATTCAGTTTATAAATTTGACGTCTATTCTTGACAGAAGAAAATTTTACATGTAATATACAGTTGTCATACTTTATTTTACTACTACCACTTTATTTTACGAGTACAATAATAAGCCAGTTTTGTTTATTGTTTCCAGCCTTACATTGTGGAACTCCATAATCATGAAATAAATAAAGATTATTAAAAGTTTCACAGTTTTATTAAAATACAACCTGACAATATTGTTTCGACAGCTATGCTGTCATAATATTACCTTTGATAATGACAGCATAGCTGTCGAAACAATATTGTCAGGTTGTATTTTAATAAAACTGTGAAACTTTTAATAATCTTTATTTATTTCATAATAAGCCAGTTCACTGCCGCAAAACAATACAATAAACAGTACTTTATAATGCAATCGGGCATAAAATGTTTTTTCTTATATTAGTATCATTCTTATAATATGTTTTAAATTTATGATACAAAAGCACGACATAACCTATCAGTGATTCTTGAGATTAATTTGACAACTATCGTCATGGTTAATAAGATTTTATAAAAATAAATTCCTTTCAGAAATCTTGTCTATTTCTTCCACACCGGTAGCAATTGTAACATTCTGATGAGTGGTTTTGTACCATGAAACTGTGCTAAATAATTCTTGCATTTACATCAAATGTCTAAATCTAACGCGGTAAATGCTATTAGTGAATTTCCGATTTACAATGTTAATTTCCTATTCCAGTAAATCACTTATATCTTGGAAACTATTTAACACAGATGCTAAAGTAAAGGTGTTTTGAACAGTATTCAATAAGGTCTACAACTTTGCTATAGTGACTTTTCCTCTAAAATAATTAGGGGAGCTAATATTTCAGAAATTGTGTTTTTACATGCTATTCCCCTATGTTACAAAATCGATAATACACCCTGTACTATATCATGGTAAAGGATTTTTATATTTAAGATTTCTCTGAGAATATAAAATTTATGAATTATACCACGAATTTTATTAGAGAGATATTTCATATGAGGTTGCCATTTTAAAAATTTGTCAATTATTATACCAAGGTATTTAATTGGTGAAACTTCATTGATTTGTTGGTTATTAACAATAATATTTGCAAAATCAGGTCTGTTTGCATTAGTTAATGAAAAAGCGATATAAATTGTCTTTGTTAAATTTAGAGTTAATCTAATCTAATCTAACCAATTTTTAGCAATTTTTAGACCATTTATCATTTTATCTTTTACCTCTTGCCAAGTGTTGCCATCGAAAAGTAGAACAGTATCATCTGTATATAATGTTATGGAGCCATTTACTTCAAGTGATAAAAAACTGTTTATATAAGTCAAAAATAAAATAGGTCCAAGGACTGTGCCCTGTGGCACACCAGTTTTAATAGTTCGTTTATCACTTCAAGTATTATTAATTTTAACTACTTGTACCCTTTCAAAAAGGTAGTTTTGAAACAAATCTAGCACGGTTCCCCTGACTCCGTAATGCCATAAGACATCAAGAAGTTGTTGATCATGAGGAACCGTGTCAAAAGCTATGGCTAAATCTAAAAAAATTGCAGCACATTCTTTCCCAGTATTTAGGTTGTTTGTATTTTCTGATGTTAACCTGTACATAGCATCTTCTGTACTGCGTCCTTGAATGAAACCATACTGATTTTCTGCTAAAATGTTATTGTCATTTAGGAAGCTGAATAATTTTTGTTTTAAACATTTTTCAAATAATTTTTAAAATTACTTATTAAACTGATTGGTCTATAGTTATTTATTAATGTCTTTGGGCCGCTTTTATGAATAGAAGTGATTACTGCTATTTTGAAATGAGAAGGTATAATTCCTGTTACAAAAATTCTATTATATGCAGCAATGGTTGCAGATTGTGGGTCTGTTTTATTAAATTAGTTGTAATTCCATTTGGACCTGGTGAACCTGTTGTTTTTAAATGAGAGATGTGTTTAATTAGTTCAAATTCATTTACTGGAGATAAAAACCAGGAACTTTGTGAAGTATATTCTACATTTATATGATTATTAGGTACAGGTATTGATTTGGCCATTTTATTACCAATATTTACAAAATAATCATTACAGTGGTTCGCTATATCTAACTCATTTTCAAATGTGATACCTTGATCATATATTTTTGTTATTTTTGTATGGTTTGTTTTTGATACATTTTCATACGTAGCATTTTTAATTATATCATATATTTTTTTCATATTGCCTTTATTATTATTTATTTTATTCTTATAGTAGTTATTTTTTTGTTTTTCAATAATTTTGTTTAAAGTATTTTGATATTTTTTGTATTCATCGTTTAACTCAACACTGTAATTATGCAACAATCGCCTTTTCATTTTATCTCTATGCTTAATAGAGGTAATTATACCATTTGTAATCCATTCATTAATCTTTTTGTGTTGTTTAAATTGTACAATGTATTCAGAAGTCGCTTTATGCTTTAACTCTTTATAAGTAGATACGTATATCATGTGTGTTTAAAAAGGTTTTAAATTTTTGAAGATCAAGTTTATTTTTTTTATTTCAGCACTATTATTGTTATCTTTATTATTTTTTGAAACAATATTAAGCATAGTTGGTCCATGATCAGTCATTTGAGAGTTCAAAATCTATGAATCTAAACTTATGTGATTAGTTTTTAATTTCTGTTTAACAAAAATGTGATCAAGACAAGTGTTACTTTCAAATCTAGTTACAGAATTTATATATGACTTATAATCTAATAGTGACATTATTGCTAAATAATTATGTGCCTCGTTATCTACATCTAGTATATCTATATTTATGTCACCTACAAAATCTCCATGTTATTGCCTTCCTTCCCTACATTTTCATGAAAATTGTGAATATCATTAATAGAATTGGGTTTCGGTAGTGGCTTGTAAACTGCAGTAATACCTATTTTAATGTTATTTATATTATTGGCATGATTATAAAACAATTTATAATCAGGAATATTACATTGATTTATT
Source organism: Agrypnus murinus (assembly GCA_929113105.1). Lineage (NCBI taxonomy): Eukaryota > Metazoa > Arthropoda > Insecta > Coleoptera > Elateridae > Agrypnus > Agrypnus murinus. The sequence goes on from OV816027.1 coordinate 141,728,101, forward strand.
GAGGGTATAATAAATGTTTCGCTTAGAACTATAATATCGTTAAAATGTAATTTAAAGCTTTCTAATGGTAATATTAAGTTGTCAATATTCTTATTCATACTCCTAATGTTGATATGTAATAAATTAAAGATATTTTTGGAATATTTTATTTTTGTATGCAATAAGTCAGTATCCACTAAAATTGAATTTTGGTTGTTACAAGTTTTATTGTCTGAAGAACATCATCTTGGTTCAGATGCACCATTATCCGTTGTAATCAATTCTACTTCTTAAAAGCTCTTTGTGATACTTAATGGAAGGGCATTCAGGATCTGATGTTGTATGGCTTGTATCATATTTTGTTTTCGAAAGTACTACTTTTATGGTAGTATTCTTGACATTTAAAACACCTGCTCACATTTAAATTTTCGTATACATTGTATCTTTCCCATCCAATAAATAATTTCTTTTGATTCATCATTTTCCAATATAAATTAGGAGAACATTTAAAGAAAATGGTGGACGTGTTTTGATTTCTTGTTTTTTTTTTATATATATTATTTTCATCTTTTCAGTTTCCTCTATCCATGTATTCTGTTGTCTTATAATTAATTGGTTCTAGTTCCTCTGCAGCTTGTTTATTGTTATAACCAACTACTTTCATTTTAGGTAGGTTTAGTTTCAATATATCTACATTGTAGTTGTTTCCTAAACTTTTTTCTGCAGCTTGCTTCAGTTTTTCAATATCACGTTTATCTGTACATTTAACTACGATGCCTCCTTGTTTTGTTTCTTTAATATTTTTTATTCCTATCTTTAATTGATTGTGATTGATTGATTGATTGATTCATTTTTTATTACTTCTGAGTACGCGGTCTTGAATTTTATTTCACTATCGTTTTGTTTAGAGTTTATTCAGTTTTTAAATTTTGAACTTCTTTTTTTAAATCGGTTAATTCATTTTTCATTATTCTATCAGCTGAATCGTTAATTGAGATTTGGACAACATCTTCTTACAATCATTACATAATAAAAGTCTTTTCTGGAGAGGCATACACTTTATCTCCGATGCTGAAAGGGTTATGCAGTTTTTATGAATTTTTTGGACATGTAATGTAAATCTTTTTGAATTGTTTTTTACAATTTGAGCATTTATCTTCATTGCCATCCATTTCAAAAGATTATTTTAAACACTTTATTTCATTGAAGGTTAATTTTATCAGTTGATGTCTTTTGTATTTGCATAGATTTCTAAAATGTTTATATATTTACAACTGTTTTTATTAGTTAACCTTATTATTAAAGTCCCACAAGCACAATTTTTCTATGCAGGTAAGTACTTGACTAAATTGTGTTATGAAAAATCCCGTTTTTAAATGTAGTTTTTATCACTTATTTTTGTACTTGTTTACTAGAGTTTGACGGTTTTTCAAACCCGGTTTTAAAACACCGGCTTTTAAAATAAATTTGTCACATTTGAAAACCGGTCACATTTGAAATTAAGAAAACCAGTTTAAAAGAATTCAAATTATTGTGTAGAAATTAATTTTTAACTTATTTGATTTGCTATTCATTCTATGCAACGGCTGCAGACACATTTTTTCAACGTTGCGAGTTGGGTTGGCCAGTGCTTGTGCACTGCGCACGTGGAAAAGAGAAAAGACATGCCTAACTGACTTATTTTATCGTAGTACATATGTGCAATCCGTCACCACGAGTAGAAGAAGAAACTACTCATCAGAGTAATGCCTTTTTAAAGGAAGCCATGGAAAAATCAATTCATAAGTTTCTTGAAGACCCTGAAGAAAAACTTACAAATCCAAAGACACTGAAAGTTGAATTTTCATTATTTGAGGCAACGAATAAAAGAACCAAAAACTTAGGTTTGTTATTTGATGCCCTGAAAACTATAAAACCAAGCTCAGTAGCTAGTGATCGAGTATTTTCAATTTCAGGCAATATTGTGTCCAAAATAAGAACAAGGCTTAGCCACCGTGAGTGGACACGGAAACTTAAAATCTTATCTACATAGGTTTGGAATTATAGAAAGTCCTGACTGCTTATGTGGAAACGGTGAACAAACAGTTGATCATGTATTATACCAGTGCAATAACCTTACACGCCAAAGAAGAACCTTAATAAAAACTATCTTACTTTTGGGTGGTAATTGGCCAGTAGAAAAACACGACTTAACCTATAAATACTTACCAGCATTTTTAAAGTTTGTTCGATCCATAGATTTTGAAGTAATATAAAAATAAATGACAAATCTGTATAATTGTTAGGAACGAGTTTATTCATGATATTCGATTTATAAATTATAAACTTGTTATTTAAAAAAATTTTATTAGTCAAATTATCAATTTATTATAGACTACACATTATTATTACAATTTTACATATATATAAGTATAGTTAAGTATATGGATTTATTTGATTATGTAGTAATTACATTATTATCTAAGCTAAATATAAATGTAAGTAACTTCACTTATATAAGTATAAGCTCATAGTTAATTTATTGTAAATAACGTGCATGTAGCATTACTTACCTGTAATGGAGCGTGCTGAAAATAAACGTATAGACCTGAAAAAAAAATACATACATACATACATGAATGCATGCATTCCTACTTACCTACCTGCCAGCCTGCCTACCTCCTACCTGCCTGCCTCCCTGCCTGCCTACCAGCCTACCTACTTTTGTTTTAATCTGCTTAGCAGATTGTAATCTTTAGACTATACAAAAGTTAAAAAATAGAATATTCCCATCTATAATTGCATTTGAGATTACAAACATTCCATTGTTTCCACGTATATTTTGGGATTGACATTTGGAGGTTAGGATGTCAACTCAAACTCCGAAAGCTGAAACCAAACATCGCTACCAAGAAAATCGATTGATTTTTTTGCGGTGTTGGCACGATTCTTAACCTATTTACATTTATATTTACACTTTTAACAGTTAAACAAATGTACTCCAATTGACTTAAATTATTTTAATATACAGGGTGTCCCACAATGCTGTTTACACGCAATATCTTTCTTATTTGAAAAGATAAAGAAATCAACCAAAAACTATTGTGAATGACCCAAAATGGACATTCAGAAAATATCCTTAAACGCTGGTTGCATAGCAACGTTTAAGACATCATGCCAACTTGATTAATTTTTCAAATTGCACCATCTGTTGTTTTCACGGAAAGTTATTTCTCACTTCATTCTGCATACGGTAGTATGCCTTACTTAATTATCTGTGCATTTAGGGGTTGAAAAAATATTTTTTATAAATTGTACATTCATATTCACTAACTAAATTATTTATTCAAAAAATATGATTAGAGCCATGTCTACAAGGGAACTACTGAGGCACTTTAAAGCCCGTGTAGAGTCCACAGGAGGGCATTTTGAGCATTTCCTTTAGGTTAAGATAAATTCAATTTATAAAAAATATTTTTTTCAACCCCTAAATGCACATTAGATAATTAAGTAAGGCATACTACCGTATGCAGAACGAAGTGAAGAATACATTTCCGTGAAAAAAAAAACAGAGGGTGCAATTTGAAAAATTAATCAAGTTGGCATGATCTCGTAAACGTTGCTATGCAACCAGCGTTTAAAGATGTTTTCTGAAGGTCCATTTTGAGTCATTCACAACAGTTTTTGGTTGATTTCTTTATCTTTTCAAATAAGGGAGATATTGCGTGTAAACAGCATTGTGGGACACCCTGTATACAAATAATTAATAAATCCATTATAGGCATTAATAATAAAATTATTTGTTCAGTTTTACAAGGATGACACTGAAAATTCTTACAAAATCAAACAAGGATTAGTTTTAAAACAATTTAAATGATTTTATTGTTTTTCAAAATATTCCCCTTTAACATCAATACATTTTTGCATTCGATGAAACCAGTCCTTAACACAATGATGCCACTCTTCCTGAGACACTTCAGAAACCAGGTTTTTGTAATGTTCCACTGCTTCATCTGACGACGAAAAAGTGATTCCACGCATTTTATCTTTAATTTTAGGAAACAAAAAGAAATCACAAGGTGCTAGGTCAGGGCTGTACGGTGGAGGGTCCATTTTTCACAAACTTTTTCAAAGATTCGTGGTAAACAGACATTTGTGTACCAATCGGCAGTAACGGTACGTCTATCTTCTAATGCTATAGTAGCAATATGACCTGTTTTAGACAAAAAACTAGCAATCATCTTTTTACCAGCACTGCGAATTCTTCGAACTTTTGTAAGCTTAGGTTCGGTTCGAAAGACCCATTGTGCCGATTGACTTTTCTTTTGAGGATCATAACAATAAATCCAAGATTCGTCACCAGTGACGATATTCCAAACCAAATTTGAAGTGTCGCCTTGGAATTTTTCCAGAGTTTTTCTGCACCATTCAATGCGATGTTCTTTTTGATCGGGAGTCAGTTTATGTGGAATCCATCGACAACAAAGTTTTCTCACTTCTAATTGTTGATGTAAAATGTTTTGTATTTGACTCATACCAATGCCCAATGTCACCCGAATAAATTCATAAGATGTCCGTCGATCTTCCTCAAGCATTGCTCGAACAGCGGCAATATTTTCATCAGTAACAGTAGTTCTTGGGCGTCCTTCACGAAATTCATCACTAAGAAAAAAACGGTCTCTTTTGAGTTCGCTGTACCAATTATAAATTGTTGCCTTAGACGGGGCTTCTTCTAATGCCAAATGCACTTCTAAGCCGATCTTCACATTGTTTAGGCGTTAATGACGATTTAAAATCGTAAAAAATCATAGCCCGGAAATGTTCTGTAATCAAATTCATTTTTGGGTGAACACAGAATCTTTAAATTATGATAATTAAAAAACTATTAGAGCAAATCGAACAAACTAAACGGCAATCAACTCGCAAAACATTAAAAAGTAGCTGTCAACTAAAAACAAATTTCATTTGTTTTTAGAAACATGGCATTCTAGATATTATCAGTGTTCCCCTCATAAGAATGTTAATTTATTTTTTTCATTGATTGCTATTTCTTGTTAGAGCCTATGTAAAAGCATAGGAGCTATTCCCTTGCTCTTCATCCTGCAAAGATCCGCTGTAATCTCCTTAATTCTGTGCTTGTCTATGATTTCTTACGAGTACATAAATACACGATTATACTATACACAAATACTTTTATTAGGTTTAAATTTACATGAAAAACTATACAGTATTCATTGTTCAAATTATAAACTAATACAAAAAATAATTATACATATAATAAAGACTTATTGATTATAATAATAGTTTAGGTATATCTTGGCTGGCAATTTGCTAAATCTAACAGCCATGACAACAATAGTTTAAATATCATTTTTTAGGTAACAATTACACACTAAACTAAACATACACAAAAGAAGAGTCTATTCCTTTTTTACTTCTAATGCAAATCAATTAAGAAATATCGAGAAATGTTCAAAAAAAAAAGGAACAATCCATAAATTAACATTAGTCTCACTTTTCTTAACACAGCTAACACTCGACCTAAACTTAAATTTAATAATTCAGTCTATATCGATTAAAGAATAAATTTATATAATCAGAAAACAGGGATTACACACACGTTAATATATATTTATGATTATTATTATTGCAAAAGAGCTCTGCACCAAAATCTCGATTTATTAAAAAATTCCCTATATTATCATTACTTTTTTTCATATGTGCAAAACTTCTCAATCTTTCTTCCATATTCAAATAGATAAGAATATATTCTGTTTATATAAAAATATTGAAACGACGACCCATAAGCACATGCCCCATATATTCATACTTAAGTAAGCTGCATGAGTTTTATAAACAGGCGTCCAAGCGAACGGAAATGTATTCCTTAACAGCTCATGCCCCACATACAAAAAAATGGGATTCATTCCAGGATAAAATAGTGGTCTTCCACCCCATTTACGTAAAATATCAACTGTCACAAATAAGAACGCTTGGATTACAAAAGCCATACCGCCGATGGTTAAAATAAATGAAAGAGACCACAGATTTTTGTTTATGGGTATAAGTCCATGATTCTTTGTGAAGCCACAGAGGCTGGCTCCGATTAAAGCCTGTAATTCAATTCGATTGTTATATTTTAATCAATAAGTATTAAAAAAAAAAACTTACCGTTACAATACCCCAGGTTGTCCAACGAATTACTCTAGTTTTTACATTGCTGTATGTATGGAGAATGCGACCAGCTTGAACACCCAAATAAACTAACACGATGGATGTTAAGGTTCCCAATATACCTGAAAAAAAGAAAATTTAAAGTAATTTAAATTGCGTTAAATAACTCCTGTCATAAATTACCTTCAGGATCGTAATGCACGACAGTCTCGTAAATCACTTCGCATGTTGGTTTTTTATACATATGTTCACCAAAAACAAGTCTATCAATATATCCAGCTGCGCCCCCTGTGCATTTGTTGTAATGACCTAAATCATGCAATCCACCAGGTCCTAAATAGCCTCTACCACAATCAGGAACTTCCAACAAGAATGTTATTGTGGTATGAATGAATATCATTACGATCATGATCATCCATTGGGGGATTGCTACTAAGATGTCTTGAAGGAAAGATAAACGACCATACTAGAAGAAATAATTGTTTAATAATGATGATAATTATAGTAGTATGACAGTGTTTTGTCTTATTTAAATATATACAGGGTGGGGCAATAGTGTGGGGAAGTTCGATAGCTCCTAAACGGTAACAGCTAGAAAAAGCGTTCTAATACGGATGTAAACAGTGGATAGAGGCGAATCTAGAGAAATTATTTTCAAATATACAGGGTATTGCAGAAAGGTATGGCACGCTTAAGGTAATTTTTTGATAAATAGAATGCCCCAAATATTTTTGCATATTTAACACCTCTCTTGGATGGACTCACCATGTACAGGGTGTTCAAAATTAATTTTTAAATTTAGAGAACTTTAAAGCTAAAATTCACAACTTTTTCAAATGGAACACCCTGTATATTTTCTACCTTTGTGATGCAGAATTAAATAACGAACACTTTTTGTATGTACGTCCCTATAGCTATCTGTAACCACTTTTGATTTACTGAGAAAGACTGCAAGAAGTACACAATTAAAAAATTATTTATTTAAAAAATCAAGATTTTTCAAATAAAACAAAAGAAAAAAACTATAACAAATGCTCCATATGTTGCCCATTTGCATGAACACACATTTCGATGCGCCTTTGGAATGATCTTTGTACGTTTCTTAACATTGCCGGCGTGATACTTCTAAAAGCATGTATTATTCTATTCTTCATATTTTGGATTGTGGTCATCAATGGATTGGAAGGAATGGACCCACTAAATGGCCTGCGAGATCTCCTGATCTTACAGAAATGGATTTCTTTTTATGGGGATATGTGAAAGAAATTGTTTATACAGAGACACCAACCACAATCCAAAATATGAAGGATAGAATAATACATACTTTTAGAAGTATCACGTCGACAATGTTAAGAAACGTACAGAGATCGTTCCAAAGGCGCATCGAAATGTGTGTCCATGCAAATGGGCAACATATGGAGCATTTGTTATAGTTTTTTCTTTTGCTTTATTTGAAAAATCTTGATTTTTCTAAATAAATAATTTCATAATTGTGTACTTGCAGTTTTTTCTCAATAAATCAAAAGTGGTTACAGATAGCTATAGGGACGTACATACAAAAAAAGGTTCGTTATTTAATTCTGCACCACAAAGGTACAAAATATACAGGGTGTTCCATTTGAAAAAGTTGTGAATTTTAGCTTTAAAGTTCTCTAAATTTAAAAGTTAATTTTGAACACCCTGTACCATGTACAGCCCCTGCAACAAAATCCCTAATTAAATTCGTCTTCACAGTTGCGGCCGTGAAAGCGGTAAACTGTTAAGTGGGTTAATGTAATACTCAATTTTTTTGAAAAAAATTTATAACTTCTAAACCGGTCATTAGATGGCGCTAAAATCTTAGATATGAATAAACCTGCCAAGAGAGGTGTTAAATATGCAAAAATATTTGGGGCATTCTATTTAAAAAAAAAATTACCTTAAACTTGCCACACTTTTCTGCAACACCCTGTATATTTGAAAATAATTTCTCTAGATGCGCCTCTATCCACTGTTACATCCATATTAGAACGATTTTTCTAGCTGTTACCGTTTAGGAGCTATCGAACTTCTCTACACTATTGCCCCACCCGGTATAGGGTGTAACTAATATAACTATAAACCTCGTAATGGGGGTTAGCTGTAATAACTTTTATTTTTTTATTTTTTCGTATTTTAAATTAAAAAAAAAAATTAAATGCGATTTTCTCGAAAACTAGCAGAAAGCGACCACATGTTGATATGAAAAATATTTTCTAAACCTCTACAGCTATCCCCCATTACAAGGTTTCTAGTTATATTAGTTACACCTTGTATACATAGCTTGCTGGATGTATCTTTACAAATAAAGCAAGTTTAATACCTACTTCATTAACCGATACCGTTCGTTTAGCAAAAGTAGCTTCAATCAATCCAACAATTAAATAGGTGACTCCAATACGCTGCAATACACCGGGAAACCTCAAGCTGACGAGTGTAGTTGTTTTACCATGCGAATTCAATATAATACCAAACATTATAAGTATTACAGACCGCCGTATAATCTGCATGAATAGTTGCCTACGTGGTACAGCTCTACGCAACTTATTATTTAATGAGATTGTAAGTGAAAAGCCCATAAGCCATAAGAACCTGTAAATTATACTTAAGAATAATAAAATCTACATATCTCAGAACAAGACTTACCATGGGAATACTAAATCAGCAATTGTTAATCCGTTCCATACGGAATGCTGAAAAAACCAATACTGTCCTCCTCCATAGTTAACAAAGATCATTAGCATTATACATAAGCCACGGAATACATCGACTGATTTGACACGATGTGGATGTTTACGGATTGGGGGTGGCCTTTCGATTACTAAAGGAGCATTACCCGAAGGACTTCCTAAATCCTGTAAAATTCAGTTATCAAGTTTAAAATCAAAATTGTAATAATCATTGATAAGAACCGCCTAATCTTGATGTATCATTAACTTTACCTTAACATATAAATATGAACAAAAAGTAAATTCATCAAGACTGACTACAAAATTAAAAAACAAAAGGAGGACCACTGATCACTACATACAGTTATAAGCTGTGTTCATTTAAAAGTTTTAAAAACAGAACAAGCAGAATTTAGAATGTGGTCACGTACATAGGACTGCTCTAAGTTTCAACCAAATTCGGAACAATTTCCAAGCAGATACTTGAAACAAATCTATTGTTTTTTGTATATAATATGTTTACAATTAATTGCTACTTTATTATAAACTCTGTTAATTTATTTACGAGTCTGTTTGTTTATTTATAATAAATAATTATAATTATTATTATAAATAAATAATCAAAATTAATAATTATAAAAAGATAGAATGATTTATCATTTATTCTTCAACATGGAATATAACACAACCACGGTACAGTACAACCCGGATTATCCGAGGTAACGTGGGGGGACCCCTCCTCGGAAAACTGAAAACTCGGATAATCCGTAATAATTTTTTTTGTATACAGTGATAAAAAAATATATTTATTTGAAACGATTTATTAACAAATTCAATTAAATATGTATTACAAAACAGGAAAGTAACTATCTATTCGCTCCTGCCTAAAATTTGATTTTCGTTTCCTTGCTGCCATGTCCTTCCAGCGTTTAAAATAAAGCAGATCTCCTGGTGTTGCTTCAGCTTGCTGTTCTACATATAGCAATGCTTTATCTAACGCAGCAAACCCTTCTTGGTGAGAAACACGCTGGTCATCGACCACACATTCATCCATATCTTCATCATCATCATCATCATAGTCCGGTTTTTGGGTATCCTGAAAAGCCGCTGATAATTCTTCAATACTGAATTCTTTTTCTAAATCATCTACTGCAACCCATTGTTCAACATCTTCTTCTGTGACGTTTTCACAACCCTCTAAGGTTTGCATTAACTCAAACAAACTTTTTTCATCTTCTTCTTCTTCTTCACTGACAGAACATGAAAGCATTTCTTTGCGGTTTTTTAATTTAGAAGCTAATTTATCTAATGGAATATCATCCTCACTGTCATCAAACTTTTCAAAGTCAATAACTTTTGACCAAGATTTCTGAATAGTGGAATCACGCACAGAATCCCAAGCTTGACTGACCCAATATATAACATCCTTTAATGTAATCTTCCGCAAACCACTTGTCAAATCTTCTTTTTCTGTATGTTGTAAGAGATGAACAAGGAACAAACGCCTATAATTTTTTTTTATATTCTCGAGGACGCCTTGATCCATTGGCTGCATTATACTTGTTACGTTCGGAGGGAAAAACTTGACAATAATTTCGCCCGCATGAAGTCCTTCTCCAGGGTGAGAGGGCGCATTATCCATTAACAAAATTGCTTTAATAGGAAGACCTTTTCTTTTTAAAAACTTGGTAACCGATGACACAAACTCTTCTGTAAACCAGATCGTAAATAAGTTTGCATCCATCCACGCGCTTTTTTGACTCTTGTAGTAAACTGGTAGGGCTTTAGGTGAAATGTCTTTTAAAGCTCTCGGACGTTTAGACTTTCCAATTACCATCAGTGGGATTTTATGTCTGCCAGATGCATTGGAACATGCCATTATGGTAACTCTTTCCTTACTTCGTTTATGCCCCGGAGCGGATTTTTCCTCTTGAGATGCCAAAGTTTTTGAAGGAAGCATCTTATAGTTGAGACCACTCTCGTCACAGTTATATATTTGATCACGTGTGTAACCACTGTCTTCGATTTGTTTTTTGAAATCCTGCCTAAATTTTTCAATTGACGATGTATCAGCGGACAGTTTTTCCCCGCATACCGTTAATTGTCGTACACCATATCGTTTTTTCCATCGTTCAAGCCATCCAGAACTAGCAGTAAACTGATCTAAGTCTGGAAATTGCTTACTAATTAATATTGCCTTTTTCTGTAACATAGGTCCCGAAAGTGGCACCCCTTTCAGTCTTTGTTGATTGAACCACGTAAATAATATCTCGTTAACTTGTTCATATCCACCAAGTTTCATTGATTTTCTCCCTGTCGACGAAGAAGCTTGGTTAATACACCATTCCTCAATTTTGGCCCGATTTCTATTCCAGTCTCCCACAGTTACTTCACCTACTCCATAACTACGGGCTACGGATTTAATTGTTTCACCGGCGTCTAATCTTCTAATGGCTTTTAATCTGTCGTCTATTGTAACTACAACTCTTTTTCGTTTCTCCATAATAAAAATTTTAAATAGAATAAACGAGATTAACAACCACCAATAAAGGAAGACTAATTAAGACTGAACAGCAATTTAGAGATGCAAACAGAGTTTACAGGGAGTTCCCGATGCACGAGTGTGATTCCCCGAAAATTTTACGTGACAAATTTGTATAAACTTGGATAATGCGGAGCGCCGATCCCGGCACCTCGGATAATATAAATGTCTAGTCTGCTCGGTTATTGCGGACCTCGGATAATCGCGACTCGGATAATCCGGGTTGTACTGTATATACAAAAATGCTTAAAATTTTTTCACTTTGTTGTTATCTCTGTTTAATTATATCGTTTTAGTTTAAATGAATAGGGTAAAGGTTTTGTCAGTGGAGGATTTTCCAAATCCTTAGAAAGGTGAATGAAAGTTTATTGTCAATTCTTGAATGAAAAGATTATAAAATTATAACTGTTCATTCGTTAAAGCGGAAAGTAAGTCTTTGAATTTTTCTCTAAAGCATATGAATTTACGTTGCAGGTAAAAAATAACAGTTATTTAAGTATTTCATACAAAATTTATTTTATATGCGTTTGTTATGACTATCTAATTAAATATGAATTTCTAGTGAACAAATTTAAACAAGTTTCAGGTTTAAATTACTACGATCATCTAATCAAGACACTTTTGATATAAAATTGCAAAAGTAAAAGTTTTTAACTTTAATGCTAATAAAGATTACTACGCATATTAACGGGAGTAAACTAGGTTCACTAGATTCAATTCACTCTTTAGTTATTTTTTTTGTTAAAGGTAAAGAATAAATACCCTACATAACTTTGTGTAACTAGTAGATGCTTCTATTTAAAAGGACTATTTTATAAAGTGTGTCAAAGAAATTTTGAATAGAATGAGTAACAATAGATTTACAAGCATGTACTCAAAACAAATTTTAAAGATTTTAAATATCTACCTGGCGGTAGTTATTCATCTCTATCTAATTCAGTCTCTTTCATACACAGTATAAGGGGTATTTCGATTCTTAAAGCAGTAGTGCTGTTAATTCCCATTTAAACTTTAACCTCTCAGTGGCATGGGCTAATATTGACCAAATAGGCTGAAATTTTGCACTGATCATTTTTTTTTTACATTTTAAACAATCTAGGGGGGGACCTAAAAAAATTTAACTTTTGAAAAATAACGGCTACCCTAAACACATAGCTAGAAAAGATAAATATGCCAAATGTGAAAAATATAAACACCTCCAAGAAAACTTAAAAACTGATTCAGTAAAAGACGAATATCAGAATCATTAAAGAGAAAAAAATAAAGCTAAGGAACTCTTTCTCTCCTCCTCCTCAGTTATCAATCTTCTTGATTGGTTTGATACCACACTATCTGCTTCCATCGTCTTCTATTTCCTTCCAGTTTTTTCAGTTCGGTGTAGTTATTGCATTGCAGGTCATTTATTATCTGAGATATATACTGCAGTCTTGGTCTTCCTCTTGCATTTCTTCTATCGATTGCTCCTTCCACAATATTTTTTAGTATCCCCTCACTTCGTAGGATATGTCCCATAACGTGTCTCTTCTTTTTTTAATGTTATCTTTAACTCTTTCTAGCAGAGTAAAACAAGTCAAATGAGGAAGGGTTTCTTGTATCATCTTTTGATCTCCAAAAGTTCTTGACTACCCTGCATGGTCCAGGTATGTTGTATGCCTTTAGTAGAAAATATGCCGTATAGAACTTCACTATCTACAAAAGTAAGATGCAAAATGGATATTATTTTGTGTGGGGAGAGCAAGACAGAAAAAGTGGTGTCAATACAATTTGTAATAACCTGCACTCAGCACTTTGCTGCAGCTGGATAGGGCAGGAAAATTCTCATCGGATTCACTGTTTTGTGACATTTATCCAGGACAGAACAAAAATAAATTTGTTCTGGCTATGCTCTTATATTTTTTTGAAAACTTCCACGAATATTAAAAACATAACATTGACATATTTAGTGGTTGGGCATACTTATGTATATGTCAGTAGATAGTGTTCATGCTGTCATAGAGAAATGTGCAGGCTCCTTCGGAATGTTGCAATAAAACTAAAAACATCCGAAGATACAGACGTCGCCCCCCTAGAAACAAGGTTGAAAGTATAAAATATACATATTTATTTTAATTAAATATTATAGTCCAGTAAATGAAGGCTCGAAAAAGACGTATTTGCGGAAAAATTCGCAATTTTTGTACTCTTGCCTAGTATTAAAGTTGCTATGTTGAAAAACGGTCCTTTTTTGTGTATACATATATTCATAAGGTTAAATATTTCAAATACGGTTAGTCGTAGCTAAAAAAAATCATCTGTATTAAATTAAAGCTAAGAAAATTCCCTACAACAAAGATCCTAATAATTTCGTTTCTAGCTCTAATAGTTGCCGAGATAATTGAGCTTCAATTTTATATTTTTTCAAAAAGCAATTTTTTCTTCATTCTGCAAGAATGGACACCTCAGGTAAAGCAAGGGCCTCCTCTTACAATCAAGCGGCTTCGTGCCCTGATAGAGATAAAATATTAATTTCGACGTAGCAACTTAGGCTCACTTCAGAGTCATCAGGACTTTTTATACAGACAGGGTGTCCAAAAAGTGTGGAAAAGCTTGAATTTCTCGAGAATGACACAAACGATTACAAAAAGAAAAAATATGTGTTCCTTTATTTTTTGAATCCTATTCAGTCATGATATGCAAACATCACCCCCACCCCCCTGGGGGGTGGGGCGAGAGTAAGTTGTGAAAACTTAAATGGGAACACCTATTTTTTATTGCACTTTTCTGTTCTCAAATTGCAAATTTCGCCCCCCTCCCCGACCCCTTTTGGGGGTGGAAAGAGGGAAAATTGCACATGTCCACAGAAAAACGATCTTTTTTTACTTTTTTTTTAGGCAAGAGGTTTTTTAAAATTAAAGATCCAGAATTGGTATGTAGGTTATGTTGGTAAACAACTCTATCTATTTTCTATCGTTTTTCCCATGTTCGGCCATTTGTGCACAAATACTTTTGGCGATTTGACTACAGATGCGTTTTGTCCGATTTCGACGAGTTTGTTCAAACATAGGTTTCGGTGTCATGACCAATTTTATCGATTTGTCTACAGATCAGTTTTGGCGTTTTAACTACCTTCGACAATTTGCCTGCAGATGTGTTTTGGCATGGCGAACAGGATTCCTGATAGCAAAAGAAATAAAAAATAAAATACACAGTTTCATGCCGGTAAATGAAAGATTATGCTGCATCACAATAGATAACGGGAATAAAATCATAACTGTGCTAAACGGACATGCTCCAACAGAAGAGAAAGAAGAAGAACTAAAAGACGAATTTTATGAAGATTTGGAAAACTTATACGAAAAACAAACTCAAAACATGTCAAATTTGTAGTTGGGGATTTCAATGCCAAAATAGGTAAAGAACCAATATTCAGACCCACCATAGGGATACACAGCAAACACCAAGAATCTAATGAAAATGGAAGAAAACTGATCGGGTTTGCAGCAGGGAAAGATTGCAGAATAGCAAGCACATACTTTCAAAGAAAAGAATGACATAAAGGCACATCGGTATCGCCGGATGGAAAAACAATAAACCAAGTGGACCATATAATAATACAAAATAAGTGCTGTAAAATCATAAAAAATACCAAATCGAGAAGAGGAGCAGAAGCAAAATCAGACCATTTCTTAGTAACAGCAAAATGGGAAGAAGTACACAATGAGGTGCAGAAAAACTCAATTAAAAGGAAAGAAAAAGAATACGACAAAGAAAAATTAGCGCAAAAAGACTGGCAAGGAAAATATGCAGAAACTGTAACAGAAAAAATAGGACAAAAGATGACAGAAGAAGGAAGTATTGAAGGAAAATGGAGAGTAATAGAAGAAAGCATAAAAACAGCAGCAGATAGTAAGTAGGAAGAAAAACCCAAAGGAATAAACAAAACAAATGGTTCAACAACACTCAATGTGAAGAAAAAAGGAAAAAGACGATTCAAGCAAGAAACAAAATGCTGCAAACTGGTACACAACAAGATAAAGAAAAGTACAGACAACAAATAAAAAAAGAACGAAAAATGTATATAGAGAATCGAAACGAAATTTTTGGAATAAGCTCACAGAACAAACAGAAGAATTATACAAAAACAAAGAAATAAGGAACTTCTACCAGGAAGTGAAACAAACCAGAAGAGGCTTCCAACAGATGACACTTGCTTTCAAGAACAAGAAAGGAGAAAGAATAAACGACGAAAATCAAATCATGGAGGGATGGAGAGACTACGTCCAAGAACTGTTACAGCATGAAGGGGAAGACGAAACAGAAGGAAATGCAGAACCAGATGTTGAAGAAGATATGCAAGAGGCAGATGGTAATGTAGATCCCCCCAAAGGAAGAAATAAAAGAAATAATAAAAACCTTGAAGAATGGAAATCGCGTAACATGATCTGCATGTTTAGGTACACTTATCTTTGTTGAGTTTATAAAAACCCATTCTTAGAAAAATTTTTGCACATGCAAGTATAGTGTCTGTTTAATGAAAGACGCTTGTTAATTATACCAGCAAATAAATTCTCGGAAATGTAAATGATTTGGTAAACTAATGAAAGATTTAAAGAGTGCAGCACTACCTAGATATGCCCCCTTTACTCTTCAGTATAGTTGCCCCATATGCTGACTGGTTACTTAAATCTCCATAGTTTTGATTATATTCTGTGGCCGAAGCTTTTTTTAAAACTTTATTTATTGAATATAATAAAACACATTTATATATTTCGTTTGCAGTCGTAGAATATATTTTATTATTTTTAATCGAGAGAAAACTTTATCTCTTTTAACATTTAGAATACAAATATTAATATTACTTTGTCTGTAATTATTTAACGAGTTTAAGACGAGTTTAAATAATTAAATTTGAATTAACACACTTAACAGAACAATTTTAGAATTCACATTTAAATGACATTAAGCAAAATAATTAATTAAAACTCGAATGAGCCTTTATGTTTTTACTAGCAAGACAATTTTAAAATCCACATCTAGTTTTAATACTCACTCAGGATAAACACTTGTTGAATACTTAATAAAGACTTGTGTATTGAATGAATATTTAATAAAGACTTGTGTGTTGAATGAATATTTAATAAAGACTTAAGATTAAAACAGAGGTATTTATACCTTATCTGCCTACACAGTTCTCATGGTCATGAGAGAATAAATGCCAAAGAAGTTCTCATAGAGATAACATAGACTTAGCAGAAAAACTGTAATTTGATATCGTGAGTTTTATTATCTTAAGCAATTCTCATGTAACATGATCTTATCTATAGTGCGATTCTACCTACGTTACTCCATAGTGTTATTCCTCTATTTATATTAATTACTCTATGCTATTATCAAATTGCTGAACGATAACTGTAAGATGCGTGTTAGAACATTTTTGTTTCAAACAAACAGCAACAGATAAGAAGGATAAAAATAGATTACTACAGTAAAACATAAATTAATGAACGATTATAATATATCTTCGACGTAACCTCCCTTCATTGCTATGTATATTGGAGGACCATGACAGTGACAAATGACAGTAGTTAAATACCGAAACTCATTGAAATCGAAAGTAACTGATAATAGTGAATCTAGTTTTTAACAAAAAAAAATGATTAGCCAATAGATAGAGCTGCTTCTGTAACGCTGATAACTTTGAAACGGTTCACTGTAGATGATGATTGCGGGATTGCGAAAGATTTCGCTGATTGCCAATAAAGACTGCGAGATTTCTGATGATTTCCTTGTGATTGCTAAGGATTGAGTGCGATTGCCGCCAAAATGTACATGTATTGCGGTGAGTGGTTGACCCCTCTGTTATAAGTGACAAAATTATAAAAAAACAATACAATTTAAAGGAATAACATTTTTTTTGGGGAATACACCAAAGGGTGTATTTAAAGTTGCTTATGTCTTTCTGTCGGAATACTGTCGAAATATAGTTTTAACAGTTTACATTGCAAAAAATAATTTGTATAATGTCATAAATCTTTATAAACAATTATTTTTATTTGATGCACTGCTCAAAATTAACTAATTACAAATTTCAATAAATCTACAGTGGGTGATATATCTCGCCGAACTTTAAATAATAACCTTACTTTACGTCAGGTCAATTTGGAGGTTATGTAATCTAAACATTCCAAATTCTATTTACACACTTGAAAATGCTGTTCAGTAGTACATGCTGTTCAGTAGTAGTTTGATAAATTTGTTATCTGCTTCTCAAATGTACGTGCCACTTACAACTATGAAAATATTATCTTAGAAGTTAAGTAGAATAAGTATGTCAGGCAAATAACAGTAGGTCCTTTAAACTTATTACACAATTTTTACAAGATAATGATTGTCAAGAATAAATCTTCTGAGTGGCCATTAAAACACAACTAAATATTCAGGGGAAGTACCCAAACATTTCATAATAACTTACATTTTCCAATTCACTTGAGCATGCGAAATGCCTTTGCCATGTCTCACTACTCTTCGCGCACTTATAGATGCATTTAATCATATACCAAATCGTTCCAAATGCAAACAATATGATAAAAGTGCTAAGAATAGCTAAAACAAAAAAAATCTGATAACATCCACGGATTTCCCAAAAATCATATCAAATTCAGGAAATTACTTACGTAAATATGCATTATCAGCTGGTTCTTTAATATAAACTGGACTACACTTTTCCGATACATTCCACCCATAACGATAATGCTCATAAAATAATTTATTAATTCTACAAAAAAAAAAGTTGTAATAAAATAAAACAAGATTTATTAACAAACTCATACTTACTGGCAACTATTATTATTTTCGATGTTAGTATAATTTAGAGTTAAAGCATATCGAGTATTAATTAGAATCGAGGTATTCAATCCAGGTTCGATAGTGGCAAGAGTTTGAAATTTACAGCCATCACATTCATCATACTGCCCAGAGATATTAATTGTTGTGGTGTTAAATTGATTAACAATATCTAAACAAGCCTCATCAAAAATTAAGTTTGGATTTGGTGAATCGCACTTATTTTTATTCTCGGTCAACATATTTAAAAATAAATTAATGTCTTTGTTCAAACCACACTACTTTGTAAAAGTGATGATGCAAAAATACCAGGAAACGTCAAATTTGAACGCAGCACTTCAACTCATTGCGTTTCTCGTTGATGCACATTAGTTACACGCACTCAAAAATCACCATTAAAGACTTATTTAATAACAATAAACTTTATTATCTTGCTACGCATATACAAACAATATAAATCGTTATATTTTATCTAAATAGGAAAAAGCTTCAAATACGTCTTGTTTTGATACCAATATCAAGGTCGTGTGCATATGATTCATATCAATTCATAGACGTGTTTTTTTGGGTTTGGTTCTGGTCCCGGTCGGTCAAACCAGCAACCAACCGTGTTCTATTGGAAAACAATGACGTCACATACGACCTGGTTTCAATTTTAATTGCTTTTGGTCTGTCAAATTCAGAACCTGCTCAGGGAGCAGGTTCTAAATGCAGGTAAGTTTTGGTTGTATTCTGGTCCTTAGCCAAGGTCATCTGCTCCATGGAACATAACCTCAACATGTAAACAAAGTATTAAAAAATCCTACTTTCTTATTAATAGCAGTCAAAACATTTTATATTAATATTATTATAACAAAATTAGCTGCTGAATGATATTTAAAAAACTACATCTTACGTACTAAATTAATTAAGTTTGCAAACACACACTATTTTTTGTTACACGTTTAATTGCTTGATATTGAATATTGTGGTGTACCTATCCAAATGCTTGAGTTAAAACTAAGTTCCAAGTGTTCTAATAGAGATCATTACAATGAACAATTATTATTAAAAGGGATTTAATTTTGTAAATTAGGTACTGACTAATCACTGAAATACGAACTTAATTGGTAATTATTTTAGTTATTATATTACCAAAAGAGGTTTTCATCTTGTATTTATTATTACTAGCATGTTTTAATTACAGCATAATAAACTATTCAAACTACCTGGCAGAATTTATACCATGAGATTAAATAAAAATGGGACAATGTAACTTTGGAATATGCGTTTTTCAATGAATGTTATATGGTAGAAATGGAAATCAACATCATTCGATACAGATGCTGAACTTTGCTTACTGAACCTGAAATGGCAGGTGCTCCATGACTGGATCAAGAGATCTTTTAGAGATTCTCACCATTTAAATTAGTGAAATACACAATTCTAAGATATCCTGCTGATTCACCAGTGCATTTTATGATTTGAAATATGTGGAACTCTACCAAAAGGCTTGGTTGAAAATTTTATATCATGCATGTGTACCAAACTTTCTTTTAAAGAGAAACTGGACTCGATATCAAGATAAAACAATCAAATCTTTAAACTAAAATTGTACATCTTTAAAGTAAAAGAAAAGTTTCTAGTTCAGCCTGCCAGCAATTATGTATGCTTGAATATTGCAAAATCAATTCAAAAAGAGTAAGTGATTCATTCCCATAGGGTAGTCAGTCTACCTGAGTTTTTCAATACAAAAATAAACAATAAAACTATCTTTATTACCAATTTCCTGTTTGTAATCTGTATATTATTTAAGTTTCTTTATTGTAGTGTATTTTGTCTAATATTGCCATCTGTAACCCTTTGTTTATAGTTGTTAGAAATACATTATTTTATAATCATCAGACTTTTGGTGGTTTAATTAAAATAGCCCTATTGTAAAATTACAAATACATACTGGATGCTACAGAGCAATACTAGCTAATATACCTACAATTTATTAGAATAATAGTAAAAATTATTGCACGTAATGTATGAGTACAACTATAATTTAGCAATATTAGAAATAATTGTGAGAAGGGTATTGTTAAGAACTGTGTAACCTATGGTTGAAATGTAACAAATTTTAAAAATTTGTATAGTTTTCAAAACTGGTACTTTGATGATAAATATCTCTTGAATGTGTTAAAGTAGAGAAAATTAGATGTATTTGTACTTCTTTGAGTAGCATAGCCATGAATTTTGTCATTTCCTGTTTGTATATTAGGTATAAATATGTCATTCTTGGTGTTTAAAACTAGTAATTATATTCATCCATTGCTGAACAATACACATCTGGCTAAAACCTTTTTAAGAGCAGGGTCATTCAGGCTACTGCTTGTTTGTAACATTTTTCTTAACATTTACAGTTATAATAACCATAAATTGAGTATGCCATAAATTTGGTATTGCACTATTTTCATTGGACTGCTTAAAAGAATTTTGTGGGTAGATGTAAGCAGAGGAACGTTGAATTAAATAATTTAAATTGAGATATACCTATACATATATACGAGTTTAACTTTTCCAAGCTCAATATTGACGACAATACTGATATAGAAAATATTTAGGTAATACAGTCATATTATTGTATACATGGGTACACTGACATACGGAAGGTTATTAGGGATTCTTTTGTTACATTTTAGAAACATGATGTTGATACTAATAAAACAATTACAAAATTGTAAAAATGCATATGCCTCATACAAAAATAAAAGCATTAAATGAAGTAATCTTTGTTTTTTTTATTTCCATTCAACCATAATCTCAGATGAAATATACATTTATGAAAAGGACAATATTACTTTATCGTAGAAGATATGTACATATTGAATAATGTACTTTTACAAAGATATGTATTTACATAATTCATTTTCTTTTTTATGACAGTGGAATGGGGCTACTACATATAACAAGTAAATTATGCTCCGTCACACCCTATCATTTACATAACTTCCACATCATAACTATATAGCTCAAATATGATTGTACTGGATTTTTAAGAATCCTACCCCAATTGAGATTTGGATCCGTTCCTTGGATTGAGAGACAAGCTCTCTACCACTTACTCAGGGAGGGCCTTGCCTTTGGAAAAAATAACGTATTACTGCACAAATGGTTATAGAACAGCAAATAGAAATAACAACTCTTAATATTTAATAAAATTTAATGTACAGTACAGTAAATTTTTAGGATAAAAGTTGTACATTTAATAGAACATAATGTTTATACAATATCTTCACATGTATAAAATCCTGCCAAAGCAGTGCATTTTTAGTACCATAGTACATAATACTAAAACTATTCTCACATACAAAGATTTCTCCACAGCCACTATGGTATTTACCGAGTTAATATTCTAACTCGTTAAATAAATATTCTAAAACACTAGCCGTTATGTATTTTGCATGTATTTCATTCAATCACTAGATATGAAATGAATATTATTACTTATTATACACTATTATAGAATGGGTATAAAATCCCAATATCTTGTACTACAGTGGATGTATACTTTTAACTAAACCAAGTCAGTATATGATATATAATATAAACTATTACACATGAGTAATTAATGTTAACAATGAACCTAATATACATAAATATACAGTGGATAACATTAATTAACTACAACTAGATAATGAGCATAAGTCTAATCGTTTTCACACAATGTGCAGTATATTTGTCTCGATTACAGTCTCTTCTTCAATGCGTGGGACTCTTTTAGCCCTATTAGTAAAACAACTATTTTGTTTCTAGTAGGTTTTCATGATTCAATTACTGTAAGTAGCTGGGTCTGTTTGCAACAGCTGGTTGGAAATTATTTAGTTCGTAATTAAATAGTAGTTGCCTGCAACAAAAAATACAATTGTTTTCTCCAAATGGTTCTAAACTTGGTAGACAAATAACTATAGACATCTATTATAACTAGCAGTACTACGTACACATTCTGTAATTGTTTTTCTTCAACAACCCTTTGCATAATTCTTCTGTAATATCTCTTATCACTGTAGTATTTTCAACTCATATTTGTTTGTACGAAGGTAAGATTATATTGTTCTTATTAATTCTTTGCTGTTTCACTTATCTCTTCCATTTATCATTTGTATTTGAAGTGCCTTCTACTTTGCACGTAACTCACCGGCAGTGTAGTCGGTACATGGTAAACCAACAGACCTAAAATAGTTTTATGTAATTAATTGTTATCCAACTCTGTACATAACAGTATAAAAAAACCTACACTAATCATAGTTTACTTTTCTGTTGAAGTGACACTTAAGACATGTAATATGACACCTTTTATGGGGACGTCTTTCTTCATGATAAATGAATACATTATGATAGACTTATTGTCAAGTATGCATTTGGAATTAAAAATCTACGTAATAATAAAAGATTAATAAATGCAAGTTATTGTTATTAATAAAGGTTAGAATACTGTTTGTAAACAATGAAGAGCAACCAATCTCAGAACCAACCCGTTCGATTGGGTTCCTGGAAAAATCGTCACTTGACGTCATGACTCCGAGTGCTTCCGAACCAAACAGACCCGAAGCGCAACCGCTGTCAAAAAATCTGTCAAATACCTGTCAACCGCTGTGAACCGAGACCAGAACCAATTGCGAAAAAAACACGTCTCATATTACGAATATGCACGTGACTTTTTTCGTGAACTTTGCAGAGATAGCATAATATATACTGGACGTTCTACATACAAAATTGAGAATTTCTATAGGTCATAACTTATAAAACGCTACATGTGCAAACGCAATTTGTGGAAAGCTTTGAATAATAAACTGGGGGGGCGTAACTATAGCACCATGGAGACATTCACGATTTTTGCTAATTGCCAACTATAAATTATGAAACACTGTTTATTGGTGCAACGCTTAGAAAATAAAACTGTAGGAAGGAGCGTAGCTACTCGGTGCAATGTTTTTGTTCGTCGAATATGCAATAACTAAAATGCAATAACAATGATAATTATAATACTAATAATTATCTTGTTTATAATATCCATAATTTTGACATAAGATATAAAGAACACGTACGTCATTACAAAAATAAAAATCCTGAAAAATCGATTAACACCTTTTAGAACAAAATCACACAATGACTCCTCAAAATAATATTAAATTCCTACATTTTTGTAATAACAAACGCAAATTAGACATTTTAGAAGCCTTTGAGATATACAAACACAAACTCAGGGTACCTTTAATGAATGAACAACTTGAGCTCAGTAATTCTCCGTTACTGGAAGTATTAGATGTTTAATTATGATTTTTATTATTATTATTATTATTTTATCTAGTTACCTATTTTGTATCTACCTTAGCGACGTGTTTGTTTATAATTATATTACCTTTGATAATGACAGCATAGCTGTCGAAACAATATTGTCAGGTTGTATTTTAATAAAACTGTGAAACTTTTAATAATCTTTATTTATTTCATAATAATAATTATGATTACCTTGTCATTTGCTTGTATCACTTCAACGGTTTTTTTTTAATTAATGAGATTTAACACCAATTACAGTTTTTTGCTATATACCAGCGGCGGCTTTCGGCAGTCTATGCTGCGGCTGCATATCATAAGAACGTTTATTTATGTAGCTTAGCTACGCAACGTCTAGCCTTATGATACACAGTTATTATTTCCCATTTGTCTCCATAATCACTGAAGTCTTTATCAAAATTAAAAACCATCTGAAGTGGGAAAGCTTATACTACTTACAAGTTTTGTATAAAGCAATGGGTGTGTCCAACTGTATTTAGCTGTTAGCGCTGAGCTTTTAAGCGCTAGATAACGTGCGTTAGACGGCCTTTTTTGTGCTGTTTTAGCGCAAATAATGTTATAAGTATATTTGAAAATTAAACTAACCTCAAACAATAGATCAATCAAGAAAGAGTAAAGTTTAAGCTCATTTTAAAGTTAACTACGACTATGGACACAATTTTAACTGTATGCAAATTTATAGACAGTAGCATGTAGTAGTACCTTAAGGTGCTTTTAGACTTGTACACTTTTGTTGCGCCATTTTCCGTGGCGCAACTACAAAATTGCACGATGTGTTCACACACAACCAAAAATAAGTCCAAGGTTACGCCAGAAATGAATGGCACAACTTAAAAGTGTCAACGGCAATTTTTAAAGTTGCAAGGTATTCACATACAATGCTCCTCTTTTGTTGCGCCACTCTTCATAAACTCAAGCTGCAACTTTTAATAGAGGGCTACAATTTTACTGTTTAGTTCTTGGTTTACTGCGAATACGATAAAAAGGTCGTTCTTCATTTTGATTTAAATACCACAAGATTATAATGTAGATAATCAAATTTTTCTTAAAAGTAAAAATACATAGTTATGTATACTATCTTTTCCATTTATTTTAGTTAATTCGTTTTATCATTTACTAATAATTTATTTTAATCAATTCTAATGTTTTTTAGGAGGTACACGCTGAAGAGTTTTTATTTGTTTATAATTAAATTTCCATTACAATTTAAACTTGAGAGAAATAGCTGTCATTTTTGTAAAGGCGCATTTTAAAAGAAATCCTAAAGATTAACCATTTGCCTATAATTCTTATTATTTTTAATAATACAACTCGACATTATTTTAAAATGATAATCACAAACCAGTTAATTAAAACGCAAAACACCTAATGAGAAGAATGCCAGTTTCACAACAGTCACGTACGTAGTATTAAATTTAATTAATAAAAGTTGCACTAAAATAGATATTGCGCAATTTTATATAACCAACACGTCGGCCAATTTTTCTATTGCGCAACTTTAGTAAGTGTACCTGCTCACACATAGCAATTTTAAAAGTGTACGCAACTAAAAAAGTGGCGTGCAACTTTGAGAATTGCGCAATTTTTGAACTTGCAGCGGTGTTCACACATCGTAACTTGCCATTTTATCAAACTTGCGCCATTCTTCAGATTGCGCAATACGACACGTGTACAAGTCTTCAAGCACCTTTAATGTGTGAGCAACGGATGATTGAGAAGAATGATTTAGAGAAGGCCTTGGAAATCTTAGGTTACATCTGCATTCAACGATCTGATTTTTCAATTTTATTTGTTACTCACTGGTAATAGTTCAAACTTTTTAGTCCAGAACATGCGATTTTACGGTCTAGTATGACTAAAAAATTTTACAGTCTAGTATGACTGTAAAAAATTGTACTGGACGCAAATACAATGAATCAACTGAACAATGTTTTAGTACGTAATCAGTTACCATGGACACTCGTTCTTCATAGATGTCCATATTTTGCATTCGGAAATTTATTTTATATAATTTTTTTAAATTAAACCAATAATCCAATAATTGCACTATGAAATAAAACGCATTACGTCATACGTCCTGGAAATGGTCTTACAGTCTCGGTTCGATGTTCCGGACTCGGCTCCTTCGTTGCCTTGCCCGTAACATCTTACTCGACTGTAAAACTCCATTTCCAAGACTTATAACGTAAATTACTATTATTTCATACTGTGTCACATTTGTGTTTTACGTCAAACTTTTCAGTCCAGAACATGCGATTTAACAGTCTAGTATGACTGTAAAAGATTTTACCGGACGCAAATACAGTCAATCAACTGAACAATATTTTAGTACGTAATCAGTTACTATGGACACTCGTTTTTCATAGATGTCCATATTTTGCATTCGGAAATTTATTTTATATAATTTTTTTAAAATTAAACCAATATTCCAATAATTGCAGTACGAAATAAAACGCATTACGTCATATGTCCTGGAAATGGTCTTACAGTCTCGTTTCAATGTTCCGGACTCGGCTCCTTCGTCGCCTTGCCCGTAACATCTTACTCGACTGTAAAATTCAATTTCCAGGACTTATAACGTAAATTACTATTACGTGTCAACCTTTGTAAATCTTTATGAGCGAACTGGAAAGTTTGTGGGGAGAGCGACGAAGGAGCAAGCCTCCATAATCCAGCCGAGCCCAGTAATGATTAATTGCACAGTGTGTCGCGTACAAACTTTTATTTCCACCTTCACCAGCATTTTTTTATGAATTGTATATTTTTTATAAAGATATTTTAGAATCAAAGGCGGTAGCACAATTTATAGCTAGGCGTTGCCATGGTGTTGTGGTTAAGCAACACATTAGTTGCCATAGCTTTTTATTGATGAGCATTGTAAAATTTTACAGGTCTCTTTTAGGAGCCCGTAAAGTTTTACAGGGCTCTGGCTGTAATTACTGATTTACTTAGTTAAATGGAGGCCTATAAAGTGGCATTTACATAGAAGGGGGGAAATAATAGTTATTTATGGTACAAGTGAGTTAAGTAAGATATTATCCACGAACGAAAAATTTATCCTCGAGGGCCGAGAGGGTTAATTTTTCTGAGTGGATAATATCATTAACTCACGTATGCCATACAAAATTTTATCCAACACCTCTTTATTTAAGATTAAATATCGAATTTGCAATTTAGTGTTAGTCTGTAGTTTTTGACATTAATAAATTTAATACTCTAGCGCGATGATTGGATTTTAATAATACAGTGAAACATGTAAATCTGACCACCTGTTTAAACTGACCCTCTGGTCATATTGACCACTTTTTCTCAGTCCCTGCAAAAACTGCATTATTTTAATGTAATTTATACTGTATAAACTGACCACTTGTCTTTTGTGACCATTGACCACATTTACCTCAAATATTTGTTTAAAGATGTTTGTGTAATGTGACCATTAGCCAAGGGATTACTTTACTTACAGTTATATAACTAATCTTCTAAAAGTTTAAATATGCATGTACTATTGGTTTCATAATGATCTAGGACACCAAGGCTAACATGATGCTATTTTATTCATTTTTTTCAGTATAAATGCATAGGATAAAATAATAAAAACTAGCATCATATTAGCGTTGCTGTCCTAGATCATTATGAAATCAATAGTACATGTAAATTGCATTCAAAGAATTTCTAAGAATGCATCTAATCCGTTAATAGTTACCGGTTGGGTTCAGGTATTTACAAGTTTTAAGACTTTATTTCTGCTTCTGAGAAATTCATTACCTGCAAACTTTCACACTAGTAACCCTTGGATAGTTTTAAAATTGTTTTATAAAATCAGTCTTGTTTCATCTATTGATTGAAACCCTTGTGTTATTTAGTGCGATCAAGATGACTTCAAAAAAGTTTACAAAGAACTAAATTTGAAAGAAAAACAAAAGGTGTTAGTTTTTATAAAACCACAGTGAAATAAAAACAGCGGAACATTTTACTATTCAGAACTGCCCTGGAATCCTAACAAAACTGTACCATGCTAAAAATAATATTAATGAACTAATCTGTGCTAAACATATGATCTTGAGACAATCTACGTTAGATGATTTTTAAATAAATATGTACATATAAGTAGTATGTACATAACACATATATATCGCATGTAATAAGTAGGGTAAGTGCTCTGTTGAATAAATATATATTGTACATATACATTTGTTTAGCATTTACTATAAGCACAAAAACTCAAAATACCTACCTATGTAATGAATATCACATGAAAATAAAAATTGTTGTGTATAAAAAAATTCACATTTTTACAAAGTGACCACCTGCTTAAATTGACCATTTTAGGTCAGTCCCAAAGGTGGTCACTTTAGGCAGTTTCTACTGTATTATGCAATGCAAGCTGGTGATTGGTTGCTACCTATAATAGCAGCCAATCACCATTCTAATGTAAGTACAACAATGTTTTTCTACCCACAAGTGAGTAAACATCAATTTTAATTGCTTGCAAACATCAAGTTTTAGCCCTCTTTATTTAGAGGTGTTGGATAAACGTCATTTAACATAACCCAACACAAACAACGAAACATTATGTTTACGAGCTACTGACTTGTAAAACTGACAGCAGACTTGTAAAAGTTTTACAAGTTAGTAGAATATGACATTTATAGATCAATTGGCATAATAACGTCTACGTCTGTCTATGCACACTTCCACTTCTCATAAAATTATTAAAAGTGTCACAAGACTAGCTTTTATAGATACAATAAATGTTGTGTGTTGTTTACAAATGAATAACAAATAAAATATTATACATTATACGTAAGGTAATTGATATTATGGTATCAATATATCAGATCGATTTTTCTCAGAATTTTTGTTATGCAACCTTATGATGTATTTGCATGATCATAAATGGAAGAGAAATCACTATCGGATTCCACTATTAAAAATCTATATTCTCATTTAAATTTTTTGTAATGACGTTATAACTAACAAACATTTACTACAGTTCGATCGATTAAAGTTCAGATCGATTTTTCTCAGAATTTTTGTTATGCAACCTTATGATTTATTTCCATGATCATAAAGGGAAGAAAAATCACTATCGGATTCCACTATAAAAATCTATATTGTCATTTAAAACTTTTTGTGATGACGTCATAACTTAGAAACAAATGAAAGTCGGAAGGTGAATCGCACATATTAATGTGTATTTATAAAAATAATAATATAATATAAAAAACAAAATCGACGTGTTTTAGCGTTTTTAGAAAAACCGGTTGAGTAATGGATTATTCATTTCGATTGTTTTACTAAATATTCTTTTTACTGTGGCCGATTATTGTAGTTTTAAAAAAAAATAATACAATGAGAAAAATGAGCTTGGAAACAATTTGGCAACTTTGAATTATAGGGTTTGTTTATGTAGTGTTTAGAATTAGAAGCATTTGTTGGCTTGACTGATCTTTGCTGATAAATCAGTTCTCTTAAACTATATACGTCCATGCCTTACAAATTTATCGCTTATCCTAACTTAAATGTTACCACTTTTCGTATCATATTCTTTATTATATTAAGATGATTTTACTCACAGACACTTATACCTGTTCCAGGCTCTTTCCTGCCCTGGTTTCTCTTTTTCAATTTTAGTTCTTATAATACAAAACCACAAAAATTTGGAATTTTCCTAACAGCCTTGTGCACTTCACCATTAACACCTTACTGTAGTTACAAAAAAGCCCGCGATCTATTCTAAATAGTTAACATGGAGAAACGAAAATAAATAACTTCTTGCAATAAAATGGTTGTATTGATTTTAATATTTTACAGATGGTTTAATTATGCCTTAATAATAATATAACTTTTAGTTACAATCAATAATAAATCTTGAATTAAAAAGGGTTAATGAGAGCTTAAAAACTGATGGATTACAATTTCTTTAAAAGATTAGAAAATAATATTAAGAGTATGTAATTATAATCGAAAATAATCTCAACGAGGCTGCATATAACCATGTTGAGGAGATGGCTGAGTATAAGTTTTAGAATATGGGTTTGCTTGGCCTTGTGTGGGATAACCTGCAGGAGGAGGCACATTATATGGTTGCTGTTGTCCTGTATATGGAACACTAGCTTGGGACGTATTTACATATGCATTTGGGTTTTGGGCAACATGGGAATGATCTGTTGGTGGCATGAACCTAAAAAAGAAAAATTAGATTTCTCGAAAAGTAATTAACATAAATGTAACTTACCCCCCTGTAGATGAATAAGCATATTGCTGAGGATACGCTCCTGGAGGGACATTCCCATACGATGATATTTGTGGATATGCTAAAAATCAAGATTAATTAGAAAAAGTATAAACAGGGTTGGGCAAAATTAGATTTTTATTTTAAAAAAATCAAAAATCATTGATTTAAATAAAAAAAATCAGAAAAATCATGATTTTTTTGCTTTTTTAAGAAACTCGAATATTTCCCATTTTACAGCTAATTCGTTCATTTTTTACACTACAATATATTATATCTCATTCCTCTACAGATTTCTTTGACTTTAAAATTAAAAATTATTATGAGAATCGCATGACGATGCCGAGAACCAATAGAAAAATTCAAATTTGAATTGTATCCATGACAATCACACAATTTTCCCGAAAATTTATATATATATATATATGCTACCAAGGAGTAATTTTTTGGAATTTTTGATTTCGTGCATTTCTGCAACGTAATTGCACTCCACTCCGTGTCGTGCAATTAAGACGTTGCAGAAATGTCACTCAAAAAATTTTCGGCAATAATCAATCCACTTGGTATATTATAAGTGAAAATTAAATTTACAAAGGCATCTATAATGCATAATAGGATAAGTTTCAGTAGCAACTTGATTCTCTTGAAAGGCAATATTGGCTGTGCATTTTATTAGTGGTTGTTTAAGTGAGTACTTGAAATAATTACATTTACTAGGGTTGCCAAATCCTAATTGGCGTTTAGTGGGACATATTTTTTAATTATCTAATTAAATAGATTGATTTTTAAAATAAGAAAAAAATTCGAAAAATATAAAAACACCAATAAAACAGTCCTAGTTAACATTATAAACTGTATAAGATAACGCTAGTAATATATTCAGAATGGTTGCATCTATTAGAATACTATTGCGGCCTTCTAAAAACTCTATCGTAATATTATGCTAATTTGACTTAATATATGCTAAATGAGCGACCACAGAATAGTATGTTATATAAACACCATGACATGGCGAGACACTTTGGTTCGAGTTACAACGAGCTTGAAGACTAGAAACTGGTATCTAGGGATATTGTTTACCTGCCTTTCGAGCTACTCAGAAGCCGTAGAAACTGATATCCAGGGATATTGTTTACCTCAGTTTTCTGAGCATTATTACTCGTTTAAAGTTGAAACTGTATAGTGTTTAAATTATTATGCAAGTGCATATTGTATATTAACAACGAATAAATACTTGTTGTACTTAACAGTAAACTGTGTATATTTTTGTAACTTGGACTCCGTCTTTTGCGTTTTTAAATAAAGTATTATTTTAAAAACGCTTTTCAACGTCAAGAAAAGTTAATTTCCTTTTATAAAACAGTTTTTTAAATTTGTTTTTTTAGTTATACATATATAAATATAAAAGACTTTTTCTTAATTAAGAACATAAAGGACAGGCAACTATTAGTTTTTAAAATTATATAAGTATTTAGTATACAGGGTGGAAGCAGATACGACGCGTTAATTTTAAGGAGTGATAGAAGACATCAAAAGAAACAAAAAAGTGTCATACAACTTTTTTTTCTACAACGTACTACTTTTTCAGAAAAAAAAAATAAAGTTGGAAAATTTAACATCATTTTGTCGCGTTAATAACAGTAAATTAATTATGGGGCTTTATCGGCAGATGCATCTCATCTAGCACAACAACAAACCTTAATAACATTCTATCGTATGATCAGTCGTTTCCGCGTAAAATTGTAATTTTTTTACAATTAAAAATTCATTTTACTCAATTAAAAAATGTGACAACCATGTAAAGTTTGTAATAAAATCTGCTCGACATTCGCGCAAAACGCTGATGTAGGATGTAGTTTGTTGAACTTGGAATAAAGCACGTTTTGTTTACAACCTTACAATTTAATGAAGAATATTTGGGTCAATGCCTGATCACAGCTCTGTAGATTATACCGGTTTAAAGTGAGATAATGCTGAGTTTGTAGCTTGTTGAACTTGAAATGACTTGTCAATAAAGCACGAGTTTGTTTATCTAATAACAGTTTTTAATGATTTTATAAGAGAATATCTTTTAAAGAGAACATTTATCTAATAAGGTAAGTTAGATAATTAGGTTAAAGGGAATTTTGATGACGCCTTGTTTTGGCTACATTAATAAAATCCTTAATTTCATGGTATTTAGGTGCCTTAATTAAATTCTTTTACAAAAGAGAGTATTTTTTTAATTAAATAAAACAAATACGTCAAGAAATTTTGAAGATATTCCGGAAATTAATTAATAAATAATTCTTTAAAGAATGTGCACCGTCTCCAATGCAAATGCAAGTCAATTATTGTCTTATTTTTAGTTGGTTTGTTATGAATCACCGTGTTTATTAAGCACGTACTATTTTGTTTACTGAAGAACAGTGCCAATTATAATTTTCATAGAATTAGTCACCAAACTAACCTGCTTCAGGTGTTTATTATTGTTAAACAACAGCTGTATTCATCGGTTTATTTAGACTAAACGATCTGAATTCTAAAACAAAGTTGCCAAATATGGCAAAAGATTTATTGAGATTTTTTTGTTCCTTCTGCTGTCCACCCCTTACAGTTAACGCATCATATCTGCTTCCACCCTGTATAATTATAACTAACATAAATTATTTATTTATTTTTGGGCCAGGAATCAGGATGGCAGAGCATCATTACTATGATCATTTGGCCGACCCTACTAGAATTTAGCCGAATCTGGGGGAATTCCACCCTCCGTAGGGATTTCTATCGTGCCAAACATCGCATTGACATGGAACTTACAGTTTTACTTCCTATCTGAGAAGAAGGCATGTTTTTAATTTTTCTCCGCTATGAAAAATTACCAGCTCGGTCGGGGATCAAACCTGCGATCCTTGGCTTATGAAGTAAACATGCAAACCACTAATCCACCGAGGCTGGCAACTAACATAAATTATATTTATTCTAAGTATTTAACTTTCTAAGCCCGTTTGACATGATACTAAATTTACACAAAAATTTAGTAATTTTCTCATAAATTTCTTGCAGGTTGCAAACACGAAATTAAGGTAAGAAATTTACTAGAATTTTTGGTAAATTATTTAAATCTTGTTCTACAACTGTGAGTAAAATAAAATGGCTAACTTCAGATCACATAATATATATGTTATATATAGCTTTCACAGGCCTTTTAGGCCCATTGCTGTACAATCTTTCTCCATTCTTTACGGTTTTTGGCCTTGTCTCTCCAGTTTTCTACTCCCTTTTCTCTCAAATTCCCTTCTACTGACTCTAGCCATCTATTTCTCTGTCGTCCTCTTCTTCTGTTCCCATTCATAGCACTGCTTTCGACATTCGAGTGTTTTCCAGCCTCTCAACATGACCTAGCCATCTTATATGTTGGGCAATTACAAATTGTGTTTTCTTTTTCACCATATAAACGTCTTAGCTCGTCATTGTTTCTTCTTTCCCATCCTTCTGCTACTCTCTTCCCTCCATAGATTCTCCTTAGGATCTTCCTCTACCAAACTTCCAGCTTTTCTTTGTCTGCCTTGTTCATTACCCACGTTTCACATCCATAGGTTACGATAGGTCTCAATACCGATTTATACACCCTCACTTTCATATTACACAATACACTTCTAGATTTTATTATCGCACTTAACGCTCCTGCACACTTATCCCCCTTCACTAGCCTGTTTTCAATGTCTTTACTGTTGTTTCCCTTTTCATTAATTAAAACACCCAGGTAGGTAAAGCTCTGCACTCTGTCAATTTTCATTTTCCTATTGTTATCTAGTATGATTTCGATTTCATCTGTTGCTGTTCCTGTTTTACTCCCCATCAGTCACATAAAGTTTTGGTTTATTTTGTTTTTTTTCTCCGTTACTAATAGCATGTTCAGTAACGTACAGGGTGATCTACTTAACTTTCCCCCCTTACTTTTCTCTGTTACTTCTGTGGTTACAAAAAGATTATTCTAACAAAAGTTATAGAGCTTTTTCTAAAGTTTTTAAATATGACATCAAAAAACCAATTGAATAAATGCCAAGGTTATATATATAAATTGAATTTTTCTAAATGGAACACCCTGTATTTTATTGCATATCTTTATGTAGAATTTTGCACTGATTTCAACAATATACAACACACAGTATTTATTTCTAATATTTTCCGAATTATTTACGTTTAAATATATAAATAAATAATATTAAATAATAACACATAAAATATTTAATTAGAATTAGAAAACACTTGACAATAATTAATAAAAATAACCTAGAGTTACTGTAACAAATTCACTAATGCCCATTTACTTTATTGTTAGAAATGTCAAAGTAACAATTCAAAGCAAATGTTTTTAAAATCAGAGCATACTCGATCGAATATGCGATAGTGTGTAATTAATATTTTTAAAAGCAAATACTTTGAAAACTGTTAAAAGTAAGTATTATATATTCTATATTGTTGAAATCAGACTGAAATTCTACGTCAAACAAGGCAATAAAATACAGGGTGTTCCATTTAAAGAAATTCAATTTATATATCGTTACCCTAATGACAATACCACGTATCAACAATTTTTACAAAATTCGGGTTTTTGCTGATCCATGATCATGGTATTCTAATGCACGTTGTGTTAATAGCATGTATCAACAGGACCAATAAAAAGGCAGTTATTGGCTTATTTGAAATACCTCGTTTTATCTTTCACTTAGAACTACCGCAAAATAACACGTATTAACAGAAATGCACTTGGCGTACTGTGTTTACAGTTCTAACGTTGCTTACGTTTGTTGATTTGTTAATTCAGGTAAGAAGTTCAATGATGTACAATTGTAGAACAGAAAAGATTTTGTCCCTTGCCAAGGCTGTTACTAAAGATAAAAATAGAGAAACATTGGCACGCGCTTTATCAAAACCTATTATTATTTTTAATGAATCTTCCGAAGATACTGGTAAAGATATTCAAACAGCAAACAGCACAACATTATTCAAAAATGAAGTGCGACAACTACCGAAAAATGACTGCAATATTAGTTCAATACTAGATAACAATACCTCGGAATACGCTTTTTCCGGAAATGAGGTAATTTCCTTATCAACTGTTGAGGAATATTTGAATGCAGAAGTCACTTTCGCCAGTTGTGTGGCCGAGAAAGTTATTTAATTCGAAGATGGATTGGAATTGTGGCGTTCTACTGACATTTCCACGTTTTGTGATAATAGAGGAATAATTAATCATACAGAATTTGAAAATTTACAACTCGAGGTAATGAAAGCTCCAGATAAACATACAAAAGAAGCAACTAAACCTATACAAACAGATGAAGAACAAGATGAGGCAGATGGCATAAACGACCCGGACTTCCAAAACAGAGATGGCAATGGAGCTGTACATGAGCAGGAAACTGACGAAGATCAAGATGAGTTGAATAAAATAAATGACTCGGACTTTGAACTTGAAGAAATCTCTCAATCAAATGAATCAGCGGAAGATGCTGAGAATGTAAAAGGATCTGAAGCTGAAAATACTACCCGGAAACGGAAGAAAAAACCTCATAAAAATGAGTGGTCGAAAGAAAAATCTAAACTTAAAAGGATGCACGGTAAGAATTATTTAGGTTATACCCGAAGCAAATCAGGACTAGTATTGCAAAACAAAGAGAGGAGTGGTAGAAAAATGGGACCAGCATGTGGGTCTAGAAAATGCCTGAAATACAGAAACCGCCATTGCAACACCATAACGGAACAGGAACGTCTGTCGATATTTCATAAATTTTGGGACGATATGAATTGGGACCAGAAAAGAGTTTATATAACGAGTTTGAGGAAATAAGTCACAAAGAAGAAATATGTACGAATATTTTTAAAAAATAGGAAACACAAAGAAGCAGGTATGCAAGCAAATGTTTCTGTCCACCCTCGGAATTAACGAATGAATGGCTAGTAACTGGTGCTCTAACAGTTTTGGTGGCATGCACTCATCTACTGAAGTTACTATACAAAAGCGAAAATCGTTGTGTTCTAAATCAGATAGAAACTTAAGGTTTAAAGAACAGCTTCAAGAACTGAAAAATTCTTTGATGACATACCAAAAATGCCGTCACACTATTGCAGAGCGAGAACTGCGAAAATGTATCTAGAAACGCAGGTTGACTCTAAAGCACATCTTTATAGATTATATCAGCAAACATGTTTAAAAAACAATACAAGCGCCCTAAATTACTGCACCTTTTCCAACACGTTTGAGGAGCTAAATTTGTCATTTTTTAAACCTAAAAAGGACCAATGTAATATCTGTGTGGCTCATTAGGTAGGGAATATTGAGGGCACGGAATATAACATTCACCTGCAATTAAAGGATCGCGCAAGAAGGGAAAAGGATTTGGATAAGCAACAAGCAAAAGATGGGAATTGTATGGTTTTTGTTATGGATGTTCAATCGGTAAAGTTATGTCTATTAAACAATGCAAATAAATTCTATTTTAAAACAAGACTGAAACTTCACCATTTATAACATGGAAAGTCACCATTGTATAAACTACTGGTGGAATGAAGTTGAGGGTGATTTATGCTCTTCTGTATTCACCACAATAATAATAGATCATTTAGAGGAACACTGTAAAAATGGTCTGCCTATTGTGTTATGTAGTGATGGGTGTCCATACCAGAATAGAAACATTGTATTATCGAATGCACTTCTGAATTATTCTGTCTTGCATAATAAGCTCGTAATTCAAAAATATCTTGAACCGGGTCACACTCAAATGGAGTGTCACTCGGTCCATAGTCTAATAGAACGCAAGTTGAAAAACAAAGAGATCGACTTACCTTATGACTATGTGAAACTGATCAAAGAGGCAAGACTAAAACCTTTTCCCTATGAAGCAAAATACCTGTATCACGGGAACTTCAGGAACTATGACAACAAGGATGGTATGTCGTATCGCAGTATTCGACCAGGAAGAAAAGCTAATGACCCTACTGTGGCAAATCTAAGAGAAACCCACTATTGTCCTACGGGAAAAATTCAGTACAAACTGCATTTTGGCGACAAATTGCAAGATCCCCCTCAAAGAATTCAACCCGGTGCAGAGCAAGTAGCACCGTCAAGGTTATTTAAAAGTAGACTGAAAATTTCCAAACTTAAATATGACCATCTGCAAGATCTGAAATCAACTATACCTAAAGACGTACATAATTTTTATAATGATCTTCCTTACGAATAAGCGTTGACTGCGTTTTTTAACGAATTTTGTTTTACTTTTAGTGAATAATAATTTTTTTATTTTATTTTTATAATATAATGTTACTTTAATTCAGTGGCGTGCGGTCCATGGAAGCAATGCTTTCCTTAAAAATATAGTAAAAATAAAAAACAACGCTAACAAAAATATTTTTATAAAATTATGGTTATCGTTTATTTAAATTTGTAATATTTAATCAACTTGAAGCTCAATATCAATTCCGTACAGCAAAAAGTATAATTATTTAGACTACTATTTTAAATTAAGCTTATTAAACTTACGCAGAAAGGTAATACAGATTCAAATGTGTTACATACACTGCATATAAGCACTGATTTCGTTGCTTATTGCACTTATCCCCGCCAGCCGGCCAGTCGCGCTTTCGTTAGTCGGCGGATGCCTTGTACATCGTAGTAAAGTCACATTATTTTTAGTGTGCTCCATGCCCAATTGTTTATTTATTATAATTTGGTTATTTGTTCGATTTAGTGTTTGTTAAATGTAAATCTGCGAATGGGACTGTATTTCGAAACATTTTATTATTTCAATTTATATAAGTTAAGATTTTTTAAAGACAAATAATTCTATTTAGTTTGTTCTGTATGCAAATTTAAAATTTCATTATCATCATGACTACAAATTCAGCAGCTTCGGTCGAAGGTTCGAGTACTTTCGATACAACCGTTTCAGTTTGTAAATTATTAGATTTTTCTGCATACAGTTTTGAAGGGAATTACAAATTGTTGAGAAAGGAGATCAAAATCAGAACTTTCAAATTTAACAACAAAGATTAAAACCAGCACCAGGTATTTTGCTAAAAAAGACCGGAAAATCGAGTTGCATTATAAATAGTAGTACTTTTTTAAATAAAGAATAATAGTCAACAAATTCCATAAGTATAAAGTATAAAAGTTCTTCTTTGAAAAACTTTTAAGCTTAATATTATAACACTGTTTTTTATTGTACCTAGCAGGGGCGGATCCAGCAAATTAGTTTGGGGGGCATTGTTTGAAGATAATTGTTTTAAATAAATTAATAATAATTACGATACAAACATTATTTGTTTTTATCCTATGTATATTTATTTATAAATCTTATATATTGCACAATATTTAATAAACATTAACTACTTTTACATTCAAAATTTATTTAATTATAATACTAAAGTATATATCAAAAGTTTGGTCCGTGGATCCGCGCCTGTACCTAGGTATATTAAATTTAAAATCGTATTTGCTTCCCTAGCCTAAATTCTCACCGCACGCCACTGCTTTAATTATATTAATCAAAATGAAATGTAATATTTATTACATTATTTTCTACAATAAAGTTTATTTTCTGAGAATTAGGCATGTTATACATACTTAATTAGTATGGTTATTATATAGTTAGTACCACGCATCAAATCCAAAAGAACTATCTAAAAACACGTATCAAACAAACAATTATTTTAACAACATAATTACAAGAAAATGTGGTATGCAAAGCTTTATGACATAATAGTAACGTGAAATAGCGAATTATGGCCATTTTCATGACCACCACGAAGTTTTTGGTCTCTCCTGTAAAACACCAAAATTGTTGATACCTGGTATTGTCACTAGGGTAACGATATATAACTTCGGCATTTATTTTTCAATTGTTTTTTTGATGTCATATTTAAAAACTTTAAAAAAAGCCCTACAACTTTTGTTAGAATAATTTTTTTGTAACTACAGAAATAACAGAGAAAAATAAGGGGGGAAAGTTAAGTGGATTATCCTGTACATGCAGCTACCGCTGCAGATACATATTTCGTTTTCACTAGTATCAGACATTTTCCAAATAATGTAATAATAAGTAAACAGAACTACATACATCCAAAGATAATAAACCTAAAAACGTAATATTAAAAACATAAACAAACATGAAATCAACTCTTAGTTACAACAAAATAACAATCACTGCAACCACAAATAACACTAGAAAAATAGGTTTATGCACAGATACATAATAATTAGGCTATTATTGCGAGACTCATCTCAATATAAACGTCTCTTTATGGCCCACGAGCCTCTTTATGGTTCAACGGGTAATAAAAAAACGTCAATTAAATGTCAGAGCTGTTTCTTGTAGAACTTGATTTGTTTTTAATATAATTTGTCAACTTATCAACAATGAAAATAAGCTGAAACTAAGTAAATATTTTGGAATATTTACTATAATAACGTACTTCAAGTATAAGCACAGCGGCTTGATGTACCTACGAACTCATTTAATTATATTTTTTTACACAATAATCGATTTGAGATAAAAACTTAATCTGTGCATAAAATAGTGTATGTATAGCAAGGGTAACTTGCTTTTATGGCCCTACAGCCTTTTACGCTAATAACGCTTACGGCCATAAAAGCCTCTTTACGCCCTTAACACATAAATAACTATAATATGCATGTGTGATTGACAGATTTAGCATTAAAAATGAGATTCAATGCAAACAGAAAATTAACAATTTTTGTGAAATTCTATCAAAACATTTATTACAAAATTCACTTCTAAATTTAGTATCATGTCAAACGGGCTATAAGAACAAAAGTGTTTGAATAAAACCTTCTTTAGTAGGTATAGTAAAATCTAAAAAAATAAACTTACAATATATAATTACAGGTTATAATAGCTTACGCAAAAAAAATGCAATGTAACGAACACTTTTTAGCGAAAACTTAATGTGTTTCTAATAAATGCATACGTAATCATGACTTTACAGCATGTAGGAGACGTTTGTTTTGTAAAAACGTGCTGTAAAATTCCGAACAACTTTGGACGCAGACAACGAGTACAGAACAGAATGTTACAACAAAGCACTCGGTAGGCACATGCAAGCGAATACAAAAACGCACGACAAACGACAACGTTGATTCTTATCTTGGCTTATCCAGCAGAAGTAAATTGCACTAACAGCTTTAAAAAATTTATAAACGGCACCAAGAGCTTTACATTTATGAACTGCGCCGAATTTCTAACAGTTTTTATGGTATTTAATTTTATTATAATGATTTTTTTAACTTGATCTCGAAAAAGAGGAACTAGCCTCCCATCAATAGTTGTGACGGGACGTGGGACAAGAAGGACTAAAAGCGGGACACTTGGCAACCCTTAACATTCACTTTATGTGTGAGTTATGTGATGTTGAATTGTGAAAATGGCTGGAAGAAAAAACATATAATATGGCAGTTTCATATAAAAACAACGGATCCAAATAAAACTGGAAGTAGAGCAATTTGTGAAACTTACAAGAGACATGCAAGAGATGGTACAAAGCCTTAAGTACATCATAAAATTTGTAAGAAAAACAAGTACCAACAAATAATGAAAGTAATTCTACAACAGGTAAATATGTCTAAATGATTTTTTTTATTTGTTTGTGCGAGTAGTTAAGTTCAACAAGATATTTTTGTTTTTTTTTTAGTTTTTTTGGTTTAATTTAATACTTTCAAGTATTTATAATTAAGAAAATATGTTACATATACATCATAAATGAAAAAAACAGCCATTTAAAATCTTATTTTCATTTTTTAGAAAGGCAACCTGTACTAGAGAGTTTTGCCAGTACTTCATCTGCTTCAGGTTCCGCGTCAAGTCATGGCTAGGGTTGCCACCTGACCGGTTTT
The DNA here is from genome assembly GCA_929113105.1 of Agrypnus murinus. Taxonomy (NCBI): domain Eukaryota; kingdom Metazoa; phylum Arthropoda; class Insecta; order Coleoptera; family Elateridae; genus Agrypnus; species Agrypnus murinus. The sequence goes on from OV816027.1 coordinate 141,768,738, forward strand.
GGCCCGGCCTGACCGGTTTTCTTTAGTGTTTGCCGGGTGCCGGGCAATGGGCTTTAAAAGCCGGTTTTGCGTGATCGTGAGCTGAACACGTGGTTTTGTCATTTTGCTTGCGTGTTGCGTGGCAGCAGTCAGCACGCAGAATCGTAAATTCTTAAATTAAAACACGTGCAGCGTGCAACGCATGAATTAGGGCAGTATTTACTATTTATGACAGAATTATGACATTTTTTCTTTGTGTAACTACGTTTACATCTTTTCTTAGGGTTTTGTAAGTTGCTAGTGTTAGTGCTAACTAGAATATAGCACCTTAACTACATGAACAATGAGTGCAAGTGATTGTGATTTCGATAGTGACTGCGAAGCATCTACTTCGACAGCTGTACCTGTAACTGTAACTTTAGAAGATAGGGCACCGGCGCCAAAGAAAGCACGTGTTAGAAACTGTAAATTCAACAAAGAATGGTTGCAAAATAAGAACTTTGAAGATTGGTTAGTGCGAGGTAGTGATGATGCTTCAGCAAAATGTTCATTGTGTCATATTTCATTTACTGTCAAATATGATGGAATTAAAGCGGTCAGAGCTCACGCAATCGGAGCTAAGCATAAATCAATGATTAAAACACAAAAAATGTCCAACGTAATGACTAAATTTTTCCCGACAAAAGACTCTAAACAAACAGAATTAATAGTTGCAGTGGAAATAGCAAGAACATTTCACTGCGTAAAACATGGTTTAAGCTATGCTTCTGTCACAAACAGAAATATTTAAATTAAATATACATATACAAAACTCAACTTCTCTTCCGTTTGTACAAATAGCGTGCAAGGCCACACTCAGTTGCCCACGCTAGTTAAGCAGCTGCGGTCTAGCCACCGACAACTTGGAGCCATGTGCACGGTCAGCTGCGAGGTCTTCTAAGAAGCGCGCTCGCTTCGCCCACAACTGCATTAGTTGGCATGCAACTTATCCGCCTACTTACTCCGTATATGCGAGGCAACCTACACGATTTGCAAGCAGATGCACATTCCTTCAAGAGAATCTACCAACACTTCCGCACAGCTGCAGATTCGTGCCAGGCACCAGCAGCGCGAATGCAATCTACCCACAAGCCTGCAACCAGGAAGCATGAACTTCCTTAGTTTCTTACTGAGAACTCCAGCCTACTGATTCCCACTACGATGCTAATTACTTCCTTGTTCAGCAGTATATAACCAGCTTGCTTGAGCTATTCAAACCAGTCAGTTTGACTCCAACACTACATCTACAAGCAAGCTGGTGAGTACTCTTTAAATTATGTAATGCTTAGTGGCTTAGTTGAGTGGGTAGCGCTTAAACGCCCACTCTCTGCGAAATCATGGGTAGTTGTGACCAGGTCTCCTACGCTTAGTTGTAGACCTAGTACTAGAATAGGGTTGGTTCCGACGTCCCTCTTGATTGTATTAGTTAGGAAGACAAGTACGTCCTCACACGATGTATTCTTTTTATATATGTAAACCTTTGTATTTGTATTCTCTTATTGTTATTAGTATATAGTTGTTTTTTACAACTTGTGTTTATTTTCTCTCTACTTGTGACTACGCCCTCCAGTCACGAAAACCCCACGTGACACTTCAACTGATTGTGGTTTGTATTTGTATTAAATAAAAACTGTTCAAGTAATTCCACTTTTCTTTTATAGGTAACAAACTTGATGGACGTATTTTTTCGGATTCGGAGATTGCTTCGAAATTACATCTTGGCCGTACAAAAGTGGAGTGTATTGTGTTAAATGTTTTAACTCCATACTAAATTGAAATAGTTTGCAAAAAGTTAATATCAAAAAATATACCTTTTTCTATTGCCACAGACGCATCAAACAAAGAAAATCGTAAATTTTTTCCCATTGCAGCTCGTTATATAGATTTTCGTTGTGAAGAAGAAATTCAAGATTGTCTCCTTGATTTCATAGAAGAAAGCAATGAAAGATCAGAATCTATTACGAACATGATTACTTCAAGATTATCATAAAGTTTTAAGGCACATATCAGTCAGATGGCTTTCTCTTTTTGAAGCAGTCGATCGCCTCTTGCTGAATTGGGAAGCAGTAAAAATATATTTTTTAAAACAGGGCGATAATAATTGCGACCGTGTTATTTGGAATTTTATTAAAGATCAACAAGACGAACTTTCAGAAAGTAACCGTTTGACATTTGCAGAATGTTATATATATTTTGTACATCACGTACTTTCAATTTTTTATAATGCAATAAAATCTTTGGAAAAATCAGATACGTTAATTACAGACGTTCATGAAATAATGATGACTTTAAGACAAAAACTTTTACAGAGGAAAAAGGATTTGTTTTTTGGATTCAGACCTTAGAATTTTTAAGCAATTCAGAAAAAAATCAATTTATTGCGGATGCTAGTCTAGTATACCAAAGGGCAATTGAATACCTTGAAAAGTGGTATAATTTCGATCATAATTTATTTAAGTCGTTCGAAATCATAAATTTAAAAAGAAGAGTTTCTCTTGACGCTATATTGTCTGTTTGTGAGTCCATTGGTGTTCAGTTGAGTGATGAAGATGGAAATTCACTGTTTGATGAGTTCGCTGCCTTAGAAAAATCTGGTTTAGTTGAAAAAACAGAACTCACCACTGTCAAAAAATGGAGCAGTTTTTTTTTAAATATAAATGCTCCTGGTTTGGAAAAGATTGTCAAAATTATTTTATCCATTCCATGTAGTAACGCATACGTAGAGCAAATATTTAGCTTAATGAACCAATTGTGGACAGATGACAGAAATAGGCTATCTCCAGAAATGGTAAAAGCCGAATTATGCGTAAGATCTAATATTAAAAATTCTTGTCATTCTTACGTTTTTTTGAAAACGTAAAAAAAAATAATGAATTAATGAAGGCCACAAAGTCTAATAAAAAGTACACTTTTAAATTTTAGCCCTAAAAGTTCTTAAGTACTGTACGTTTGTTTCATTTTGTTTTTATAATTTATAAAAAAAATCTACTTGTTTTATCCTTTGTTAGAAGTACCTATATTTTTATGTTACATTTATGGAAATTTTATTTTTGTTTGAATATATCTTTTACTAGTGTATTTGTAATTGCATTTTCACCTAACCCACCTTTATCACTCCCTCATTGACTGCTGAATTTTTGGTATTTACTTTAACATTTACCGCAGCACCACCAAATATGACTTATAGAATAGAGTGATTTGGGATTATTTCACCGGCGAAACAAAAAACCATGGGCCGGTTTTGTGGTTTTCAAAAAGTGGCAACCCTAGTCATGGCAGGTCCTCATCAACAATGCCAATAACTTCTGGGGTAGTCCAAAAAAGAGTAAAGCAGGAAATTAGTCTACTATGAGTGGTTTTGTAATGCATACATCTACAACTGAGAAACAAAAGATTGACAAATGAATAGCAAAGGCAATTGTTGCTACTAAAGCTAGCTTTAGATGTGTCGAAAATTTGCATGTAGAAAAAGCCTCCAATTATTAAGATCTGGTTATACTCCGCCGTCACGAAAAACTATAGCGACAACTGTTCTAATAGATGAAATTTATGATGAAGAAAAAGTAAAATGTTTTTCTTCGCTCTTAGGATAGTGCGTGAATATATTGATTGACGAGTGGTCAAATGTCCACAACAAACCTGTAATATGTGCAACCATAACAACTGAAGGTGGGCGAGTGTTTTTCTATGAAACTATTGATACCTCAGGAAAACCTCATACTTCAGAATGTTTGACAGAAATATGCGGTGACCTAATTTTTTCATGTGAATTAAACTACCAGTGCACTGTGGGGTCTTTTGTTACAGACAATTCAGCAAATATGACCCGCATGAGAAAAACTGTGAAAGAAAAAACTGACTCAAAGTCAAAAGTTATAACCTATGGTCGTTCTGCGGATATTTTGAACTTGTTCTGTAAAGATTTAGAAATCAAGAACATTAAAGAAAATGTAGTCCAGATAGTAAAGTATTTTCGTAATACTCATCAGGGTAGAGCAAAATTCAAACACGCAAGGGGCAAGACATTAGTACTTCCGAGTGATGTTCGATGGAATAGTGTTGCTGATTGCTTGGAGATGTATGTCACTCAATGGGACATAATACTGAAAATCTGGGATGAAAACAAGAAAGAGATTGATGCTACAATCTTCCAAAAGGTTTCAAACATTGGTCGTAAACGCAGTGCAGAAAAATATTTAAAAATTTTAAAACCTATATCACTTGCTCTTGATAATTTGCAGAGAAAAGATGCTTCTCTTTCAGATGCAGTAGAACAACGGAAACATTTACAATATATCTACAAAGATGAGCTAGAATTATCACTACAACAAAATCAAGAATTTCAATGCCGATATGAACTGGCTTCAACACTATACCATTTAATAGCCTATATGCTGGACCCATCTAAGCAAAAATAGAAGTTAACAGCTGATGAAAAGGCCTTGGCTCTTGAAACCATTAATGAGATGTATGGAAACACTGAAGTGCTACCATTATCAATAAAACTTGATGCCCGTTCGAATCCCTTTAAAGACATAATGTTCTTAGAAGAAATGACAACAAACGTTAAGTGAAATTCAGTGGTGGCTATCACAAAAAGAAGAGCCAGGAATCCAGAAACAACTAAGAGTATTAAAACAATTTCTGTGTGCAATTGCTTCCTCACCATCAGTAGAACGAGTTTTTAGTACTTTTGGACTTAAGAAACAAATCGGGAGTAGAAAAAGCCAGAAAATTAGTTTTTTTGTTTAAATATTATAATGAAAATATGGTTGAAACATAAAGTTTTCATACCTAGGTACTTATTTTTTCTTTTATTTCTATATTTTTATTGTGTTTATTTTATAGAATAAGTACATGTACGTGGTGGCTCATAACAAGGACATCAAACGTGGCAGGTATATAGACATCGATAAAACAAACAAAAAATTCCTATAAAAAATGCAAATAAAGACAGGTTTAATGTTTTTAGCACATTGGGTCAATCCATATCAAGTGGTCCAGCACAGGTTGCTTCATTATTTTTAAAAAAATTAATTTTTTTTGTGGAGTAACCCTAACATGTTGGTAGTCTAAAATGACCATTATTTTAATTTTATTGTGTATGGTTTTTGCATGGCGGCCATATTTGTTTTTTTGCTATTTTTGAGGTTTACAGAAACTGATATATCTCAGCTCCTGTTTATCCTACCAACATGGGACAAAAGGCAGTTTGTTCAGAATGAAATGGGCTACAAAACTGCTTAATAGACATTTTTACCTAGAATGCAATTCCAAATGCTGAAATGTCCCTAAAGTTTTGGTTCCGGTTTTTAAAAAGTGCCATGTTTAGGGGCAAGATTTTACCAGAAAGGAATGAATCATCAGGTCAGAATTTTTTTTACACATAATTCAGAGCCTGTTGTGTTCATACAGGAAATCTCAGCCCTGAGACTTGCCCTCTTTTTAAACAAAAAATTCTCAAATTCCAAAATTTTAAAAAAGTGCAATTTTCAAACCTTTATATCTCTGGTGGGGGACCAGATAAAAATCTGTAATTTCAACCCATGACAGTACTGTACGATTCCTTTATGCACAAAAAAATTGGAGTTTGAGATTTGACTACAAGCAGCAATATGAAAGCACAAAATATGTTAAAAATTTTACTACAGAGTATTATTGTGTATTTACTGTATAGACAACATGAAACTTTATAATTATTATACAGGCTATTGAATTCTAATCTAAATTAATTCTTGGTTTTAAGTGAATGTAAAGAAATTAACATTTCAGTTTTTTTTTTGGGCGGGGGAACTATCCAATGCCACTATACTAGGTATTAATGCAATTTAACTAACATTCGAAGTCATGCTATGCGTATATTTAAATGAAATTATTAAATACCAATAGATTTGTGTAGTTCAGAATGCTAAAATATCTTTTAAATTTTAAGTTGAAAAATGTTGGCAAAATATCTGGATCATATTATTCCTCTATGTCATTCATGATGAAACCTTTTGAACTGTATACAATAGGGTCGTTGCATGGAATTTAAATTTTGACATAACTTGTATATTTTATTAGTATAACAGTTATCTAATGAACAGGTCCACATAAAATCGATAAATGTATTACGATAACTTAATAATACGAATTTAAAGTTTAATTATTTTCCGTCCTTTTTTACACGCTGACAGCTTGAACATGATCAGTCTAGTGTTAGAAGTCATTAAGTCAAATGTGATGGTTGTTTTATTTAGCTGTATTTTATAAATCTTAAGGTTCAATGGAGTGTAGCGTAGGTGAACTAATTGGGGAGGAATATCATAAGTGTGTATATGGACCAGTATCTAAAGACATTAAATTAATTAGTGAATTTAGTGAAAATGATCAAAATATTCTTGCCTTGAGAACAAGTAATACTGTGGAAAATATCTGTAAATATCATGAAATTAAGTTTTTTGTAAAGTATCATCATCTTTTTGGTAATTCATGTTGTGACCCACTGCAAATCCACAAAAAAGTCATAAAAAAAGGTGTTAGAGAAATCAAAATAGAACAATTGTTTGTTTGTGTTTGGGCGAGGAATCAGGATGGCGGAGCATCCGTCGTACCTCATGGCACCGATTGCTATGATCATTTGGCCGTCTATTATCTAAGGAAAAAACTACTCTGTTGAAATAATTCCAGGGAAATCTTTATGTGCTACGTGCTACAACAGATTATTTATAATTAAAGAAGTAGATTCTGAAACAGTGGATGAGACAAATAATTTTATCGCCCAATCTGAAAATGTAGAAATGTTGGATGCAACATGTTCAAACTTAGGCCTGTCTCCTGTTTCTAAATAAGGAAATTAAGTTCAGAGAAACAACCAATAGCAATTAAAACAAAGTTAGCAAAATTAACTCAAAGTCTGAAACGTAGCCTTGAAGCTTCTTTTAAAGAGGGGGCACTGTGATGAAATACTGGCAGAAAAGTTGCCTTCGGATTTTGCGCAAGAATATGAAAATCTAATTGAAGAACTGAAAGAAAAGTGTTACTGTGAGCAAAGAAGAGAAGATAAAAATATTGAGTTTACTGCCTAAATCTTGGTCAAGAACAAAAGTTTGTTCAGAATTTCAAGTTTCAGAACGTTTGATTAAAGTAGCCAGAAACCTGACAAATACTCAGGGAATATTTCCAGACTTAGGAAAAATAAAAAGTGGTAAAAATGTTGATGAAGACACTGTCAAGAAGGTAAGAGATTTCTATACTAGTGAAGAAAACAGTAGGATTCTTCCTGGTAGAAAAGATTATATATCTGTGAGAATTGCTGGGGTTAAAGAACACGAGCAGAAGCAATTACTGCTTTGTAACTTGAATGAACTATATTTACAGTTCGGGGAGGCACAACCAGAATGTAAAATTAAGCGCTCAAAATTCTGTGAACTTAGGCCAAAGTGGTGCATTATTGCTGGCGCTTCCGGAACCCATTCAGTTTGCGTATGCACCTACCACCAGAATGCTAACTTAATGGTTGATGGTGCAAAGCTAAACGTTGATTACAAAGATCTCCTTCAGATGCTGGTTGGCAGTATGAATAGCGAAGATTGCATGATGGGCAAATGTACAAACTGCCCAGAACCTAAATCATTACGGGAACTTCTATTGCAAGAGGATGAAGCAGATGAAATTCCTGATAACATAATTTATAAGCAGTGGGTTACAACGGATCGTGCAGAGATGGTTACAGTTGTTGTACCAACAGAAGAGTTTGTTGAATGTTTAGTGGAAAAGCTCGTGTCTCTGAAGCCACATCACTATGTGTCCAAAGTACAGTCAAGTTTTCTAACTAGAAAGAGAAACAGCCTGCTTGATTCTGAATGTATTGTTTTGGCTGACTTATCAGAAAACTTTTCCTTTGTAATTCAAGACAAAATTCAAAGTTATCATTGGGTGAAAATAATACAAGTGAAACAAAGAATAGAAGTTTGTGAATTCCAGAAGCATTTAATTGATGACATAAAAGTTACTGCTCCGTCAGTAACAAAGGTCTTCTATTTTACTGATGGGGCTGCCAGTCAGTATAAAAATAAGAAAAGCTTTTTGAATCTTTGCAACCATGCGAAGGATTTTGGTCTACAAGCAGAGTGGCACTTCTTTGCTTCCTGTCATGGGAAAACCGTTTGTGATGGCATTGGAGAAACAACAAAAAGGGAAGTGACAAAAAGGAGTCTTCAGATGACAACCAATAATCAAATTTTATCCCCAGAGGACATGTTTGAGTTTTGTGATAAAAATCTACATGGAATTAAATATATTTATGTTAAAAGTGAGGAGATAGTGAAGAATGGAGCCGAATTGAGAATGCGATTTGACAACTCTCTGTCAGTTCCTAAAACTCGTTCATACCATAGATATATTCCAATCAGTGACACAGTTGTAAGGTGCTATCAGACTTCAATTTCTGATGACTTTGATGATGTAAAGGTGGCAAAGGCTACATCATTGACCCTTAAGGAGGAGGATATAGTAGCATGCGTATACGACTCGCATTGGTATCTTGGAATTATTAAGGAAGTCGACATAGACAATAATGCGATAATAATTCCTTCAAATTGTCAAGAGATGACCAGACTTGGGTGCTTATAAAGAACATTCTAAGAAAGCTCACACCAATGGAACTTACAACCATGACTGGTCATTCTCACACAATTACCCCTGAATTGTGCGAACATATTTCTCACCTGCTGCTTCAACACCATACTTAATCATCAACTAAATTTACATTATAACTTAGACAATTCCAGTTTTTATGTGATTTCATACTCAGCTTATTTTCTACATGATGGCAGATACTTGGAGCTCCACATTATGGATATATTAGAAGCATAGCAAAAGGTAAAATGTTTCAGTGATTTGTGATGATCTTTAACCTGTTACCATTAACAAACATATAAACTATTAATATATTATCTTAATTCATATTTACATGAATAGACTTGTTCGGCAAACAGCTTACTTTAAAACGTATACTCATACACTCAGTAGTAAAATTTTTAATATATTTTGTGCGTTCATATTGCTGCTTTCGTGGCCTGCGAAAGGGGACTATTATTATTTATATTGCTGCTTGTAGTCAAATCTCAAACTCCAATTTTTTGTGCATAAAGGAATCATACAGTACTGTCATAGGTTGTAATTACAGATTTTTATTTGGGCCCCCACCAGAGATATATTGGTTTGAAAATTGCACTTTTTTAAAATTTTGGAATTTTGAGAATTTTTAAAAAAAGGGTGCAAGTCTTAGGGCTGAAATTTGCTGTGTGAACACAACAGGCTCTGAATTATGCGTAAAGAAATTTCTGACCTAATGATTCATTCCCTTCTGGTAAAATCTTGCCCCTAAACATGGCACTTTTTAAAAACCGGAACCAAAACTTTAGAGACATTTCACCATTTGGAATTGCATTCTAGGTAAAAATGTCCATTAAGCAGTTTTGTAGCCCATTTCATTCTGAACAAACTGCCTGTTGTCCCATGTTGGTAGGATAAACAGGAGCTGAGATATATCAGTTTCCGTAAACCTCAAAAATAGCAAAAAATGGTACACCGTGCGAAACAAATATGGCCGCCATGCAAAAACCATACACAATAAAATTAAAATAATGGTCATTTTAGACTACCAACATGTTAGGGTTACTCCACAAAAAAATTATTTTTTTTTAAAATAGTGAAGCAACCAATTAATTCCTGTCTGGACCATTTGATTTGGATTGACCCATACAGTAGTGTTTGTTATGTTTTTCAAACAAGATGTTTTATGGTTTGCTATGTTTACAGTGCAATTTTATGAGGTCAGTCATTTAAATAATAATTCTGCGAATGCAGATAATTAAGAAAAGGATATTGGTGTAGGTCAAGTCATTGTAAATGATGACGATTCGCAAAATCGGGGAATCCCCCCCAATGAATCACGGATATTATAACATAATGAACAAGTTAATGGAGAATCTGGGAGAACCCGTGATCAACACTTATATAAATGAGACCAGATTTCAAGCAACACTGATATTAACTAAGCTGTTAAAAATGTCAGAGATGTACGATATGACTAAATTAATGTTACTGTAATTATATTACATTTTTACCCTGGCAATCTTTGTAACCCTTATTCTTCATTTTCTTGTTTAGGTTAGCATCATTAATTAACACTAATTAGTAAATTCCATAGGCGATTGGAATTCGATGTGGAAAACTCTTACCCAATTTTTTATTATTGAAGTTGAGACGAGATTTAACCAATTTTACAGTAAAAACATATGCGAGGTCATGGTTCAATAAAATGAAAATCATGTTGTAGACAAACGTCTTGTAAAAATTAAAAGCTTAATGCACAATTTTGTATATTTACGTTTTGTACTACAATTAGTCATCATTTGAAACGTGTATTTTAGTAAAGCAAAACCACTATGTCAACGACGCGAAGTGATTTAATTTGCAATAGTACAATGTAACACAATTGGGCATTTGAAAATGGTGGGTTTGGACTAGAAAAATACACAGTCATATGTAATCTCATCATATTTGTCTGGCTTTAAAATTTCAAACCTTGCACTTACGCATACAGTTAACTTTATTTTTTTATTAATGATATCAATATCACCATGAGCGCGTTATAATTTTATACGTACTTTTATAAAAACGTCAGTCAAGACTAATAAAAATTTGGACTTTCTCTAATCAAAAAACTTTATTAAGATTTTTCGTTTCCAATGCCATCAGAAATGCGTTAGTAAAGTCTGGTGCAGGGGCTATGAGACACCCTGTATAAGTTTTGTTCTATTTTCATTAAATGAAATGGTTTGTATTAAAAAATAGTTAAATTGATTTAAATCAGGCCAACCCTGAGTATAAATATTATCATAATTTCAGATTACTAACCAGAAGTTGGAGTACGTCCATAATAATCAGCAACATGAGGATTTTGACTAGCTACAGTAGCAGGCATTGGTGGTGTAGGTACCACCGGCACAGAATGCGCACGATTTTCCTGTATTTCATGATTATTTTGAGGGCCGTGCGATGTTTCTTTGGGAGTTTCCGCTGGTGGTTTTTTATCTTGTAAAGGATCAAATTCACTTGGATTTACTTTATTTATAAAATTATCATTTCCAGTAGCTGCCTCAGTTGTATTATGTTCAGGAGTTCCTATAAAAAATAAAACTATTAAGATACGAAAAAACCAAAGCATAATCATTTACTTTCTTCCACGTTACTTGGTGGTGGAATCGGTTCAGTATCTAAAGAATCCAATATCTTATTAACTTGATCTCTAATATTTCGTAATTGTGATTTTAAACCCACTATTTCAGAGTGTTTCAAAACACTTTTAATTTTATTTTCATTAGAAGAGCTATCGGGACTATTCATTAAAATAATCAGTTTTAAAACACGGCTACATTGTATAGCAAAAGAAAGATCTGAGCTATCATTAATAGTTATTAGGTCACCATCTGAAAAATTCATCAATTCCAAACTGATCTATAAACGATTAAATTAGACATAAATACCCTCATCCTTGTACTTAATTGTAATGTCATCGCTTGCACTAAGTTTTCCATTAAAAATTCTTTGCATCATTAATACGAGTTCATCATAGGTTATTGCATCGTTATGTATTGGTATTCTTCTTATATCGTCGGCTAATTGTACTTTTATAATCACTTTACCACTTAAATCCAATTTCATCTCCATTCTTTCTTTGTACAATTTGATTAATAATTAATGCGATTTACCGTTTAGCGTTTGTATGTTTCTATGCGACATGCAAAAAAATGATATAAAATTTAAAAATAAACACAAACCGGTTTATATATTAACTAGTTTTCTTTATTTTCGAAGAATTAATTAATTAGGAGTATTTGGGATTCTGCACGTCACTTGACAACTGTTTAACTGTCAAACTTCAGGATTGCCAATACTAAAAAAAGAAAAATCAAATTAAGGTTATTATATACAGGATGATATAAAAGGAAAAATACGTATAGTTTTGGCTTTATAATAAAATTTAGTGTACAATCTACATTTGTGCAACTCCAGTAAGTAGATTCGAATTTTTTAATATATACATTTATTAATTATTAATAACACCTACCAACAATTTGGTTTGTTATAAACAAGGGATGCTTACACATAAATAACATTATAAACGTGACAATACTTAGTATTAGTACCTAATACTAAAGAATACGAACAGAGATAAGAACTTAATATGTACGAGGTTATCATAAAGTAAGTGATATATTTCAACTTATTATATATTTTTAACAAATCAAATTAATAACAAAAAGTAAATGGAATCTAGTTGCTTGCATAATGAGATTTCTGATGTCAAACACTGGTTACCGCAATTGCTCGATATGACCTCCATTTTGCTGTTGTAAAATTACTAAGCGTTCCTCCAAATTGTATACAGTACTACTCAACATTACTGGTTGAATTGCACGAATTTGCTTCCTGATACAGTCCTTTAATTCCTCCAGCGTTGTTGGACGTCTTCTAAACACAAAATTTTTTAAATAACCCCACAGCTAGTAATCCGCTGGGTTAAGATCAGGCGATCTTGATGGCCATGAATTTGCAAAATGTCTGCTTATAACACGATCTTGAAAAACCGCAGTTAACAATTCTTTAACTGGTCGGTAAATGTGCGGAAGTGCTTCATCCTGCACAAAAATCACGTTTTCAATTTCTTCGTCTTCGTTTTGCAACTGTGGAATTGCATAATCCCTTAACATTTGCAGGTATCGTTCACCAGTGACAGTTAAAGATACGGCCTCCCTATTCTGTATTTCCTCGAAAAAGTATGGACCCATGATGAAATTAACTGTGAAACCGCACCAAACGGTGACTTTTTTGTCATGAAGACCTTGCTGAACGATTTTATGTGGATTTTCTGTTGACCATATTCGACAGTTTTGAGTATTAACTCCATCGTTCAGAGAGAAATGGGCCTCATCTGTCCATAACACACGGGATAACCATTCGGGTTTAATTTCTATCTGAGCCAATATATGTAATGAAAAATTGTACCTGAGAGCAAATTCTGCACCCTTTAATTCAAATAGTTTGTACACTACTGATTGCTAGCGGATTAGTATTGGCTACGTTTTGATTTTCCTGAAGAACTTCTGCAACTTGGACATCTCTAATCCTTGGTCTTCCTGATCTCGGAAAGTCAGTTACAGACCCTTTTCTTTTAAATTTGCTAATCAAATTACGGTACGCCTTCAATTGGCACGATCCTGCTTTCAAACCCATTTTCGTACGAAATCTTCATAATCGAGCAGTGTAATTTTTACTGCATTCATAATAACATTGTATTAAACCAATTCTTGTTTGCAGATCCATGTTCAAATTGTTACAATTACGATACTTTCATTTGACACTTTTATTAATAGTTGTCACGACAATTCTTTTGTTTTCCATCGATACACTAAAATTCCATTATGTAAGCAACTAGTTTCCATTTACTTCTTGTTATTAATTTGATTTGTTAAAAACATACCGGGTGTCAACGAGATCACTTTCCGGCTGCCATTTCTGTAGTTTTTAATCAAACAAGATGAAACTTGACAGGAGTTATAGGCTATTACAAAGACACTTGTTGAGGTATCTGTCAAACTTCGACGACTTCCGGTTCAGCTTTGGATTTTTAAATGGAACACCCTGTATATTTTTTTATTTTTGGAATCTAGCATTCATTTTACATACAACTGTAGAATTTTTATTACTTTTTGTGTCAATTTAACATTTTTAGAGTAAATTTTATTTTTTAATCTAGAGTGCCATGACCTACCTAAAATAGTTCTAATAGACGTTTACATCTGCAGAAAAATATTTACATAATTTTATCACGTTTCGTTTGTCTTACCAGAGCGTTCAAAGTTGACTAAATCACTTTTTTTGACAATAACGTAAAAAAATTAAATACAACTATACCACTTTCATAGTTTAATTAGATGTAGTTTTTTAAGACGAACCCAACGGTGTATCTCAACATTAAAGTTCTCTTGGATGTTTTAAAGAAAACTTATATTTTGAAACATGCAACTGCACGACATCCACTGGGATCCTCTCATATAAAAGTAAGTGCTCAAAATAGAATTTCTAATTTGTAGCCATTTGAAAAAAAAAACTTAATGCAGGTATGTAGATAAGTATTTGACACATTCATATGCTAAATATTGAATCGGTGATAGTTGTCATCGCGAAGATATGAATGTGACAAGTTACTCTATTCACTCGGTTTTTCGCAGTTTTATTTTCTCTCTTGAAAATACTCGCGGCTTCTATGTGTGATTTCTTAAATTCTGTAACGGATTGTTATAAATAACACTATGTCTCGTTTAGAGCAATGTTTGCAGATAACATTATCACTTTAAACAAACTGTTTTAAACGATTACTTTTGTTTTAAAGACCAAAATTTAAATCAGGTCGGTCTATTCTTTCATTACAGGTAACTGAATAATTTTTTTTAATTAGCGCAAAAGCGTTGTTGATATTTTAGTATCACTGTAATCTACGGGCTTTTGTTGTTATGAAACTGAACAGTTTTGCAATACGTTGTTTTAATTTAAAAAATCTCATTTTAAGTTGACTGGAATGAAATAATAGACGTGATTTAGTTTTGGTCTTTAAAACAAAAGTAATCGTTTAAAACAGTTTGTTCAAAGTGATAATGTTATCTACATGCATTGCTCTAAACAAGACATACTGTTATTTATAATAATCCGTCACAGAATTTAAGAAATAACTCATAGAAACCGCGAGTATTTTCAAGATAGAAGATAAAACTGCGAAAAACCGAGTGAATAAAGTAACTTGTCACCTTCATATGTTCGCGATGACAACTGTTACCGATTCAATATTTAGCATAGGAATGTGTCAAATACTTGTCTACATGCCTGCATTATGTTTTTTTAAATGGCTACAAATTAGAAATCCTATTTTGAGCACCTACTTATATGAGAGGTCCCCAGTGTGCGACGATCAAAAAATGTTCTATCTAGTTAGCCATGAGAAACAAGTAAATAATAGCTGTCTAAAAAGTAAGGAGATAAAGCCTTAAAGTATCTACCATAACTGTACTACTGTATCTACCAGTACTGTCATAAGCTGAAATTACAGATTTTTATCTGGTCCCACACCAGAGATAAGTAGTAAAACTAAGGGAGAACGGCCTCATTTTCTTATGGGATTTAACATGGGCCCAAAAAATCTATTTTATTTCCGGTCTGAGTCCGACCGATGACGTCATGAACTTTGTAACGAACTTTTGCATCCGCTCCAAAATTTGAAACAGGATGCAGCATCCGGTCCCAAGCATCCGGACCGAAACATTTTCAGATGCATCCGGTCCAGAAACAGGATACGACATCCGCTCCGAGATTTAACGGACTTTTACATCCGGCCCAAGCATTTTCAGAAGCATCCGGTCCAGCGTTGAAACAGGATGCGGCATCCGCCGAGAGAACACAGGTAGATTTAGAATAAAAAAGACGAGACATTCTCAGGAAATACATCAGTTCATCACCAAGAATCATTGAAGCAACATCTCAAAGTTCAGCGAAGCACCATAATAAGTATGATTTTTATTATAATTTTTATTTATTTCGATTCTAATATGTTTAAAATTTTTAATATTTTTTTTTCGATTTTCAGTGAGTCAACTTGATATGAGTGAGTTCCTCACAAAAAGATCCGCCGACCAACCCAACGATAACGCGGTAGATAAATTTCCATCACCGAAAAAACATAAATACGAGCCGAAAGAAGTTCCGCAGGATCTGCAACTGATTTCCCAAAGAAGTTTTTGGCTAAACAAATCGAGCACCAAGTACATTGCCGTAGGGTACAGCTCATCCGAGTCATTTACCCCAGTTGTTAAAATTGGGGGTGATAGGCAATCCATAACCTTCCTACCCGAAGAGTTTGGGAGATTGATCGCATACAAACTTACGATATCAACATATTTCACGAAGCCTGAAGATACAGCGCCTGAATACTTTAAAGGGTGTGAGATACTATTTACATCATTCAATTCAACGCCAGTAATTAAAATTACTAAAGATGAGAGAAGCGTTACATTAGGCGAACGCTCTTTCAAATATCTTTGGGAGGTCCAGGATATAATCTCAGGTCATTTGGAACTGCTGAAAACATCAGGATTTTACACCTATTACAAGAATACGCTGATAGCTGCAGTCCAAATTCCGGGAGAATTCCTTAACAACATCCGGATCTTGATTGCTGATACAGTAAGATCCTATAATACTGTTAGTTTGCTTGAGGTATTGCATTTGTATCCTGAACAGATTGTTGAAGATCTTCAAAATTATTTTAAACATGTGTAATTTGGGCATATGCATTCAATGCACTTATCAAATTCGATTAAACGCTTTTCTAATCGAATTAGAACGTTTAAAGTATGATTTCAGTATTTATAAAGATAAAAAGAATATGATAAATTTATTCAAACATTTTAGTATTAAGAAATAATGTATGTTAATCTCTTATATTAATAAAAAAAATTTATACATTTTATTGTTTTATTTTATCAACTTGTCTCATTTTTATTAAAAAAATCATCATTATCTCAAACTATTAAAATTGAAAGATAATAATTAGCTTTTGACTAAAAAGGAAGTTTGCGGTTTTTATTCGAGCAGGCTTATCAACTTCTTATGTCTTATAAATAAGTAAATCATTAAAATTGAATTATTTAAAAAATCACTTTATAAAGATCTTATAATAAAAAATGAGACACCATTAAAAAATTAAAAAGCATTTTATTATCAGCATTTTTGAAAAAAGAAATTAAACTACATTAATAATATGATATTTATAAGACAGGAACTTCAATACGTACAGCATTTTTTCTGAAACAAGAAGCATAAATTAGGTTTCAAGTAATTATTTAAAAAACTACACTTACCACAAATATAACTCGAGCACTAAAATCTATGTACGCCTTAACGTACAGAACCCCCTCAGGCGTGTGAATTTTCATTAACTCCGGCAGATTTGCCGGAGTTATCGACATGAATAATAGACTGACGTCCCTATAGGCTATAATAAAACAACAATAAAAAATATGTTTTAAACTAATAAAATTATACTTACAAACATTTCGGGCAGCCACGCCCGCGCTGATTCTGCTATTAATATGCTTAAAATCAGATTGTCGAATACTCTTACTGCATACATTACAGACACGGCTCTTCATCTTGAAAGAAATAAATGAGGTGATGCTACTACCTCTATTTATACCTACATCTACATAGCGTCACACAGATGCATGTTACCGCCACACAACCCCATATTACAGCCACATATTACCGCCACACAGTTACACATTACAGCCACACAGCCACATATTACAGCCACACAGTTACACATTACAGCCACACAGCCACACAGCTACACATTACAGCCACACAGCCACATATTACAGCCACACAGCTACATAGTACAGCCACATATTACCGCCACACAGCCACACAATCATATATTACAGCCACATATTACAGCCACACAGCTACATATTACAGCCACATATTACCGCCACACAGCCACACATTACAGCCACATATTGTAGCCATACATCCACATATTACCTCCACACCGCCACATATTACAGCCACACAGCCTTATGTTGACGCCGCTAGGTCCTCCTATTATCGTTGAGGATCCGGAAGACCGTTTAGTGCCAATAGAAATGAATATAAAACACATACCTATACATTTACCTCAAACTTACATAAATATCATCGTTATTTAAAGATTATATATACTGTTGAATTATAAGGTTAAGAAAAAGGATCATCGAATGACCTCAAAATCAAATATCAATACACCAGTGATTTTCTTAAACCTCAGATAAATCTAAGCCAGTCAGGAATATAAATAGTAGCTCCAAATTCTCTCTTTCCTAAATGTATAGCAGATTTACCTTTTTATTCATGATCAGCATAGCATCAACATTCTATACCAAGCAAATATCTGTAGGGTTAGGAGATATTGCTATAATAGCAGCTGTAGTATGCCGCAGATTATCATGACTTCAACATATTTACTTGGTAAAGGATAGTACTGATTCAAGAACTATTCACCTACGTCAGTATCTAATATGAAAGCATCGATATCTTTTTCTGCTTATATTTCCGGAAGACTCTTCCAATCTTGAGTACATCGGGGGGAGCTCGAGCTCTATCGCAACGTCGCGTCGGTATGCATGATAGGTTCAGACCGCGTATGTTTTTTAATTACAGACTCTGTCTCGGTTTGTATACGCAGTATAGATCTCTTAGCAATTTGATTCAACAGGTTCACTGTTGGTATACTTATAAGTCTATACCGAACGGTATAGACAGGTAGACAGACAGGCAGACACCTTTTAGACTCTTGCTAGACGTGGGCTAAACACAGGCTGCACACGGTCTTGTTTTTTTATGTGAATTAATATTAGGTAAAAAAAACTATATCACTTCCGGTCTAGACAGTGAAACGGGGTGTTAACCCATGATATAATGAAGGTCTCTGACACCTCGTCTAAGGGGTACATGTTAGAGATAAACATCGAGTACCCCAGGCACCTCCACAACCTGTACAGAGGCATATCCCACTCCCCCCATTCACATCAAAATAAAAGAGGGTGATGACCACATTAAGATTGATACGTTATCCACTATAGAGTTCTCATCCAGGCGCTTAGAGCATAAAGCTTTGTATGCAACGCTTACATAATATAGGACTTTATAGACAAGCCCAGTTTGGGGTATCAGCAGCCTCTTATGGAGATTGATCCTCCTGACCCGAACCGCATACCCGATGATCCCCTAGACTATCTAATCAAGCTAGCGGAGCGGGAATTAGATAATATGTGCTGTGATAATTAGTATTAGTTAGTTAATAGATGAGAATGAACATGTTAAGAATTCAAGACATGATTTATGAAGTAGTGATAAGTGAATTAAAACGGAAAAACGTTATAGGCTTCTGTTTTCCCGCTTGTATACTATTATATGAACAATTTAGAAAATATGGTTTAAATGTTAGAATAGTTAAAGGGCATGCGATAGATTTTAGTTCGTACATTACGAAAGCCCGACAACATTATTGGATTGTACATGAAGGTAGAATTCTCGATCCTGCCGGGCATGATGTTGAAGAATGGTTAGATCCCGATGATATACAGTTCCTAAGCTTCCCTGAAGATGAAGCTATGTGTAAATATTACGATAATGTTAAAGAATCAGACAGCGTTGAACTATTTTTTAATGACGCGCCTCTGTATTTAGGACATTCGAGATGTCATTAATTATAAGATAAAACAAAATGTTCGTAAAATCTTATCTGACAAATAATAAATGTATTGAACATGTGTTTTATTAGGTAATAAAACTCTCTTATCTTACTGCGGTTTCCTGCAAAAGTAAACACCAATACTGTTAAAAAAATTCTTTATTATCACATTTTACAAGCAATTTAATAAACTTATTAGGTGATTTATAATACATTTCTCTATATTTAATTTTAGATTCTAACATAGGCCTTAAAATATTATCCAATTGTGAAATAAGACGTCGGAACCGGTACCTATCGACTGCATACTGCATCCAAGGAGACTTACGATCTTCTTCCGGTATTTCAAAGTATTGAACTTTATCATCGAACCTCACACGAGAGCGCTTTTTGGAATCCATGAGTCGTGAGATTTATCTAACCCAAGCCACCTGACATACAGATCGGAATTGCGTTTCCGGAGTACTTTTGATATGAGATGTACGTATGGTTCTGAAGTTAACTGAAGCTCCTCACCATAAAACTGACCTAGTATAGGCCGATCCCGCGAATCTTCTAACAGATAAGTTACGGGATTTCCATTTTTAATCTTACCGATTTTAAATAATTCCGTGGACCAGTTAGGTGTGTAGCTTTTATCGGAACCCGACCTTCTTTTAAAATAGAAGCTACAGCTTTGGCGACTTCCGCTCCTTTCTTAGATTTTAAGGGTCTAGTCCATAGGAATTTCGAATAGCAATCGATCATCACTAGTATATACTTGAAACCTTTATTAATTGAAGCATACTACTCAAAGACAGCTAAGTCAGATTGCCAAAGGTCATCTAATTTTTTGATAACAGTTCTCTTTCGGGGGAAATTCCGCCTAGCCTGTCTGTGAAGCTCTCGTATCACCTGCTGTAACGGTTCGTTTTTGTCAGTAGATTTATCTTAAATTATTTACCAATTGGCATTGATTTGAGCTTATAATTTATAGTACGAAAGCAATAAAATATTTTTCTTATATTTTCTTTATTGAAATATTTCAATTACACAATAAAATAAAATAAAATAAAATGTTGATGGTATAGGCAACTCTTCTTGCTTAGGTAAGAATCTTAGTGATGAGTTGGCATTTTTTTGTTTTCAACTCTTTTATTAGCTAAAAAATTATTAGGTATTACCATTAGTGAATTGGAACTTTCACTAGAGTTTCGTACTTACTTGAAAAAGAATTCTTCTCGTAGTCTTGTGGTTATTCCTAAAAGATAGAGATTATTAGTTCAAAATAAACAGTAATTAACTTGTTTTGTACTTACCCAACTTTCGAGTCATCTATTAGCCTTAACGCTGGTGCTGACTTCTTCATGCATATTGCGGACAGCGCCTTGTAAACAATTTGTCGTATTTAAAAGTATTTTTAATAGAAATTATAAATTTCCATTTTGCATACAATATGTAAACAAACTTTATCTTGCAACTGTCTTTCTGTTGCGCCGTCTCGAATAATTCCCTTTAGTAAACATTGTTGCCGCAGTTATCTCTTCATGATACTTGAGACTACTGGTCATACATCTGCTTTGCGCAGAAGCTATCGCATTACGTAATAACTGCCGCGTGTTTTGAAACGTGTTGTGTTAATTATTTAACCCATTTGACATGGAATTTCTTAATTAGATTGGAATAATATTTGCAACGCTGCCCCTCGCGGACGTACTTTGATATTTGAGATTGCGCATTTTTGCCACAAGCGGATTCATTATACCAGATCAATTCTTTCGATCGATAGGAATTAACCCCCACCCAATGCCTGAAGTTCTTCACAGGATTACTAAATTATTCTTTGAATGTGGATGCATTTTGTTATCGGGTAGATACCGCCCTTTTACCTTTTAGCCGCCCACCATCAGAGGTATGAATTCTTAACATATTTATGTATCGAACCATTTTCCTAGTCAGGAATGTTCTTTTAGGCTTCTTGGGAAAGGTGTACCCCATTAAGTATAGTAAGAAGACTATTTTTAACAGAAACTCAAACTGTAGTTCACCCCTACCTGGAAGTTTGGTAGTTAAGGAAATAAACCGGCGAGTAGCAAGATTTGAAGAATCTTCTGGGTTGAATGTCGAAATCAGCTAAGTTTATCATAAGAGATAACCTGTAATTTGCTAACTAAGCCGTCATTCAAATTTTTGTTGAGGTCATTTATTAAT
Organism: Agrypnus murinus; assembly: GCA_929113105.1. Classification (NCBI taxonomy): domain Eukaryota; kingdom Metazoa; phylum Arthropoda; class Insecta; order Coleoptera; family Elateridae; genus Agrypnus; species Agrypnus murinus. The sequence goes on from OV816027.1 coordinate 141,790,276, forward strand.
TATGTGATGTTGAAGAAGTCATTTGGACATTGAGTCTTTTCTGAACATAGCATTTAACTAGCCCACGTTAGGACTAGAATATAATTAATACTAATTAGATACATTATTCAGTTTATTCATTGGATTGGAAATTATCAATTGTATAAGTGTGTAATCTAGTCATTGTCAAGTCTGTTAGTTGAACAAATGCTAAATTGCTCATAGTATTTCTGCATTAAATTGCGAAGGTATAAATCGTAAGCTTACGACGCACTATGGTCTAGATGTCGATTCTAGTGCGAATTAATTCAAAATACCAATTAACGTAAATTTCTTAAAAACAATCTTTATATGATAATTTGATATGATTACTACAATATCATCAGCAAAACTATTAAATCACAGCACCAAATCATTATTAGCAACGATGTCAATATCTTATTACCCACATTTAATATTTGCGCGTGCATCAAACGTTTCAACTTATGACCTGGTCTTATTAATTTCGTTCTTGAAGTGTGCATTATATTTGCTATTATCCTGTTATTTGTGTTATTCTCATTATAACTATGGCTGAAAATGGTAAGTTTACTTTTTTTTCCATACTTATGATTTATTTTATGAACTTAATAATTTGTCAGAGAAATTATTAAATGATGGAAGTTTTTAAAAAATTGCACGCATTTGCACGCATTGTGATTTATTTAATTTGAAAGTTAACTTAATCTGTATGATCGACAAAAAGAAAACAGGATCCCCTGCAACCCCCTTATATTTTTATTTTAATTTTTCAGTAAACACATCTGCGATCACCCGTTTAGAATTATTTGAGAAATGGTTCAAATTGAAGAAGTTAAAACGAAACGATTGCATTAATGGATTGTTAGAGTATGTTTTTAATACAGGGAGTGTGAGTGGAAAGAATATTCGAGGAAGTTTGGACAACTTTGTAAAAAATATTGAAAAACGTTGGAAAAAAAATAATTATAAAGATAGGTTTCTGTCAAAAAACAAGTCTTGGCTTGAATCGAAAGTGTTCCCCGTTAAAGATATTGACATAAAACAACCTATTCCAGCAAGAGTCGGAAGACCATTAAAAAAATTCAGCGAATGTGGCGTCAGATCCATACTAAAGAAAGTGCAAACTTTAACATCTACTGTTACTTTAGAAGAACTTTCTTTTGCCACACAGTCTACCTTAAGGAAGAAAGGTAAACGTGCTGTAGCGCAAATTGTTAAAGATGTAACTGAACGTTCTTCAACGCAGTCTAAAAGATATAAAGGAGTGTCTAGTTCTGCCGAGTCAAGAGAACAGAAACCTGTACCGATGACACCAGAAGAAGCATTGGCATTGATTATTCATACAAAATCAAGTAAGTCGACATATTTGGCATATAGATCGGCTGCTACGAATTGACTTGCAAATATATATATATATATATATATATATATATATATATATATATATATATATATATATATATATATCCATCATGGAACAAGATATTATCATCCAAACAACAATGTTATCCCAAAAAATTTGCTTTGATAATACAGCCCAATAACGTAGAGATTAAACTACAAGATCTGCTTAATTTGACAGCAATGCGTTTATGTAGATTTAAAGAAGAGGCACTGAGATCTTCGTCTAGTACACGATATACCTTGATTTGTAAATGGGGCATAGATGTAAGCTCTGGACAAAGTAATTATAGACAGTTGACCAACATGGAGGAAGGTGATTCTTCCGTGTTGATCGTGTCGCTAGTTCCACTACAGTTACATGATTGTAAAGATAAAACTAACGTGTTATGGCAAAACCGAGTTCCATGTTCAACAAGATTTTGCAAAGCAATAAAGTTCATTTTTGTTAAAGAGACCCCAGAACTGACTCGAGAGGAAACAGATAATATTCTGTATCAAATCTCTAATTTACAAGATTTTTCTTATGAAGGGAAACACTAGTTTTAAACTAGTCTTAACAATGGTTGACGGTAAAGTTTGTCACACATTGACAAATACAAAGTCCACTCAAAGTTGTTATATATGTAGGGCAACACCAATAGAAATGAACAATTTAGAAAACATTTCTAAGAAATTGCCGAGAATGGAAAATTACAGTTTTGGATTGTCTAGCTTGCACTCATGGCTTCGTTTTTTTGAATGCATCTTACATGTAGCATACAGATTAGAAATAAAGAAGTGGCAAGCAAGAGGTGAAAATAAAAATAAAATAGAAACCAGAAAAAAACTAATCGTTGACGAGCTTAAGAAACAAATTAAAATTTTAGTTGATCAACCAAAACTTGGTTACGGGTCCACCAATACAGGAAATACAGCCCGAACCTTTTTTAGAAACTATAAAAAATCAGCGGAAATTACTGGAGTCAATGAAGAGATTATTTATAGGTTCTACGTGATTCTTCAAACCATTTCCTGTGGGCATGAAGTTGACGCAGAAAAGTTTAAAGTTTATTCTTTGGAAACAGCAAACAAATTCGTATCTCTGTATCCATGGTTTTACATGCCTACAAACGTCCATAAAGTTTTGATACATGGTGCAGAAATTATAAAACATGCAATTTTACCTATTGGCCAACTTGGAGAAGAAGCACAGGAGGCAAAAAACAAAGATTTTAAATTTAAAAGGAACATAGGAGTAGGAAGGAACACACAAATACAGATTTATTTAATTATTTTTTATTGTCGTCGGATTCAATCATATCAGAGTTAAGTCTGCAAGAAAAGTGTAGCAAAATGTTAAAACTCGATTCTGCAGCTATACAAATGCTAAAAACTCCTACAACCCAAAGAGAAAATAATTCAGATACCTCAGACAGTGAATAGTAATTTTCCACAATATATTATCTTCAGTTATAAATTCAGTTTTATTTTCATTGCTTAAACATTTAGAAGTAGTTGATAAACAAACAGTCAAGTTTTTCCGCAAAGAATAATTAATTCGCGCTGGAATCGACTTCTAGACCACAGTGCGACGGCTAGCCCCTCTCCCCTATTACATGTTCTAACATTAGTGGTGGTTATCTTACTTTTGGTTACTTTATAATTACATATTTACAGTATGTGCCATGTTCGCCCTTTAATAAGAACAATTACCAAGAACTTGACACTGACTGATATACAATATCACTTTTTTTAATCCTCTCAATAGATTTTACAGTACAGTGAATATTTGTTTCAATATACAATTATTTACTCTCAATACTTATTATCATAATTACTTATGTTCAAGTATTTATTATATTAATTAAACGGAAATTTATGTTTATGAATGGGCCTTTTAATGGTATGATAAGCAAGTACTTACTTAGCCCCGAGACGGTAAGTATCTGGTGCCCTTTTCTTAATTTTGGTGGTTCGATGGTTGCTGTGTCCTTAGTTGGAAAATTAAGTGGCGCTCCCTTACAACTTGAATCCAGCCCTTCTCCACTGATAGCTGGTCCGAGAGGACACAACTTTAAGCCATCGTTTACTTTGGTAATTATCGTCGCTTTATCCTATGGTAAGGGTGCGTGACACTGTTCCATTTTCTATGTTGTTTTTATCGATGACGTTCTTTTTTATACCCTTTAAAATACTCATTTCATCTTCCAGTGTGATTATTCTAGTCACGGCTTCGTTTTGAAAATCAGCAACTTTTTGTACAATTATTTTAGCTTCCTTCAAATTGTTGTTAGCATTATCTGCATGAGCTTGAAGTCGCTCATTCAAAACCCCTTTTATGTCGTCAACATATAATTTATTCACGGCCTCAGAGGCATTTACGGGGTCGGGCACGTTAATGATCTTAGCTTTCTTAACATCGTAGTTTCCGGCCTCGTCTAACATGAGGCATCTAGCTATTTTATTCTCGATAATTCTAGGAATGGCTTCAATAGCATATGTGACTCGAGAATCTAGATTTTCAAGTAACTTATCAACATAAAGTTTAGTGACTGCATCATTATTCTCTTGCGGTTCCTTTAATTGGATAATTCGCTTATTACTTGCAACGAATTCCTGACCATTGCGATGAAGGCAGTATTGCATACATTGTAATTTTCGAATGTCCGCAGGCAGATCGGCACGCATGATCAACGTACATCTTATTGACTGCGTCGGTGTCGCTCTGAGGGCCGGCGAGGTTTACCAATCTTTTCAGGTCAAAATCATACTTTGTATTCAAGTAATGTTTCAGAGTTATGACGTCACTCTCGTTAACAGGATCAGCTACATTTACCAGTCTTTTGTTTCGTATATCGAAATGCCCGTCGTTGTATGAGTGAATCCTAAGCCCGGAGGGCCCTGCCTACCCCCTCTGAGTGCAGCATGATAACGTCCAAACTTATCTATGCTCATCTTGAAACTAACAGAGTTCGCGAGTTATCCTTGTTATTTATACAATAATATCAGCTTCTCTCAGTTCTTCGATTATAGAGGCAATTTCATTAGCGTGACCTGTATGACCCGCTGTCTTGGATGCGAACAGCAATCTTAGTCGCTCAACTAGTTCCTAGGGCTCGTTCCAATACACGTATTCCATAGGTTTCTCGGTGACTTCCTTAAATCCGTAGCCGCTAGTTGATTTAGATCTGAGACTCGGTTTTATAATATGCATCCACTTGAAAGCGCTTGTGCCCCTAAACTGCCCCTTAGGGTTGAGATTACGTCTGATTGCGTTAGTGCGATCAACGATATCCATATACTGCTGTTTATCCTTCTCTGTATAGTCCGGAGGTGTTTTGTAAATAAGGAGATTGTATAAGCCCTCCGTACCCTTATAAATTCTTCCTTTAATTTCTAAATCAGGCCCTATGATTCTAATATCTGAGTCTCCGATACGCCATTTATCTGTTTCCGTATTGTACAACGCCCCATAAGTATGATCTAGATTTTTCTTAGTATCCTTTATCATGAGTTCAACATATTTCCTAGGTAAAGGATCGTACTGATTCAAGAACTCTTCGCCTACATCAGTATCTAATATGAATGCCTCGTCATCTTCTTCTTCGTGTATTTCCGGAAGACTCTCCCATTCCTGAGTATATTGAGGAAGCTCGGTCTCTGTAGCAACATCGGCATGCTTGATAGGTTCAGTCTGCATATGTTTTTTATGTACAGGCACCGTTTCGGTATGCATATGCCGTACAGATCTCTTCTCAGTGATTTGCTTCAGCGGGGTCACTATCGGTTTGTAAAGGTCCTCGAGAAGGCGCTCGGTATCCTGCTTACCCTGTTTAAGTTCCTTATACTTTCTCTTAATGTCTTTGCGGACTTTAATGAGATGCTGCTTGATTATCTTAGATTTTTTATCCATGCTGATAGGTATACTACTTTCAGACTCCTTTTACAGAAGTTCTATACAGGTTCTGTATAGGTTCTGTATAGGTTCTGTACAGGTTCTGTACAGCTTTTACACAGGTTCTGTACAGGTTCTGTATAGGTTCTGTACAGCTTTTACACAGGTAGACAGGTAGACAGACTCCTTTTACACAGGTTCTGTACAGCTTTTAGACAGGTAGACAGGTAGACAGACTCCTTTTACACAGGTTCTGTACAGCTTTTACACAGGTAGACAGGTAGACAGACTCCTTTTACACAGGTTCTATACAGCTTTTAGACAGGTAGACAGACTCCTTTTACACAGGTTTTGTACAGCTCATAGACAGGTAGACAGACTCCTTTTACACAGGTTCTGTACAGCTTTTAGACAGGTTCTGTGTACTTCATATGACGTCACCTACTTATATAGCAGTCGAAACCTTTGCGATATCTGCCTTTCTCGGAATCTTTATCTATCATAAGAAACCCGTATTTGTTCTTGCAACATTCCGAGCACGTATGTTTAAACTCCTCGAAAGACATATCTACACCTACGTGATCATCAAACACATGCTTTAGGTTTAGGGAGTCTTGCTTAAACAACACCACCACATTAGCGGTGTCTCTTACTAGCTGTTTAGGTATACGAGAATAGGTTTGACAAAGATAGAAACAGTCTATCGAATTATGACGCCCCATGCTAAAATATTTCCTCATAGCGTTTTGCTTATCACAGGCTATGTCGTCGAAAATCATGACTGAATTGGGTCTAGCATCGCTAGGAGCTATCACGTCTGAGGTTGTAGGAAAATACTTTAAAGGCGGTTTGAGTATCTGCTTTAAATACTCGTACTTGGGTTGATTAAGCGATTTAGAATACACATATACGTTTTCAAATCGGAGTCCGTTCGGATGTTCGATCAGACTTATTACTACATTAGTTTTACCGCAATTACTAGGGCCGCATATTATTGCCCTGATTGAATTAGGCAGCAAGGTTCCATGCTTATTCTTTACTTCAGACTCTAGGAAATCGTGATCGCTCACTGTTAACGTTTGCTTCTGCTTATGGAACTTCATCTTTCTGATCTCTCAAAGCGGCGCCCCCTATATATACTCCCACGCCCACGCCAAATCTCATTAAATGCCGAGACGTCGTACAGGTAAAGGTGTGGTGAACACCCTGATAAATAATCTCCCGTTCGAAGCTCACATACCTGGATACAGGTTTTGCGGACCTGGCACTAAGCTGCAAGAGAGATTAGCTAGAGGAGATCGCGGCATAAATCTTTTGGACGAAGCCTGCAGAGAACACGATATCTCCTATTCTCAGCATAAGGATTTAGCTGCAAGGCACGAGGCCGATCGTATTCTTCAGGAACGTGCTTGGCGTAGAGTCAAGTCTAAAGACGCTAGTGTAGGAGAACGGGCTGCTGCCTGGGGTGTCACTACTGTCATGAAAACTAAAAGAGCTATCGGAGCGGGAATGCGAAAGAAGAAACAGCAGCGGGTAGCTTTCAAGGGCGGTTTACTGAAACATATAAAAGCGGCAGTAAAGTTCGGAAATCATCCGCTAGCTGACTCGATTAAGAAAGCTTTGAATGTAGCAAAACACTTTGTTAAAACTATCGCAGGGAAGAAAAACGTTCGGGTTCCTAGAGTCATCCCTATACCTAAGCAAGGCGGTATAATACCGTTCCGCATCCCTTTGTTCGCAGGCCTTTCAGCAGCAGGGTAAATATACTAATGATGATAATAATAATAATAATTACAATACAAACTTCCTTCACAGAGCTATCGCAGGAGGGGCCTCGGGAATCGCTAAAGCTGTAACCGATGCTAAAGCCGCTAGAAAACAGCTGCAAGAAAGCGAACGACATAACAAAACTATGGAATCGATCGCCTTAGGAAAACGAGGCTCTGCTCTCTACTTGAAACCTCACAAGTCGGGCACGGCTCTTTACTTAAAACCTTATTCAAAAAACCGATAAGGTTGCCTCGGAGAGCTCTTACAGATCAGGATTTGAGAAAACATGCTAAAGGAGTAGCATACTTCAGAAACGTTTTCATGCGAGACAAGTTACCTACCAAGCCTCAGATTAACGAAAGCGGAATAGTAAATTTGGATGATGACAAAGGTCCGGGTACTCATTGGGTCGCATATAAAAGCGAGGTAACTCGGTGACGTATTATGACAGTTTTGGCGATCTAAGACCTCCTCAGGAGATAATACGCTACTTTAGAGGATGCAACATTCGATACAATTATGATAGAGAACAAAGCTATAACTCAGTAATCTGCGGGCATCTATGTCTAAAGTTCTTATATAAATAAGGGGCCTGTATCCTTAGAGCTTAGTCATGTCGCGAACATTCACCTTGACAGGTGTAGGCAACGTGTTAAGCTGCAACTATTTTCCCCCGATCGAATTAGACTCAAGTAAAAACAACGAATTGGGACTGGTGGGGTTTTACGGCTGTAACTCTATCAGAAACATCTTTCCGGGCAACAACAGGCTTTATTATAAAGATAAAGCGATTACTATTCCTTCCGGCGCCTACGAAATCGAAGAACTCAACAAATATATTCAGTCAGTCATTTGCCCCGATAATCGAAGTGATTTTGTGCTGAAAGCGAACAACAACACTTTAAAGTGCGAAATAAAATCTAAATATAACATCGACTTCACTAAGCCTGGCAACATAGGACGTATGCTCGGTTTTTCACCGAATTTACTAAAGGCGAATAAAACTCACGAATCGGATTTAGACGTTCAAATAGTGAAAGCAACAAACATTCACGTAGAGTGTAATATTACAGGAGGAGCTTACAGGAATAACACTTCGTCTCATACAATTTTCGAATTCGATATTTCTGTAGAACCCGGCTACAGATTAGTCAAGGAGCCTTCGAACGTTATATATTTACCTGTAAACGGGGAAAGAATAGACAACATCACTTTAAGACTTGTTGATCAGAACGGGGAATTGGTCGACTTTGGAGACGAGCAAGTCACCATTAGATTGCAGTTGAACTCGTCTAAACCATTACTAAAGCCGGAAGAGTACCTATTGGATATACTGAAATCGTGGAAGATCCCTGTTGAACTATCGGGATAAAATTATTATGGGGCTGAAGATTTACTATAAAAACGCCGGATGTCGTTCCGACTTTAATAGTCGGTCGGAAGCCGGACACATCACACCTTCGCAAGCTCATTTTCTGGAATCGATAGGACTAAACGTTAAATATGGAAGACGCATTGACGGAAGTGCTTCATCGCGTACCCTACGTCAACCTGATAGTGGAAGCAAACCTAAGGACGGTGCATCCTAAAGTTAGCACCTTCAACAATTCGGATGAAATCAGTCTCGTGATCGATAAAGGTGATCTGATCACGGCAACCTTCAATAGCACGCTCTATCTAGAAGGAACGTTTACTGTTAAGGAAGAGGGCAAGACATTCACGCTGACTCATAACGCCCCCCTGTGCTTCTTCGAAGAAATAAGATTCCTGCTAGGAGATCAGATTATCGAAACCTGCAGGCTGCCCGGCATAAATTCAGCAATCAAGGGCGTAGTTTCCTACTCCCCCGCTCAATCGAAAGCTCTCACTAAAACAGGATGGCACCCTCTAGGCGAGAACCTGCAGATATCTCCAGACAAAAAATCATTCAGCGCCTCTATACCGTTAAGTCACATCCTGGGATTCGCCGAGGGTCATCAAAAGGACATCATAAACATGCGTCAAGAATTGGTTCTCGTTCGTGCTAAATCAGACTTGAACTGCTACAGCAGTGCCGATACAGATGTCACAATCACCTTGAGTAAAGTCGTATGGAAGGTGCCTCATCTGATTCCTAACGATGAGGAAAAGCTTAAGTTCTATCATGGAATAAGTCGGAACGTATGGATTCCTATAGCATTCCACGAACGCAACATAAACATTTACCCAGGCTTACCTCAAAGCAAAAACGTGGTGTGGTCAGTAAGAACTGGCTGTTTACCTTAATGAGCGTAGATATCCTTACGAACAACAAAACTACGATTTTGATAAGAATAGGTACATGTCTGCCTATGATGAGTATTTAGTCTTCAGCTCGACGTACTATGGTAAGCGGGAAGCCGGACCCTTGCTCGACTATGCTGAATACAAAAAGTGCCCGATTTTCGTGGTGAACCTCACGAAGCAGAACGAGTCTATTCAAAACATTGTGCTGAATGTGAAATTGGACATTGAGTCCCGTAAGGATATACCCGCTAACACTACTGCATATTGTCTCATTCTTCACGACGTCGTGGTCGAGTATCAACCTTTCACAGGTCTCATAAGAAAACTTCAATGATTGCCGTAATAGACGTTCAGGCCTTCTACACTCCGGAGTTTACTGCTAAAGAATTATCAGCGTGGGATGGTAGTAGGCTAAGTCACTACCTCTTCAAACCTCCTTTTCCATTTCGCTGCTTGAATGAAGATCTGAGAAGACAGGCGATTTGGTTAGAAAGAAATCATCATGGGCTCCGATGGACTCGAGGTTTCGCTGACTTGAAGGATCTCCCCGAGATCCTGTTACATGATACAGCTCATGTACATACTGTGTACTGTAAAGGCCTGGAGAAAGGTCAATACATACAAAAATTCCTAGGGAGCAAAGTAAACATCCTTGAAGACTACGATTTCAAGCTGGAACCCTCGAGACCTGCCTGTCTCAATCATATTTTAGATATATGTCATTGTACTATAAATAATTGTAAATACCTATATGATGAAATAATTCAAAGTTAATAATAAAGATTTTTTTTCAATATCATTGTTTTATTAGTAGGCTTTTAGTATGATTTAGTTTAGTGTACTTTCAGACTTCGAACGATGCAGATCGTAATCATAGGACTGCTGCTCCTTCACAGCTCTTACGCTACAGACGTGAGCTATGTAGTTAAATATCTACAACGATTTGGTTATCTCGGAAAAAATGAAAACATAACCTCATTCGATGATAGAAGTATCATCACAGCTCTGTCACTTTTTCAAAAACGTCATCGTCTTAACGATGATGGCAAGTTAAATAATGAAACCCTCGACCTTTTAAAAAAGCCTAGATGCGGTTTGGAAGATAATCCTTTCGGATACCGCCTGCATCACTTTAAATGGCCTAAATCTTCACTAACATGGAAGTTCTATTCTAGTACCCAGGGGCCTATAAACATAGCTACTGCAGCATTTGCCGAATGGCAGCGTCATTCTGGGCTGCAGTTTAGAGAAGTTTTAACTGGGAAGCCTAATATCTCCATTAGCTTTAGGACTAAAGGGCATATGCGAATGGAAAGTAGAGAAAATTGCCCACATGATCTGGACGGGCTCGGTAATGTTCTAGCTCATACGTATTATCCCGAACCGGGTAAGACAACTACCGAAATACACCTGGACTCTGATGAGCCGTGGCATTATGAATTAACCCAAGTACCTGAAAAAATCAGTCTGTATACTGTGCTAATGCATGAAATAGGTCACGCTCTAGGCATTCAACATTCTGAAGACGAAAATTCGCTAATGTATGATTTTTATAATGAACATCTCACGTCGCTAACTCAGGATGATGTTCAGTTAGTTCAGGCTTTGTATGGACCTCCCCCGTTGCCGGATGTTCCTTCTACAACAACAACAACTACCTCAGCCGCCGTATCAATTCCAAACCCTATAGACGTTTGCTCGGTAAAGGATTTTGATGCTATGCTAATCATGAATAAAAAACTGTATCTGCTATACAATCAGTGGGTTTGGTCTATACCTTTAGGAAAGGGAAAATTTGGAAGCCCAATTTATATTGCTGATTGGCTTAGATTTCTACCTCCTTTTAAGAAAATTAATGCTGTATATCAAAGGCGTAACGGGCAAATTGTTATGTTTATAGACAATCTTGTGTATCTGATAAATTATCCTAGTTTTCGACCTGTTTATGGTTGGCCGAAGACTTTAGATGCGCTAGGATTTCCGGCTCATAGTTTTATCCGAGCTGCAGTGAACACTTACAGCGGGCGTACTTTTATCTTTTATAATACGGACCTTTACGCCGAACTTGATGAGTGCTCCTTAGTCACTAAAGAATTAGGATTAATCTCAGACATATTCCCAGGATTGCCCGCTAAGATGACTTCAGCTTTCAGATATACTGACGGCGTCTTGTACTTCATGAATAAAAAACATATGTTTTTATATAACGAGTTCACAAACAGCTTGATACGATCTGAAATTAAAGATATGTCTATATTCGGTATTCAGTGTCCGAATCGAGGGATCTTAGAACAATTGTATAATTTAATGTCGAAGCTGTCATCGCTCGCTATGCTAAACGAAGAAAATGATGATTCTGATAATGACATGTAATTTTAAGTTTATAATAAAACGCATATTTTTTAACTCTATTGTTTTATTTCCATTTCAAATACAGGTAGTATGAACATACGAAGCTTATCATAAACAATATACATAAAGAAGCTATTACAATCAGCGCTATAAAGCTTTTATAATAATGTCTATAAACGTCTAAATTTAATACAATCGGAGTCCATGCGGTATCTGCTTTCTGGTTGTTAGCGAACAGGAAACGAATTTTATAATACAAAAAAACTGATTTCTTTTTCGGTAAATCGATCGTAAATGTGCTTAAGTCGTGGTCTACAAAATCTGCTGACATGTGGGTCCATTTCTCAGGCCACGCTTGTATATCTCTAGATTCTGGTGCTTTACCTGAATTGGAAAAATATACACAAATCCAAGCTTCTTGACTTCCGCGAGGACAGGAAATGAATAGTGTATTGTTATATATTTGGGCTAAAGTAAACAGTAAGGCTACTGTCGGAGGCATCTTGAACAGCGTATTTTTAAAATAGGCGGCCCGTCTACAACGTCACCTGTCTTTGTAAAATGCTCCGTGCAATATTGATATCCCTTTAATTGGTTTTGAAGATGCTTCGGTAGTTTATGAAAATTTCTAGCTACTGCAGCCCCGCAATATCTTTTCAAGAAATCTATAGGTAATTTTTGGAGTTCCTCCGAAGTTAATAATTTAACGTCCATGTCGATTGTGATTGTAGGAACGCGTAACAACCCTTATTATATGTTTGCTTTTAAAAATCTGTTTTATAGTGAACGTATTTATTTAGCTTTTTCATAAAACTGGATTTAATAATATTATAAACTGATTTAATTTAAACCCCCTTTTCTCTCATTTATATGACATTATACTACATAGGAAACCTCAGGTGATAACACTCATTGATTTTTAAATTCTTTTGGTATATTGCAATCCCTAGCTGTATGAGTAAATGCGAATCTGTCTAGCTATCTAGGCGATACCTCAGGCGATTTCTTAGAAAACAAACATCCTAAGTAATAAGAAGTACGAGAAATCAAATGCGATATATAGAAATAATTTTCGACTTTCGTCAAACTTATGCTGGTAATTATACGATGCTTTATAGGTGTAAAATGTAGGAAATTGATAAACGTTTTTTATTCGATTATGTAATAACTATAGTGACCGTCTTCCCTTAATAATTCGTATTAATAATTTGTTTCTGAATAAATTATTCAATTTGTCTATCTTATGTTTCTATGTTAATGCTGATAAGAGCTTCCGGCTTCATGAATTTGTTAATCATATAAAACGACCTTTTAAGACTTATAACCGCAGGCTGCCTTTTCATTAATTGAAATTTACCTTTTTTAATATAAATAATATAAACGATCAATTTTAATAATTCATTATAAGACAGAAGCCGTTGATAACCGATTTGAATAAAGTTTTATTTCAACTCTCAAAACCGCAATCTTCCTTTTTAGTCAAAAGTTAATTATCTTTCAATTTTAAAAGTTTTTTTCTGAATGAGATAAAACATTCTTCTATAGGAAGTTGATATCCTCAGTGAGATAATAATAAAATGTGTTTAGATTATTTTTTTATTGATATAAGAGATTAACATACATTATTTCTTAATACTAAAATGCTTGAATAAATTTATCATATTCTTTTTATCATTATAAATCTTGATATCATCCTTTAAACGTTCTAGTTCGATTAGAAAAGCGTTTAATCGAATTTGATAAGTGCATAGAATGCATATACCCAAATTACACATATTTAAAAATGTTTTTGAAGATCTTGAACAATCTGTTCAGGATATAAATGCAATACCTCAAGCACACTAACAGTATTATGGGATCTTACTGTATCAGAAATCAAGATCCGGATGTTGTTAAGGAATTCTCCCGGAATTTGGACTGCAGCTATCAGTATATTCTTGTAATAGGTGTAAAATCCTGATGTTTTCAACAGTTCTAAATGCCCTGAGATTATGCTCTGGACTTCCCAAAGATATTCAAAAGAGCGTTCACCTAAGGTGATGCTTCTCTGGCCTTTAGTAATTTTAATTACTGGCGTTGAATTGAATGATGTAAATAGTATCTTACACCATTTAAAGTATTCAGGCGCTGTATCTTCAGGCTTCGTAAAATATGCTGATATCTGCTGTTTGTATGCGATCAATCCCCCAAACTCTTCAGGTATGATTCGGATGAGCTGTACCCTACAGCAATGTACTTCGTTCTCGATTTGTTTAGCCAAAAACTTCTTTGGGAAATCAGTTGCAGATCTTGCGGAACTTCTTTCGGCTCATATTTTCGTTTTTTCGCTGATGGAAATTTATCTACCGCGTTATCGTTGGGTTGGTCGACGGCTCTTTTTATCAGGAACTCGCTCATATCATGTTGACTCACTGAAAATCGAAATAAAAAATATTAAAACATATTAGAATCGAAATAAATAAAGATTAATATTATAATAATAAAAATTAAAACATCTTAAAAATCATACTTACTTATAGCGCTTCACTGAACTTTGAGATGTTGCTTCAATGATTCTTGGTGATGAACTGATGTATTTCCTGTCTCGTCTTTTTTATTCTAAATCTGTTGTTACCAGGGCGTACTTGGTACACGTTGACTTCGTCGACGGTGATGGTTGCACTACACTAAAACACTAAACACTTGTCTCTTTCTTAAAGCTAATATTAGGTCCTGTCCTTAGAAATAGATAACACTGATGAATAACTTTAAATAAAGTTTATTGCAATAGTCTGAAAAGGATGTCCACACAAATATAACACAGAAAGACAGTTTTAACGAAAGAAGTCTATTAAAATTATTCCACAACATTAACAGTACTATATACACAAATTAATAATACATAAACAAATATATACAAACAAGTAGAAATAGAGAGGAATTGATATTCTCCCAGTTTAACAATTTATGTTAAAACAATCGTGGATGATCAGTAAGATCTTTATTCAAAGATACAAATAAGCACAGAAATTATATATACATAAATGATACAGTCTCACAGGTGACTGAAGGTAGAATACAGTTTCACAGGTAACTGAGGGTAGCTAAGGGTTAGTTCGTGATAACGACCAAGGTCTCAATCTGCCTACTCCTTGGCGTAACGGGATGGGTGACTTGGGCCTCAATCTGCCTACTCCCAAGTGGATAAGGTTTGGTGGACTTGGGTCTCAATCTGCCTACTCCCAAGTATGATTCCGAGACGCACTGGAATGACGTTCGAATGATTGAGGTCCTGTATTTATATCGCAGGGGTAGCTGCAACCGGCTTCTGAATGGTCGATGTTGGATCCACCTTGGTTGTGTGTGATTGGTGGTAACATTTCCCCCCCGCTTTGAAAGACGGTTGCGGCGACTGTTGGTTCTGGTGGGGGCTGGTCGGCTGCTGGTCCTGGTGGGCCTTGGTCGGCTGCTGGTTCTGGTGGGCGTTGGTCGGCTGCGGCACGAAGGTCATTCACGTGTACCTTGGTAGGTTAGCCCTTTGGTCTTTCGACCCAATATGCATTTTGACCCGCGGCTTGGACGATTGGGTAGGGTCCGACCCATTTTGGTGCGAACTGGGTTCGTGTTGGAGGATGGGCCCGTTCCATTACTAGATCCCCCTCGCGGAATTGTGTGGCTGCTGGCTGGTAACCTGCGTACCGGGCCCGGTACCGATGCTGGTTCATGCGAGCTTGTTGTATCCGTTGGTCCCGTGGTGGTCCCTGGTTGTTAGCTGCGGGTTGTGCACCGGTGTGTGCTTGCCATTCCCCCGGACGAGGGAGTTCATAGCCCAAGAGAGCCTTGGCTGGAGTTAGGTTTGTGGCAGCGTTCTTCCTAGTGCGGAGTGTGTAAAGGACCGTGGGTAGAACTTGGTCCCAGTCTTGCGGGTCCTTTCCTTGAAGTTGGATCCGTAGCCCTTTTTTGACTTCCTGGTTTCGCCGTTCTACCGGGTTGGCCTGGGGGTGAAAGATAGGGGTAGTCCAGTGGTAGCAACCCCATTTGCGTAGAGAGCTGTCCCAGGTGATGGAGATAAATTGAGGGCCGTTGTCGGATATGACGGCCTTGGGATAACCATATCTTCCGAAGATCTCTCTCTCTAGCGTGCGTGTGATGGTCGACGTGGTGGCTTGGGGTATTGGGAAAGCCTCGGTCCAACGGCTGAAAAGGTCCGTGATGACCAGAATCTGGCGGTTGTTTTCCCGGCTGGTGACGTACGGGCCCATTAGGTCGATGGAAATGACCTCCCAGGGTAGTGTTGGTTGGTGTGGCCGGAGGGGGGCCCTTTCTTGTAGAGGGCCGCGTTTGGTTGCGGCACAAGCCCAGCAGGTACGAATGTACTCTCGTACGCAGGATTCGAGTTTCGGCCAAAAATAGTGTTGGCTAATGGCCCTGGTGGTTTCCTCGATGCCCGGGTGTGTCTCGGTTGATCGCTTCCCATGTTTGTTTAAGGTTGTCAGCGTGTGGGTTGTCTCGCTGGGCTTCTTTTACTTGGATGGCGAGGTCGACAACTTCCAGGTTTGCGGATGTTGGGCAATCATCGTAGCTGGTTGCGGCCGTGGGTGGCAGTAGTCGCTCGGTGTCGGTAACTTCTTCGGGAACCGTGCCTTCACTAGGATTTCTTGATAGGTGGTCGGGTAGTTCGTTGTCCTTCCCGGGGCAATGGACGACGTCGAACGTGAACTCCTGGAGTAGTAATGACCACCTGGTTAGTTTGGAATTGTGGTCTTTGGTGCGGTCCAACCATAGGAGGGCCCTGCTGTCCGTTTTTAAGGTAAAACGGCGGTCTTCTAGATATGGCCGGTAACGTTTGATGGCCCATATAACCGCTAAGCACTCCTGTTCATTGACGTGGTATCGTGACTCGGCTGGTCGGAGCTTGGTGCTGGCGTAGCTGATGACGCGCTTGACTCCGCGTACCTCCTGGTATAGGACGGCTGCGATTCCTACTTGGCTGGCATCCGTTTGCAAAACGAACGGCTGGGCGAAGTCGGGACGGCTTAGATGTAGTGGTTGGGTGATAGCGTACTTCAGTTTCTGATAGGCTTCTTCGGCAGCGGTTGTCCAGATGAACCTTGTTCCCTTGAGTAGATCCGTCAAAGGAGCTTGGATATCGGCACATCGAGGGACGTAATCTCGTAACCAGTTGCATAGGCCTAGGAAGCTCCGGAGTTGCTTCTTGGTTCTTGGTGTTTCGGCAGTGCGTAGACTCTCCACGTGTTCGGGCCGAGGTTGGTTGCCCTCGCTGGTTATCACATGTCCTAGGTATGTGATTGTCTGCATACCAAACCGACATTTATCCAGGGAAAGCCTGAGTTTGTGTTGCTGGAGCCTTTCGAAGACGAGCCGGAGGTGTTTGATGTGGTCCGCCCAGTCTTTGGAGTACACAACTATGTCGTCCAGGTATACTAGGACAAAGCTACGGAGGTATCCTGGGAGCACGTCTTGAGTCATTAGTTTTTGAAAGGTAGCGGGAGCGTTCTTCAGGCCGAATGGCATTACTCGGAATTGGTACGAAGCCCCGTCAGGAGTAGAGAAGGCGGTTAGATGTTTCGAAGCTTCTTCTAGGGGAACCTGCCAGTACCCAGACTTCAGGTCGAGGCTGGAGAAAACAGCTGCGGTGCCCAGGTCTCGTAGGGTTTCGTGAATTATGGGAAGGCTGGAGCTCTCGTCTTTGGTAATGGCGTTTAATCTGCGGTAATCTACGCAGAACCGGGGTTTGCCATCCTTTTTGTTTACGATGACGATTGGGGAGCAATAGTTCGAGGTGCTCGGCTCGATGATGGTGTCCGCAAGCATGGCCTCCACTTCCCGGTTGATGATCTCCTTCTTGGCTGGCGAGTATCAGTACAGCGGAAGTCTAAAGGGGGCGTCTTGTTCGAGCCGGATGGTGTGCTGAGTGGTGGCGGTTGTTGTAGGCCGGCCGGTGGTCTGGAGTGTGGTTTGGAACTCTGTCAGTAGTCTTGAGAATTCCTTGAAAGAAGATTCCGGGAAACCGTGTGTAACCTCTTCTGGTTTAATGGTGATGGTAGCTTCGTTGGTCGTCGGTCGCGTCCAGTGGCAGGTATGTCGCGTAGCCCTACCAAAGTGTAAGCATCCTCTGTCATAATCCATAACAGCTTTGTTGTCTCGGAGCCATGGCTGCCCGAAGATTAGTGGCGTCAGGAGTTCCCGGGCTACGATAGCCTCGAGTTGGAAGTCCTCCCTGTCAATGAGGCAGCGGATGGTGGCTTCTCCCATGATTGTCAGCTTTTGGCTGGGACTCGCAAGATGGACCGTGGTGGCGGTTTTGAAAGGTCGGAACTTGTCGACGAGGTCGGCTTGTACGAAGTTGTGCGTTGAGCCGGTGTCCAAGAGGGCCCGCTGAGAAGAGCTGTTGACGATGACATCGATTTTTTGGAGGTTGACGGCCTGGGTTGTTTGCAGTGAATTTATTACTGCGTCGGATGAGGGGGCCGAACAACTGAGGTTGCTGCGTTGCCGGCCCGTTTCCCGGATTTGACGTTGCTACTGGGCAATGGCGGTGGTAATGGTATTCTGGACAGAAGTGGCATTTTGGTGGTTGCCTTGTCGGAGGCTCGTTGGTCTCCCTGGTCTTGGGCGCGGGTTCGGTTTTGCTTTTGTGCGCTTCCTTCACGTCGTTCTCAATGGTGATGGCCCGATTCAGAAGTTTCATCATGGAGTCTGGTTGTGGTTCTCTTAGATGCACCCTTATGTGTGGGAGCATCATATCGACGAACAGTGGTATTTGTTCGTCTGGATTTAGCATCAGGCGTTGAGCTAGTTGCCTTTTCTTCTTCAGGAAGTCGCTGGTGGCTTCGGAGGTGCCTTGCTTCTTGCCGTAGTATTGGGTATTTAGTTGGGCCTTGACTTTGGGGCCGTCGAACGTTTCCAGGAGTAGTTCCCTCAGGTTTTCTTCGCTAGGTCCAAAGTCGGCATAAGTGCTCCACCAGTCTGCGGCTAGCCCTCGGAATTGGCCAGTTATTACTTTGAGACGGTCTTCGGTCGTCTGTTGTTCGAGGTCTGTCGCCAAGGAGTCCAGGAAGGACTTGGGGTCCTCTAGAGGTTCTCCGCCAAATGTGGGGAGCGCGGTTGCTTGGTTTTCCTTCAGGAGTAGAATGCTGTTGCATATTTGGTCCCAAGGATTCATGTTGGTTTGTTGTAGTTGGGCGCCACTGGGTTTTGTCTTCAGATCCAGATCTGGGTTGGGGTTTTGACTGCTGCCTGGCATCGGTTCGCTGTGGCTGGAATCGATTTCGGACTGCGAGCGGGTTTGAACCATCCGGAGATGAAAATTTGGTGTGGTCCTTCTGTTGATGTAGATTTTGCCTGGCTGGGTCGTGGATCAGAGACTCCGGTCTCTTCGATTGCTGTTGATGCTGTAGGCCCCACGGCTAGGGCGCCAATTGTTACCAGGGCGTACTTGGTACACGTTGACTTCGTCGACGGTGATGGTTGCACTACACTAAAACACTAAACACTTGTCTCTTTCTTAAAACTAATATTAGGTCCTGTCCTTAGAAATAGATAACACTGATGAATAACTTTAAATAAAGTTTATTGCAATAGTCTGAAAAGGATGTCCACACAAATATAACACAGAAAGACAGTTTTAACGAAAGAAGTCTATTAAAATTATTCCACAACATTAACAGTACTATATACACAAATTAATAATACATAAACAAATATATACAAACAAGTAGAAATAGAGAGGAATTGATATTCTCCCAGTTTAACAATTTATGTTAAAACAATCGTGGATGATCAGTAAGATCTTTATTCAAAGATACAAATAAGCACAGAAATTATATATACATAAATGATACAGTCTCACAGGTGACTGAAGGTAGAATACAGTCTCACAGGTAACTGAAGGTAGCTAAGGGTTAGCTCGTGATAACGACCAAGGTCTCAATCTGCCTACTCCTTGGCGTAACGGGATGGGTGACTTGGGCCTCAATCTGCCTACTCCCAAGTGTAAAGGTATGGATAACTTGGGCCTCAATCTGCCTACTCCCAAGTGGATAAGGTTTGGTGGACTTGGGTCTCAATCTGCCTACTCCCAAGTATGATTCCGAGACGCGCTGGAATGACGTTCGAATGATTGAGGTCCTGTATTTATATCGCAGGGGTAGCTGCAACCGGCTTCTGAATGGTCGATGTTGGATCCACCTTGGTTGTGTGTGATTGGTGGTAACACTGTTTGAGTTCTCTCGGCGGTACGTGTACCCCGAGTTCATGTGTTAAAATGTTGGAGCGGATGTAAAAGACCGTTACAAATGGTCCGATGTAAAATTTTGGAGCGGATGTAAAAGTTCGTTAAATTTTGGGCCGGATGTCGTTTCCTGTTTCTGGACCGGATGCATCTGAAAATGTTTCGGGCCGGATGCTACATCCTGTTTCAAATTTTGGGCCGGATGCTACATCCTGTTTCAAATTTTGGATCGGATGCTACATCCTGTTTCAAATTGCAAAAGTTCGTTACAAAGTTCATGACGTCATCGGTCGAGCTCAGACCGGAAGTGAAATAGATTTTTTGGACCCATGTTAAATCCCATAAGAAAATGTCGCAGTAGTGGCTTTGTTTTACTACTCATAGATAATCCAATTTAATTGAAAGTAACATTTTTATAGTAAGTTTTCATTTATATAGGTTTTGAAAAAGAAGTCCTACAGTGAAAGGCACATCAGAAGGTTAATCAAGCAAAATTCTGAAATTAGTAAATCACAATTATTGATTTCTGCTGCCTCCATAAATAATAATCCATAAATAGTTATCGGCTTATCTTCAACAAACCACAACAGCGAATGCAAATCTTCAGAAATGAAAAATGATGGTCCATCTTCAAGTTCACAAGTTCAAACCGTTTTGCTAACACCCTGTTATGTTTCCACAAATTTGAATAATAGTTTGAACAGCCAGCATTTTGTTAACTGTCTAAAAGTTGCCCAAGAAACTGAGCAAGGGACAGAAATTAAATCCTTTACTAGTCATCTTAAAATATGGACAGTGAAAAACAAAATAGCCCATAATTCTTTCTCGGAGCTACTGTCCATTTTGAAAGATGACTTCAATTTACCTAGTTTGCCTATAGATGCAAGAACAATTTTAAAAACTGGCATCTCTATAACTGATACAAAAACAATGGTTCCAGGCTCTTATTATCATTTTGGTCTTAGAACTAGTTTATAGCTTATTTTGCAGAAATATGAATTTGTTGTGAGTAATAGAACCCTCATTATTAGAAGGACAATCCAACAGGAGTGGCCTACTTTCCCATGTACACTTATTGGACAATATGGTAAGCAAATACATCAAAAGATTAATAAATAAAAGGGAGCCTTTTACTTTATATGCACTATCTACCTTTAATAATATTGTAGAGATTTATGAAGAGGCCATATCAGAAGAAAAGAAAGCTGTGACGTCCGAGTCTGAAAATGAATTGGATAGAGAAGGTAAACGGAAATTGAAAACCATAAGAAGATTTAGTCAGATATCAGCCATAATGATAAGAGCAACAATAATATTTCTGAATCTTCATCAGGTATTATTACAAACAAATCTAATCCATTATTTATGTAATATATTATTTTTTCAGATTACAAACGTATGACTCATCTGACTCAGAAAGTACAGGGGTACATTTGAACCTGATAAAAGAATGTCTCCCCCACCCCATTTAACTGAATCTCTCAAGTGTTCTAAAGAAAGTAAGAAAATATTACTCATAAATTTTCATTATTTCATTCATACTTTTTAAGACTTCGCTGAGAACTCTCAAATAGATGCTGATAAGACATTAGTCCAAGATAATGCAGTAACATTTGAGAATTTAGATAATGTACCTGTAACCATGGTCATGACAAGCCAGCAGTTCGACTTATTAATGCAACACATTCTAAATATTAAAAGCACCATGAAACTTATCTTGGCTATAGTTTGCCTTACTGCAGACAATAATG
Source organism: Agrypnus murinus (assembly GCA_929113105.1). NCBI lineage: Eukaryota > Metazoa > Arthropoda > Insecta > Coleoptera > Elateridae > Agrypnus > Agrypnus murinus. The sequence goes on from OV816027.1 coordinate 141,811,925, forward strand.
ATGCAGTCAATTCTGTCAAAAGCATTGTAGAAGATGGAAAGATAAGAGAGTTTTTGCCAATAGCAGGTTTAGACAAATTAACAGAATTCGAGTCTTTTTTGAGAGAAGATGCCACTGCTGGTAATCAATTGGTAAGATTAGTTATTAATAATTAATGAATACTTCTTATTCATAAGCATTATTAACATAACATTAAAATTATTTTCATTTGCAGTACAACGAAGTACTACTGACTGGTGGGAAGCATGCAAAAGAGATGTTGAACAGATCACTGGCTATCATCTCCATCGAAGAGGTTGCAACGATGTGTTCATAGACAGGGATAAAAACAACTTTCGAATCGGTGACACAAAAGTCATATCATTTATTCAGAGTGAGTTTCATAATTTTTTATATACTCTACTGCCCTGCTAAGCCAAATCGACATAAACCTCTTTGAACCATTTACTGTTATTGATCACAGTGATTGAGACTGTGACAAAGTGTTGATGACATATCTTTAAGCTATTTCTTTTATTTAATAGTTTTAAATCTTTTTTCCAGAAGCTGTTCAGAAGACGTATCCAGGCTTTACAGTGAAGGACTTTGAAATGGCAGTCATGAACTGGGTTAGGTTCGCCAATGAACGTCTTAAGGCACGATTAAAGCGATTAGTGGGTTAATTGTTACTTACAGATATTTCTTATAGTAAGTTTATTCATTAAAAGTTCTTTTTTTGTTTTTGTACCGTTAAAATAATATAGAGAATTAACAATATTTTTTTTAATTTAAAGTGTTTCGGATTTTAAAAGTTTGTTTTTGTTCAACTGCTGTGAAATTTATATATTTTATGATTTTACTAATATAAGTTGAAAACAGGAAATATCGTTTTATTAAATTCTTTTCCATTTTAAAAACTGTTACGTAATGAGTAATACTTGTGTATAGTAAACATACCTATTATATTTTAACATTAAGTCATTACTTAGTTATTCAGAAGTAATATAAACTGGTATAATACATGTGAACTATGTAAATTTATAATAATTATACTGTGCCATCAAAAAAACCGTTATCATGTGACGATTGAAAGGTGAAAAATTCCATAGAGTTGTCATTTTTTAATAGCCACTTGATAACATCTTTTCTTGATGGCACTGTATCATCTTATGGTAAAGGATAACTTTTTTAAAAGAATATGAAAATATTTTCTTGTCAAATTTTAAATCAAATATTAATAAACACTTATCTTGTTCCTTTCAATTTACTTAATACTTATCGTTGTTTAAATTAATAATTTTATTTATAATTTGACAGAACTGATATTTATCATATTCTTTAAAAAAAAATTGTTATCATATAATTTTAATGTAGTTCAAACGTATGAGCTCAAACATTATTCTAACGTTACCAGGTAATATTTACATATTTAGTACATTATGAACAACGAGAATACAACGTTACTTAAACATTAATAGAAGATAACCAAATGTTAATATAATATTACATTTTCAACGTACATTAAACATTAGTTGAAGTTACATACATAACATTGTTGTGTTGTTACTTAGTACATCAATGCAACATTAGTCAAATGTTAGACCAATATTTGTCTAATAACATTAGAAATCTAACATTACTGTGCCGGACATTTGCTGTTGGACAAATGTTAGTGGAATGTAAATTGGCTTTGAGGTATAACGTTACAATGTTTTCTGTAACATTATTAGTACGTTCAGCTTATGTTCAGATGCTTATTGGGAATATGCATGCATCAATGGACCTTGTTTAAAGACAACCCAATTTTATGAACCCTCTTCTTTGCCATTTCAAGAAGAGTTATTGCACTAGATTCATTTTCGACGAACAAAAAGTTCGTCTCTGAATTCGTGAAGTCTATCTGTCTGTCTGTCGCCTTTTTCCCTGTTGACTTTTTTAAATTTTTCTTTTTGGAATCTTGTAGTACATCAAATTCTAAGAAACTTTTGGTTGAAGCATTTTTTTTGTATCTCTTCGGGAAAGTTGTCAAAATGACCACCGAAGATTTCGGAAAATTTTTGTATTTTTTAAAAATTTACGAAAAAATAAACATTTTTAGCAACAAAAAAATTTGAAAAATTGTACGACTTAGAATTTTAGTTTTTATGACAACTAATGTGTTACGTCAACATTAGTTTTCAAAAATAAATTAGTTTATTAAGCATACAGTTGTTTTTGTTCGTCATGGCAATGCTAGCTCTGCGCATTCTCACTAGTTTCCTATGATAACAGTGTCATCAGCAAACCCCAAAACACTTACAGGTGGCAGAGTTGTATGTAAGCGATAGCCGTATTTCTCAACAACTTCTGGTTCAGATAGCTCTTCAATAATGTGGTATGTTGCTAAATTATTTAGAGCGGGAGATAATTGCATTACACCTCTTGGAAGATCTATAGGCTTTGTTCTACCGCTGATTGTTTCTATCTGAGTTGTATTCTCCATTTGAAGGTTTAAAATTATATCCTTTTTTTTTGATATGTAAGAAGACTTGATACTGCTGACTAAATGCTTATGTCTAATGTTATCATAGGCCTTGCTTATGCCAAGAAATATTATTGTTATGTTTTGTTTAGACGATTTGGCATTTTTTAATACACCATTCAGAATTGATGAATTTATTTGAGCACCAGGAAGAGCTGGGAAGCCTTTTTGATTTTCATGAAATTTAACAAAGCTTTTTAAATGCTTATCGAATAACTTCTCAACAACTCTTCTTACCACCAAACAGATTGTAATTCAGTGGTTCCCAAACTTTATCCTATGGTGCCCCCTTTTTGATATCATGAAATGCTCACGCCCCCCCTAATAATTAAGACAAATTTGACTGCAATAACATTTATCTATTTAACAAAAAAAAATCAAAATACAAAATCATTAATATGAATTTGGCGGTGCTGAATTTTTTAACGAGATCTGGAGTTATCGGTGTAATCTTTGAAAGTGAGCAGCGTAGGTCGCTAGCAACATCCCCAACAGAAATCCCTTTCTCGCACAAGTAACAAGTAGGTCGTCGAGAAAGGTATATAAAATTTCAAAGCCATTTCCACGATTATAGAATAGCATTTTATCCAAAAACACTAATTTCCAAAGTCACCTTTCGCCCTATAAATCGTGTTTCAAGTCAATTGCTTGTTCATGCATGTGTTCAGGAAGGGCGTTTATATCAAAACTGAATGGATTACGTGCAGATTTATCTTTTCATTGTCGTATAAATTGGGAAGATAATGTCCAAGGCGTGGCGGCGTCCGTCAGCTCTGCAGGTCAAAACTACCTGTACTGCGAACAGGGGAAGCGAGCAGGTTTTTTTGGTTTGTTTTGATATTGGTATAGAAACCATGCGCGATAATTCCTAAATTCAAAATTCAAATTTTGAATGCTGTTCTATTGTTTGTAATCAAGGAATAACTTTTTCAAATTTATATAACGTATCTGGGTCATTCTTTCTGAACTCAATCACCGACTAGATCCAAAATTGGCGCAGCTTATAAAGACCAGCGGGGGCTTATTTTAAATCTTGAAACCTCTACTTTCGAATGTCACATGTCTCCTATATGAAAAGATTTATACAGTAAGCGCCTAAAGTATGGAATAAATTCAGTAAAAACGAAATAAATTTTTTTGGGAAAAATCCTCGAACAGGTCGATTTTTAATTTAAAAGATACATATTTTAACATAAAAGGCGATTTTCAACCGTCATTTGTTTTCGAGTAATGAGGTCATCGACATTTTTTTAAATATCAACACCCTATTTTTTTCTTGATTCTGAAAGATCGTTTTATTGTCGATCCGACAGTATTAAAATGTTGCCATCTTACATAGGAAAGTTTTCGAGTAAATGACGATTGAATGTTAGAAAACCCAGATCAATTAAAATAAAGCAAAAACGTTATCCAATTTAGTTTTTCGAAATGCCTGAAGTTTTTTTATGGATCACGTAGGTGTAAATCTTTACAAAGTGTCACTGTCATACCGACTTTCTAAGAATTGTAAGCGATATAAAAATTATTGTTGAATTTAAAGTATTATGGCACATTTAACTGTCACACAAAGAATTGAAATTTTAATTCTTATCGGATGCGGGGATAAGACTAGAACTCAGCAGGAAGTTTGCGATTTATTTAATGAAAAACATCCAGATCGCCATATCACTCAATCAACAGTCAGTAAGATAGAATCTAAATTAAGAGAAACTGGTAATGTTGTAGATATTCCAAAACCTGGACGTCCAAGCGTTAATGAAGATCTCAAACAGAACATTTTGATAAGTATGATAGATAATCCTCATAATACTTCACGATTGGTTGCAGTAAACAATGAAATTAGTCAGACCACAGTGCTACGTGTCCTGAGGAAGGAAAACTATCATCCCTATAAAATTCAACTTGTGCAGGAACTCAATGAAGACGATCCCGATCGCAGCTTACATTTTTCTGAAATTATGATGGATTTATGTCAAGGAAATAGAGATTTACACCGGCAAATACTTTTTTCAGACGAGGCCACGTTTTGGCTCAATGGTACAATGAACCGTCAAACTTGCAGGTATTGGAGTCGGGTAAATCCTCATTGAATCCTTCACAGAAATTAAATGTGTGGGCTGGAATAGTTGACAACAGAATAGTAGGGCCTTTCTTCTTTGAAGAAACCCTTACAGGAGAAATATATTTAGAGTTTTTACAGAATGACCATGTTCCTGCGCTTGCAGTGATTTTCCTAACGATAATGACCCTGACATTCCTAATGATACCATATGGTTTCAGCAAGACGGTGCACCTCCGCACTATGCGCCGATCCACCTAGGAGGTGGATCGGCAGACGAGGACCGATAGAATGGCCCGCGAGATCTCCAGATCTTACACCCCTTGACTATTTCTTATGGGGATACTTAAAGTCCAAAGTGTACGTTAATAGACCACATAATTTAGAAGAACTTCAAAATCGTATTAGAGATGAAATACACAGAGTTACCCCAGAAATAATTCATAATGTGCAAGAGGAATTTCTACACAGACTTGCGTATATTGTCAAGAAGTCGGTGGGTGGCAATTCGAACACTTAATTGAAGTAGAAAACTTAATGAATTGTGTATTTGCTTGAAATACAGGAATTGTTATTTTTTAATGAATAAAATTTACGTTTTCTGACATTCAATCGTCATTTACTCGAAAACTTTCCTATGTAAGATGGCAACATTTTAATACTGTCGGATCGACAATGAAACGATCTTTCAAAATCAAGAAAAAAAAATAGGGTGTTGATATTTAAAAAGAATGTCGATGGCGTCATTACTCGAAAACAAATGACGGTTGAAAATCGCCTTTTATGCTAAAATATGTACTCCTATCTTTTAAATTAAAAATCGACCTGTTCGAGGATTTTTCCCAAAAAAAATTTGTTTCTTTTTACTGAATTTATTCCATACTTTAGGCGCTTACTGTATTTGACCCCTAAAATAGGGTAAACACGTATCCAGTTCCAAAAAAAAATTGAAAGTTGAAAAAATTAGAAAAAGATAAAGTTTTTAATTTTTTTTAAAGGCATCGCATTCTTCGTCGAAGAATACATAAATTTTGACCACTGCGTTTTTTTTCCTAGAGTGCTTCAATTTTGAGCATAAATTGAGAACAACAATTTGCCATGTTTGAAAGTTTATCATTTTTGCATCGAAAATGGCGTCAGATGCTTATGAAAAAAATGCTTATTTTTACTCGACGAGTATGAAAAAAAAAATTACAGACCGATTTAAAGGGATTTTGAAAATTTCTTTCTATTTTTTTCAACTTTTAAAGTTGTTTTTGGAACTGGATACGTGTTGACCCTGTTTTAGGGGTCAAATATATTTTTTTCATATATGAGACATTCGAAAGTAGAGGTTTCAAGCTTTAAAATACGCCCCCGCTGGCCTTTCTAAGTTGCGCCAATTTTTGGCCCTAGCCGGTGGTTGAGTTCAGAAAGAATGCCCATCTATATTTTTGTTGGATTGAAATTGAATTTTTATTCAGAAATAAGATTTCTTTTTTGTGTGCTCTCACGTCCCCCATAACGTTACTTCACGTCCCCCCAGTTTGGGAATCACTGTTGTAATTGGTCTCCAGTTATCGAAAACTTTGCCATCTCCACTTTTATGTATTAAAACAGTTCGTGCTTTTTTAAAACAGCTAGGTACCCAGCCTGTTTCTAACATTAACGTAGACAATTTAACGAGAATTTCATAAACTGAATTTATAAATAAATAATAAAGAAATTTCTCGTGATTTCGTTATTATTGCATTTAGAATTATAGCATAGCTACTAACTACTGAACATTATAAGAAGGACGTGTGAAAATACGAGGTTGAAGCAAATACTTTAATATTATATTAATACCGGAAACTCCATATACGAGGTAAGCGCCATAAATTCTCGGTCTGATATAGAAAAAATAAACTTGGTAAAATATAATAATTTTTATTTTTCAATATAATCTCCCCTAATGTCAATACACTTATTACAACGTGGAGAAAGGAGGATCGAGCAACAAAGATAGTCCCTAGGGCCACAAGCACGTGTTGTCCCTATACTCTGTGCCACAGTAACAGTGACTACCTGACTATCTTTGTTGTCCGATCTTTCTCTCTATCTATCTTGTGCGCAACTGACCAGCAAACTAATGTGTGTTTTGTTGTAGTGACATGTGTTAGTACATTGGTATCATGCTTCGCGCTCTGCACTTGCACTGAATTTGATCTGAACAGAAGGCTGAACTAATTTATATGGCATTTTTTATTTCACAAACACGTTTTTAGTGTGCTTTGTAAAAAGTATTGAGTGTTGAAGCATAAGAATTACAAAATAATATAATAGTTACTTCTTCATTATAATGTGTGAGCAACGGAATTTTGATTCAGAGAAGACCTTGGAAACTTTAGGTTACATCTGATATTAATTTTAAGTAGGTAGTAGAACTACTACAGATCATTGGGAAACTATTCTCAGTCACTAACTGACAGACCTACTTTAAATGGCGGGCACGCGTAGCATTTTAGTTCGGATTTCGGAGCTCTCAACAATCTTTAATCAAGAAATTTTTAAATAATACTGTAACAAGTCACAGATTTGTAAATCTGTTTTAGTTTTGGAATATTCATTTTTTAGATATTAAAGATTTTGTTTACATAATTGAATAAAGGGTGATGATTCAGGTACACTATAGTTTTAATTAGGTATATTTTAAAATGTAATTAACATTGACCAAATGATGAAAGCATGTTTTTAAGAAATTAACTGAAAGTAAAATTGTTACTGTTAGGAAAACACTAGCAAGGTGAAATATTAATTATTGTAAATATTAGAAATCACTTTCATTGTTTATGTATTGTTAATTGCTAAATAGAATGTAGCTTTCACAGTATTATAAAATGATTTTGTGTTCTGACTTCGATATTAGAAAAGTACTTGTCAAAATTGATGCTAGAACTCCACCTGACCATAATGTTCAATGCACGACCTCCTTGATTTGACGTTTCGTTTGACGACGTCAAACGTCGAAATCGAGGAGGTCGTGGTTCAATGTAATAGTAAGTACTCCTATATTTGATCGTTTGTTTTATTTCTGTTGTTTCATTTATGTTTAATTTTGTTTATTCATGTTATATGTTCTGTTCTTAATTTTACTGTTTAAATTTTGTTTTATGTTTTGTTCTTAATATAATAAATTTATTATTTTAAAAATCCTTTCTGCTTTAATTTCTTACTTGAGTGCAAGAATCTAGTATTCGAAGGAAGTGTGTGTTGCATAACAAAAGGTTATATAAGGTAATACAGTGCAACCACAAGTAGCACCACACGAGGATGGTAACAATACAATTAAAAATTTATTAAAGATGAGTTATATGAATGCCATTATTAAAAACTGATTTTTTTTCTGATCTTTTTTCAAAAACAGTTAATCTGGCAGCTTTCTTCAAAAAGTGACAGTTTAAATAAACTAATTCATACGATTCAAAATTTCACATAACCGATATGTCTCTCTTTCTTTCAAGGCCAACTCTGAATCAAAATTCCGACGAGCGTCTCGCGCCACATGCGATCCGGCGTTTGTTAGACATCGCTGGATTTGACAGTTTGTTTGCTACCAAGGTCAAACACAAAATTAATGGCGCCAATTTTAAAATTTACTTGCCGATAGCTTCCAGAAAATACCTACTTTAAGCATGGCCTACTAGATTAATATCCACTACGTTCCTAAATGGCCGTGTCATTCGGAAAAAGTGAGGTTAGCAATGGTAAGAACGGTGGCGCCAGAGATTATAATTTTTGTCGCAAATTTGTCAGTTTTGAAGTCTATAATTTTTATTGCCATATTTTGGCTCTGACTTCAAAGGCAGAATGGGGAAGAGCTGCATAATATGCAAAAATAAAAAATCTCCCTTCTTTGAAGTCCCCGTTGACCGAAGGATTCGATTTAAATGGTTAAACTGTTTGAAACATATTATTCCTGGTAAATCAAACATCATTTTTAAACATACATAAATTTATTAACACATTTTTAACTAGTGAGAAACTTCTCTGAACGTTCTGTTCTGTGAAAAAACCATTTTGAAGATTAGAAAAGATACTCCGTTGTGATAATTGTGTATCACCATTGTTGTCGACAACTGTGCCAGGACCTCTTTTAAGATTAATCACTCTTCAAGATCATGGAGCCTTGACCTATCCCAACGAACTATTTGTAGGGCTTATTAAACGAATCGCTGACAGCGTACAGCAAGTGTTACCTGCTTCGAGTTTCGAAAAAACATGTGGGCAGTTTATTGATTTAATCCAGCCATTTTTAATGAAAAATGTATTATTTACTTGTTTATTGCACAAGATAGAGTTATGCAGATTAATTATTATTCTTACTGCAAAACCTGCACTCAACAACATCTGCCTAGAAAAAACAAATTCGCTAAAACGGAAATTTTTAGAACACAAACCCATCAGCAGGAAAGTGTTAAAAATATAAATTATCAAAATTTTACTTAGGTACCTACTTACTGCTCTCCTTTTCCGTTGTTACCTAGCTTTATGGTTTGCTCATGTACTTTTTATTATTAAAACTTAACCTAAACACCAATTTTATAATATTATTTTATTTATTATGTCGTTGCATGTCATTGTTTGTCAATTTGATTTATCTATAGTTCAAAAAACTAACCAACGATGTCACTACCGTTATTACCGCGAATTTCCGAATGACGCGGCCATTTAGGAACGTAGTGGATATTAATCTAGTAAGCCATGCTTTAAGTTCCTTGTAAAATAAATCTGTTTTATAGATATAAATTAATAAATGCTTATAGAATAGTATATTGTATTACAGACTCTCTTAAGAGCTCTCAAACAGTCAAGACGTGCTTTTATACGCTCCGCATAAATGTTAAAAATATATTGGTTATCTAGTGATTAAAATGTTGAAAGTAGTGTCAAAAAATAGTGTTAGTGATCTAGAACTTATTAATCAAGTGAGTTAATCCACATCTCTACTCAGTGGCGAGTGGTCCATGGAAGCAATGCTTCCCTTAAGAATTTATTAAAAATAAAAACCAATGCTAACAAAAATATTTTTATAAAATTATGGTTATCATTTATTTAAATTTGTAATATTTAATCAACTTAAAGCTCAATATCAATTTCGTACAGCAAAAAATATAATAATTAAGAGTACTATTTTAAATTAGGCTCATTAAACTTGCACGGAAAGGTAATACCTACCGATTCAAATGTGTTACATACACTCCATATAAGCACTGATTTCGTTGCTTATAACTGCTCTTCTCTTAGCCTTGATTAGCGGGCGTGGTGATACAGACGATGCTGTTAACATTGGTCGTTATTTTTAGTGAGCTTCGTGCCCAAATGTTTATTTATTATAATTTGGTTATTTGTTCGATTTAGTGTTTGTTAAAGGACTAGGCACCACTTAAATGGAAATCTAAGGACCAGTCGATTTTGTTTGTTTTTTATACCATTGGATAGATAATGAAAAAACGAAAAATTCATATCATTTTCCCAACACGGAGAAATTCATAGCAAAGCCGCAATTCGGGATTTTAGTGTAACATAATTCCCATTTAAATGCATTGCTGTCAATCAATTCGTCTCAACAATAGAATCTGATACTAATTCTGTCAGTGGCTCTAAAACTTTTTAAAATTTTGACTGTAACAATATAAGGTTTTAGTAATTTCTGTTTTCTTAAGTTACACATACTTGAAAATTTCAAAATTTGAATGACATTTGTTTCACAATTTATTCTAACCTTTTTGGAATAAATATTCAAAAGTAAATAGGCTTTCTTGAAGTAAATGCTCATGAAAGAAATCGAATAAAGCTTAAATAGAAATCAGGTAGGTATTTACTTATACAAACATGAAGTTTTTGTAATTGTCTATTGTAAAAAGTAGATTTTAAACTACAATTTGTGTATTTCCTTTTTCTTTTTAGCTTTTATATTAAGCAGAATGTAACTGAATTTAAATCAATTGAAGATATAATAATATTGCATACACAAAAGGTATTTGCGAAAATAGTAGATTACATACCGAGGCGGGAAGTGTTTCATTCCTGTCGAGAGCTAAGATAGCTCACCGAGGGCCCAGGCCCGAGGTGAGCTAATGCTCGAGACAGGAGGAAACGTCCCGCCGAGGTTTGTATTAGTAGATTACATACCGAGGCGGGAAGTGTTTCATTCCTGTCGAGAGCTAAGATAGCTCACCGAGGGCCCAGGCCCGAGGTGAGCTAATGCTCGAGACAGGAGGAAACGTCCCGCCGAGGTTTGTATACTATTTTATTCGGAATCATCATATTTTTTAACAAATAATAATTATTTACAACTGACAACTGAAGTGACAAACTTGACCTAATAATGCACCCGCCCTCTACCGAGCAAACTACGAACTTACAACAGGTCGGGAATGATCACATTCCTGACCAAGAGAGGGATAACAGGTAGGGAATGATTACATTCCTGACCAAGAGAGGGAATTAAAAGTAAGTTAGGAATGGTTAATTTCCCACCCTCTGAGGCGGTTAGGAATGCACATATTACCATATGATTCCGAATAAACTATTTTATTCGGAATCATCATATTTTTTAACAAATAATAATTATTTACAACTGACAACTGAAGTGACAAACTTGACCTAATAATGCACCCGCCCTCTACCGAGCAAACTACGAACTTACAACAGGTCGGGAATGATCACATTCCTGACCAAGAGAGGGATAACAGGTAGGGAATGATTACATTCCTGACCAAGAGAGGGAATTAAAAGTAAGTTAGGAATGGTTAATTTCCCACCCTCTGAGGCGGTTAGGAATGCACATATTACCATATGATTCCGAATAAATAATATTACAACTAGGTATTCTAGAAACAATGATTTAAATATTTTTTTGCTAATGGCATTATTGTCAAAATTATTGAATTGTATGCTAGTAGTGCTGTTAAAAATCGACAATATCCATTTTTAACTCATTCTATTTAATACAAGTGCTGTAAGGTTACGTTTGTGAACGAGGAGGACGTCCAAATGGATTTTCTACGTTTCAGTAATTTAGATATTTATCCAGAATATCAATAACTTGCAACCAAAGATCGGTTAAGCAATGGATTACAACCCAGAAATATGGACAGAAATGATGACGTTTTATTATTCACGCAAATTGCCACACACAAATAGTGCAAACCATTGCTGTGGATGTAGGTGATGAAGACAGTCTCAAATTCAACTGCATAGTTCAAAGACGAAATAAATGTTTTATATGTGATAGTATAACGTATGTCCCAAAAGTTTTCGGAAAAAAATCAAATAAATTTTTTTTAACGAAATATATTTTTCAAATTTTAACCGTAATAATATCTTGTTCCTACAACTACTGTTAATCTCTATGCATATTTATAGAACTGATAACGGCCCTCGTTCTTCTATGACACGTAATTTGGTTACCACATGTCTCATGAGTGTTTGGACGGTATTAACATCGACTTCACGCATTTTCTGAAAGATCCTGCGTCTTAGTTGTTGTTCATTTCGTGCTTCCCAGCCACCATCGTAGACTTTTCTGCTCAACAACGAGCAAAATTCTTCAATTGGTCGGGCTTGAGGGACATTTGGAGGGTTGTCTGCTTTGGGAACAAAATTGATTCCGTGTGTGTCCAACCAATCCCTTGTCCTTCGAGCGTAATGGCATGAAGTTAGATCGGGCCAGAAGATAATTTCATCGTCAGAATGTTGCCTGTTTATGAAATTTTGCAATTTAGTAAGGCAGTGTCGAATATATGTATCTGCGTTGATTGCTTCACCGCGAACATGTCCGACATAAGGCTCGGAAACACCAGCCTCTGATATGGCACACCACACCAAGATTTTGTCTTCAATTTTCACCTTTCCTTTGAATTTAACATTATCAGGGGTTTGTTGCACATCATCGGTGTAGAAACCATCATTGCCTTTAATTTCAGAATTGGTCAACGTAAAATATTTCTTATCATCCATGATGAGAACTCTACCGGGAAAATGAACCCGTCTCAGAGCGCGACAACATCTGGGAATTTTTTCCTGAGCAGCGGTATATTTTGGAGCCTTTTTCCGTTTTCGAAAATAAAGACCATTTTCGGCGATAATTCTACCAACAGTTGAGCGTCCAACACCAAATCTTCGAGCTAATCTTCGTACTGAAGTTCCCACTCTATTTTTGGCTCTTTCCAGCAATCTTTGTTCTGTAGCCCGGCTTAAAATTCGTGGACGTCCACTTTCTGGTAAGTTTACACATGGTAAACCTTCCTCACACTCCCTTATTGTTTGATAAATGGTTGAAATGGAGATATTCTGGTTTCGATAAATTCGTACAATATCCCGTTTCGGTACTTGTCCAACCAGCTGATATATACCTTTACGAATCTGGAGCTTGTATGACATGATTATCGTTTTGTAAAAAAAAATTGACACGTCAACTGAAACGTCAATTAATTTGCTACATTTTGTTTACAACGACGACTCGATTCGGTCACGTTTACTATGAATAAATTTTTAGCGAAAATTTTCCGAAAACTTTTGGGACATACGTTAATAGGCAAGAATTACACCGAGAGTGGTATTTGAAGTAAGATTGGAAGTTTACTGTTACAAGGAGATCTTTATTCTCAGAAATGGGAACATTTTGATGAAAATGGCATGTTACCCCAAAATATCGTCGACCAATTCTGCACATCTTATTGCTTCCACAAGGGCTACCATTTGCTGAAACCTGTATTAGTCGTCGCTCCTGATGGATATATTTTAGACATTCACAGGCCGTATTTTTCTGATTATAAAAATAAAGATGCGGCTTTATTAAGTGCACCACATGAGGACAAAAAACGACGTGAAGATACAGAACAGCTATGTAACTAATTGGTTACGTAATGGTGATATGATAATCGTTTATACCAAAGCTAAAATGAAATAAATAACATACACAAATACTTAGTTTAAAAGCAACCTTTTACAAGACAAAAAAAACTGCATGTTTGTATAGATACATTCCACGCCGATTCGACCAAAGTTGGCGGGGTACCCTCATAGATTTTCTTTTATATTTTGTTCACGTAATGCCCTTTCCAAGCCTTGTATAAAGCTCAAATATTACTGCCCATAAATACACCGTTCGCGAGATATAGAGGTTTATTTTTTTTCAGTTTTAAACGTACATGCCTATATTCAAATGATATTTACTCGGCTTTCGTATTCGTTAGGAAGGTCGTTTTTTTTTTGCATTTGAAAGAGAATGAAATGGACTATCTACGGTAATTTCTGTTCGTTTTTCCAACATTTGTAACATAGTATATTAACCGAGTTTTAAACAAATTTTGACTTTTCTCAAAATCGGCTCCATTAATTTTTTTCAAAAAAATTACAACTATTGTATGCAATGTTCTTATAATTGCGTTAAAATTTCAATTTGGTATCTTTATGGAATCAGAAGTTATGAATTTTCTTCTATAGTCGTGAGAACAAAATGTTCTGAAACGACATGCACTTGTATCATGAACAGAATGTAACTCTCAAAATGTTCCATTAATCTTCTCCAAAAAAATCACAACTATTGCATGATATGTCCTTATCATTGTAATAAAACTTGGTATTGTCACAAACGGAAATATTTATACTTAAATATTTTATTTCAAACTAAACTTCTCTTCCGTTTGGACTACATAAAGCGTGCAAGGCCACATTCAGTTGCCTACGCTAGTTCAGCAGCTGCCGTCTCGCAACCGACATGTGCGAGGTCTTCTGCGAAGCGCACTTGCTTCGCCCACCGTTGCATCCGTTGGCATGCAATATCTACGCCTACTTCCTCCGTCGAGGCGAGGCTTCCCACACGATGTGCCTGCAGATGTGCATTCCTTCCAGTGAACGCACCAACACTTCCGTCCACCTGCAGCTTCGTACCAGGCACCGACATCGCGCATGCAACCAACCCACAAGCTTTCCTGAGAACTTCTGCCTACGAATTCCAACTACGATACGAATTACTTCCTCATTCGGCAGTATATAACCAGCTTGCTTGAGCTATTCAAACCAGTCAGTTTTCCATGACTCCAACACAACAAGCAAGCTGGTGAGTACTCTTTTTATTATATTAATGCTTAGTGCTTAGTTTGAGTGGGCAGCGCTTAAACCGCCCACTCGATGCAGGATTTTGGGAAGGTTGTGTCCAGGCCTTCCCGGCTTAGTTACCAGGAGGTTATCTCCTACATGCTTAGTTTGTAGACCTAGTGCTGTACCAGGGTTGGTTCCCACCTTCCCTGTATTGTAGTAGTTTAGGAGGACATATACGTCCTCACCATATGTAAACCTTTTTGTACTCTGTTATTGTCAACATGTAAACCTTTGTTCTTTGTTTATTGTCTTAGTATATAGTTATTGTTACGACTTGTGTTTGATTCCTTTCTACCTCTGACTACGTTCCCCAGTCACGCAAAACCCCACGTGACATTGTGGTGGAGGCGCCGTGCTTCTTTTCCCGATAAACCCTCTCGAACCACTCCACTTGTGATGTAGGCGCCGTGCTTCTTTTCCCGATAAACCTTTCGCACCACCCCATTGTCTTTTCGCTTCATTTTCTTTTTCCCTGCAAGTTTTTGTTAACCATTCCACTTCGAACCACTCCACTTGTGATGAAGGTGCGTGTTCTTTTCCAGGACACCCTTATTTTTGCTTCGTTTTATTGCCCCTACGAGTTCTTTTTTCCGTGTTGCTGTACCGTACTACCCCTCCGTATTCTCGCCACCCCAATCATGGAGAGACCTCACCCTCTAGTTGTGTTGCACACCTTGCGTTGCCACTCTTTTGTTTTCTTTTTGCTGTCTTCTCTGGACTGGAGTCCCCTTTTGATTTTACCCCTTAATGATGCAATATTTTGATCACTGAATTTATGATTTATGATTTTCTTCTTTTATAATGACGTCTCTTTTTTTTACCCCGCGATGTTACAATGATAGAATAAACCCCGTTTTTTGTTTCTTTGTTAGCTACGATTATTTCTATTTTCGAATCCTTTTTCGAGCCTTTTAAAATTTAAGGTTGTTTGAACTTTAATATTAATTTCAATTTCACGAACACCTTATAAATTTTTCGGAATTTTTTCCGTAATAAAGTTTTGACTCTACGATGAATTTTGTAATATCCAATTTCGGTAAAGCATTTTTCTATATTACTCTCTTAAATACCCGTGTTTCTTTGTTCGCAAGATTTCAAATCTAAGTTTATAGCCCATTATGAATATTTTAATCTGTTTCGATTATCCCTTTTCTTCCTGTCACATATTTTTAGTATTTATTTATATTATTTATATGTATGTTGTACACTTGCGATCTTTCTGAGTAGCCTCCCTTTTGTTAAATATCCAATTAGCGCCAACGACGCGACGCTACCGTTAATTAGTGCATTTCTCTCTCTGCAATTTTATCGCACGGGCATCCGCCGTGTGCGCTCTGATGACCGCTCCGTTTATACAATTTCTATCACAGCTATTTTGCGAGACGTTATTACGACGATTAACTTACTTTCCAGAGGGGGGAAAAACCCTCTACTTATTGTTTTTGTTAATTATTTCCTTGAGTACCATTGTCTTCGAAATGTCTACAAATAACGTACGTTAAAATTCTTGCCTATCAGCGCATTTAATAACTAAGTTTTTTCTTTTTCTTCCATTCATAATTTTTGAAATTTAGCCTTTTAAAATTCAATATAATGAGGAAACATCCCTCACCGGTTTTTTGTAGGTGTAGTATTGAAGTCAATGCACTTAATCATTTTACTTTTCAACAAGGGCCGTTATTAGCGAGATTGTATTGTTGTGTTTCTCATGTTTTTGGCTGCTCGCGAATATTTAATAAATTCTTTACCTTTCTACATAGATTTTAATAATGAATGATTTATTAAAACTTAAATCTTTCACTCTAATTCTTTTTTGTTTTTGTGTAACTGTCACGATAGTCCATATCATCGATTTTATGTTTCACGTCCTTAACTATTTAAATAAACTATCCCCATAAAACCACACTGGTTATCTCGCGCGTTTAAGGAATAACTGCATAATTCTCCCGGCTCAACCTTCAGCGACACAATCATTTTTCTATACGTTACTAACGGAGAATTGTTATTAATGATATTTTATCTTTGCTTATTTACTTAAAAGACACTTTCCCGTAACAGCCGACTAATTTTGTATTTCATTTTGAGCCGATTAAATAACTAACTCCTCAAACTCCTCATTCTTAATTAATCTTTTATTTTCGGAAGTCACTTTCAGCTTAGTTTATACAAGGAATGTGAAAAATCACTTCTTTCATCCAGTTTTGGCATATTTTTATTACGTCATGTTTCCGGCAATTTTCTTAATTTTGTTTTCCCTTGTTGTATTGCTTGCGCAATATAATCCCTTCTTATATATTCTTGCAAGTTAGTGAAGACTCTGCTTTTAGATAAACCATCACCGGTCTTTATTTTTATCTGCGATCCAAAAACGAGAAGTCCTTTCACGGTCATTTCTGGTTGTCGTATACCAAGCCAAAATTGAATAGTTCCATTTATAATTACAAGTTCATTTCTGAAAATGATTCTAAAAGTTTCTTCTCTCAATAAAGAATGTCGTAACTATGCCGGTTGCACAGCACAGCTGCGCGCAATGACATTGAAGGTTTTCCATTGAATTTCATATCAGAGCCCGACTTATCTACAAGTGCATTCCTTCGTTCAACTGAATAGTCAGTTCAAGTAGTATAAAAGTTCCTTGACTATTTAATTAATTTTAATTTTTCTAGTATGATATTCAGAATCGTATCTCTTTCTTTTATTAATGTTTCCCACTTTAAGCTAATTAAAATATTGTTCCAAATATCTTTTTATTTTTCTTTATTGAATACCTTTCGCGTTTTTCTTATTAAATCTTATCGTCAATTGACGCGTTCTCTGTCAACGTAGATAAATTCTGAACTAAAATTTATTTTTCCTTGTATCTGCTCTATGCATGTGGTTGTTTGTTTAATATACTTTCAAGTGGTATTTTTCCCTATAAACCCCTATCATGAGGCAATATTTATTATTACAGTTGGTTACATTTTTACTTCCGGCTACGCCTATTACTCTCAAGTTCTATTTTGAACCGTTTCATTAGAAGAACACTTGCATCTGTTCAACGTTTCGTCATAACCTTGATGTGATTTCACTTCTTTATAATTCATATTTATCACGCAAGCTGATAACGGACATCTGGTGTAGATTTATTTCAGTCATATAACGAGTGCAAGCATTTTAAATGCAACGACTATTCCAATCGTTTTTTAATTTTTCTTTTATAATGAATATTTGTCCTGATTTTTTCTACTTTATTTTTCTTAAATATGATTTTACTAGGCGTATTGTACTCGAATTTCCCTTGTTATGAATAAATAGTTAATTTCTTTCCCATTTTTGATGTTATCTGACAGTCCGGTGACTACATAGATCCAACTGGTCCAACTTACATATTACGATATTTGAATCATTTTTAAATTTTCTTTTTGTTATTCATGATTGTCTACTTTTTCTTTTTTAATTTTTTCTACGGTAGTTTATGCATTATTTTGTTTCAACTAGTTTCTTTCGCATCTTTTGACCTTACCACAAACAGTTTCCACTTATTCTTGGACGTGACCTTTGTTGCCTACCCACTTGGGGTTAGATTTTTCCTGCACTCCTCTGGAGTATATCAATGAACCTTTTAACATTTCTTCCTTTTATGCCAGAAACCCTGGCTAATAACGATGATTACCGTTTTGACTTTTTTTTCTTTTAAGAACGTTTGAATTTCCAGTAATTTACTGTTAGTAAAGTACTTAAGGCTACTTTCCGATAAAATTATTTTTTTCTATTTTTTGAATATGATGTATTTTACTTATGAATTTCTTCGAACTAAACATTGTTCGCACACTCGTTATTTCTCAGATTTAGTTTTATATTTCATATACCATATTGAATTTATATAGTGATTATAACGATAATTTAACGTTTCTTGGTCACCTTCATAAACCCAATTATGAAGCTCTCTTTTTTTTACCAGATTTATTCTGTATTAGTAGTTAATTGATTTTTTCCCAGGCCTAGGGTTCTTTCTTTTTGATTTTTGCCTGGAAGGGGAGATGATTGTTTTATTATATTATTATTATTGTGCCAAGCATGGGTAAATTATGATGCTTGAAGGTCGGTTCCTAAAATTTTGGCTTTATTTGTTCGCCTGAACCAGCCTATTGATGAATAGGTATATAATGGCAGGCTTGATTTTATATGTATTGTAACTGCGCAGTGCGATGAATGCATTCTTTATGTTTTTTTTTTGTTGTATTTATTGGCGGGTATGGATGTGTACATTCCCATGCCCATGACAGGTCAAACTTTGTTGCCAGTTTTGACCTGGTGCATTCTCGTTTTTATTTTTCTCGCTCTTATTTGAAGGTGTTTTTTCTTTCCTCCGGGATTTGTATGTGAACGGGGCCCCAATGTATCACGTACCGGGAAGGCATCTGCGAATTTGTGTGAAGGGCTTTCGAGCCAGAACCGACATTTTTTATGGAGTATAAGTGGCTTAACTTTTATTTAAATATATATACTATGGGTGGTATTTATTTAGTTTTCCTCCCGAGGCAACACCCAAGGCGACCTGGAAATCTACGTTTATGTATTGAATGTTTAATTTTGTTTTACTTTTTACAGATTTTCCTAGCAGCGACCTAGCAGTCATGCCCGTTGTGACCACGGAAGTTGTCTCTTATTCAGTGACAAAACTTCATCTATCAACTGACATTCACTTCGAACAAATCGGCACGGTACAACTCTTTAGTGTTATTTAGTTTACATTTTTAAATTGTTTACACTATTTGTTTCCGAAACTTATGGAACAAATGGAACTTTAATTTCTGTACTTTGTTACCCTATTATTCGATATTCTGAACTTCCTTTTCTAATAGAAATAAAACTTCATGGGTTTCAGTCTTTATACTATTTACTTGTCTAATTCACCACTTCATCGACGTTTCGACAATAGGTTCATTGTCTTTATCAAGATCTACAAACAATTTTTATACATTACATATATGTTAAAAAGTTAATTACAGTTACACAATTGACACTTAATGTTATCATAGGTTAAAATTTGTTTTTAAATAATTATAAACATTTGTTAATTAATACTTACTTATGATGATTTGTTTAATATATGTTTGATAATATTGAGCAACAATTATATTTAATGTGATTTTTTAATTTTAATAAAATTAATAGCACGTAATACCAACAACGTGGTGTACAGGAAGCAGGTTCTTAAGGAAACAACATTCATTTTTCCTGGGATTGGAGATGTCAAAACGACATGTAGTGACATCTCGCAATGTACAGTATGTTTCATCTTAAATATACACCTAATATGTAATAAGTTGAATGTTATAATTATTACTTATAAATAATAGACTGTCATAATTGACAGTCTATTATTTATAAGTAATAATTATAACATTCAACTTATTACATATTAGGTGTATATTTAAGATGAAACATACTGTACATTGCGAGATGTCACTACATGTCGTTTTGACATCTCCAATCCCAGGAAAAATGAATGTTGTTTCCTTAAGAACCTGCTTCCTGTACACCACGTTGTTGGTATTACGTGCTATTAATTTTATTAAAATTAAAAAATCACATTAAATATAATTGTTGCTCAATATTATCAAACATATATTAAACAAATCATCATAAGTAAGTATTAATTAACAAATGTTTATAATTATTTAAAAACAAATTTTAACCTATGATAACATTAAGTGTCAATTGTGTAACTGTAATTAACTTTTTAACATATATGTAATGTATAAAAATTGTTTGTAGATCTTGATAAAGACAATGAACCTATTGTCGAAACGTCGATGAAGTGGTGAATTAGACAAGTAAATAGTATAAAGACTGAAACCCATGAAGTTTTATTTCTATTACATTCAACAGTCGTGAGAAAAAACAAATTCCTTTTCTAAATTGTGACCGTTGCCAATTTTCATAGTTTTTATAATTCAAAATAAATACCGAGTTTTATCTATTTTCTATCGCTGTTCATTTCCAAAATGCCTTGGTTAAAAACCCTACAAAATTTTTTCTTATCATCTATAAGTCTTATACTCTAATGGGAACACTTGCGTGAAATGCGTCGCATGTTCTCGATTCATATGCTAAATGAATCACAGAAATCCACCCACCACTACGTTTCTTTTCTTACTTACATTTTTCGAATGCTTTGAATATTTAGATTTTTGACAGCCCTTATTTTGACATCTTGCTGTAACCAGCACAACAATTTAGTCACTGATCAAAGATCACCCCTTTCTTTTTTTTTTTTGTCTACACCGACATTACAATCGATCTGATTTTTATCGTTACACCTTTATTGATTTGTCTATCTTTTTTTTTGTCGCAATTGCAAAGTATTGAATGAATTACCTTCATGTATTTCACACTTTTTTTATGTACCTTTTAGAATCTCTCTTAATCAAATTAACTGAATTTTTATGTCGTTTATGAGATTCACCTGTTTTATTATTATGTAAACTTTGCACTTGCCACAGTTCACCTATTAAACTTAACTATTAAAGTTATTCCATTCTTATATTATATGAAAAACCTTTTTATTTATCTTGTAATGCTGACACTTTCTTTCGCAAATTACGGTTTATATTTTATATTATTACTTCTAAATTTAATTTTTTCCTTTTTGAAAGTTATTGTCAGTACTATTTCTTCTTGACACACATAAGTGTGGATGTAGTGTCACATTACTATTCTGTTCCACGAATTTATATTTCATGAATCTTGTATCTTATTTATAACACTAACGATATTTTTGTTCAGATCTGTTTTTATGAACAAACCTATTTTTGTATTTATCGCTTTTCATGTTTTATATAACTGATATCGAACTATTACTTTTTTTGACACTTGCTATGAATGCGGACGTATCTGTAGTTTTAGTTAATTGTATTTTTAATCATTTTTTAATTTTTGCTTTGCTTTACTTTAGAGTCTTATATTATATACTGTTCAAGTACGTTCATTGAATTCCTCAATGTTCACTTTTCTAAATATTTTGTTTTTACATTGTTACTTACTACGAACTGTTTCTTTCTTCGCCTGCA
The DNA here is from genome assembly GCA_929113105.1 of Agrypnus murinus. NCBI lineage: Eukaryota > Metazoa > Arthropoda > Insecta > Coleoptera > Elateridae > Agrypnus > Agrypnus murinus. The sequence goes on from OV816027.1 coordinate 141,833,670, forward strand.
TGAATGGATCTTCCATCGGCATTGGCTAAACGCTAAATGGTTTTCAACTGGATGAATACTATGGCTGTTCCATTTGGTTCCTACCGACTATCACCTATGGTTCAAATTTGAAGATAATCATCTCCAGACCAATATTGCAATCAGTTACCGCTGCAATCGAATAATTTGGTCCAGAAGAATAATTCTATGAGCCTAAGCTCTCCAGATGTGTTACTCTATATTACACACATCCAATGATATGAATATGGAACAATAGCTTTTATGGAACCTTAACCAACAACCAGCTCATCACGCCACTATGGTAGCTGCAACTAGCTTCGCATAGATGCCATACACACTTCAAAATCCAGACAAGCAGTTCTCATCTTTAATCCTGAACACGTCTTTCGAAACAGTCAGTAACATTATTTTTACACTATTCATTTTTTCTTTATGTTTAATATCTTTTGTAATCTGAATCACTCTTTTAACGTACTCTTACTTAGATATTAGTATCGTCATTTTATTCTGTATTCTCCGAATTTGGGAATCACCATCTGTTGCTGCCAATATGCTCATCTTCCTGGATACCTGCCTCATCGACTCTATCGCCTACACCACTCTTCCGTCGAAGAGGGGGAAAGTGTCACAAACGGAAATATTTATACTTAAATATTTTATTTCAAACTAAACTTCTCTTCCGTTTGGACTACATAAAGCGTGCAAGGCCACATTCAGTTGCCACGCTAGTTCAGCAGCTGCGATACCACCTGCAGGGCTTTCTCAGTAGCGCGGCCGCTTCGCCCACCGTTGCATCCGTTGGCATGCAATATCTACGCCTACTTCCTCCGTCGAGGCGAGGCTTCCCACACGATGTGCCTGCAGATGTGCATTCCTTCCAGTGAACGCACCAACACTTCCGTCCACCTGCAGCTTCGTACCAGGCACCGACATCGCGCATGCAACCAACCCACAAGCTTTCCTGAGAACTTCTGCCTACGAATTCCAACTACGATACGAATTACTTCCTCATTCGGCAGTATATAACCAGCTTGCTTGAGCTATTCAAACCAGTCAGTTTTCCATGACTCCAACACAACAAGCAAGCTGGCGAGTACTCTTTTTATTATATTAATGCTTAGTGCTTAGTTTGAGTGGGCAGCGCTTAAACCGCCCACTCGATGCAGGATTTTGGGAAGGTTGTGTCCAGGCCTTCCCGGCTTAGTTACCAGGAGGTTATCTCCTACATGCTTAGTTTGTAGACCTAGTGCTGTACCAGGGTTGGTTCCCACCTTCCCTGTATTGTAGTAGTTTAGGAGGACATATACGTCCTCACCATATGTAAACCTTTTTGTACTCTGTTATTGTCAACATGTAAACCTTTGTTCTTTGTTTATTGTCTTAGTATATAGTTGTTGTTACGACTTGTGTTTGATTCCTTTCTACCTCTGACTACGTTCCCCAGTCACGCAAAACCCCACCTGACAGTATCTCAATAGAATCGGAAGTTGAGACATTAATTCTGTAGTCGTGCGTATACACTTTACACACTGCAACAAGAATTATCCGAAGTTCACGAGACGCAGTTGCGAGCAAACCTATTGTAGGTATATATTATATCAGGCGCGGATTAACAGCGGGGGGAAACGAGGGAAATTCCCCCCCCAAAATTTATAAATAAATATACATAGGATACAGTCAAATAATGTTTGTTTAATTATTATGTATTAAAACAATTATTTTTCCAAAAATTCCCCCCCCCAAATAATTCTCTGGATCCGACCCTGATTATATGATAATACAACGAATTACAATTATTACTAATTTTGTTTTAACAAATCAAACTCGAAACAATCATTTGGAAATCAATAACAATTTCGATACCAACAGGAGAGTAGAATGGAAGCCTTCTGAAGCTGATAAATAGCTGGTTCAAAAATCCTCATGTGCTTCAATTATAATTCAAGTTCAATTATAATTTTCAGCAAAACTTATCTTTTTTTAATATTAAGTTTATCAACATTTGGTTGATCTTTCGTATCGCAAAAGTTGTAGCGAAAACTTATGATTTTCAAATGATTGTTTCGAATTTGATTTGTTAAAACAAAAGTGGTAATAATTACTATAATTCGTTGTATTATCATATAATATATACCTACAATAGGTTTGCTCGCAACTGTGTCCCGTGGCCTTCGGATAATTCTTGTTGCAGTGTGTAAAGTGTTTACGCACGACTACAGAAAAAATGTCTCAACTTCCGATTCTATTGAGATACCAAGTTGAAATTTTATTACAATGATAAGGATTTGTTTTTAAATCTGTGGTATGTAGCCATGTTCGACATTGGCTACCATTTTAATGTATCTAACTTTCATTTAAATGTGTAAAAAGTTATTGTTTCATTACTTAATAAATATTGTACCTAAATAGTTTTTAAAATTTTATTTTTGTGTTTTAATATGTGGTTGTTCTAAAAGAAGCAACTGTTAATACAATCGTATGCTTACATTTGGGTATTTTATAGAACGATACAACGTAGTTCTTCCCATTTGACAATCTAAATCTTGTTTAACATAAGCAAATAAATCAATTAAATAAGTAACGTGTACTTTCTTTTTAAAATTGTAGTTTTTCCTTGATAAGCCTTCATTTAAGAGGTGTAGATAATATCCCATAGGATAAAAGCATGTACAGCTACATATATTACATGAAATCAGTACTTACTGAAAATATGTTTGCAGATTTAGTAAGATTAGAAGTTTCTTTTTGTTTTTTTGATGTAATATTTAAAAATTGCCTTTTGTTCCGGCCCTGATAAAATTATTATTCGATTTCTTTCATGTGCATTTATTTCAAGAAATCCTATTTATGTTCGAATATTTATTCCAAGAAGGTTAGAATAAATTGTAAAACCAATGTCAATCAAATTTTGAAATTTTTAAGTAAGTATGTGTAACTGAAGAAAACAGAAATTACTAAAACCTTATATTGTTACAGTCAAAATTTTAAAAAGTTTTAGAGCCACTGACAGGGTTAGTATCAGATTCTTTGTTGAGAGGAATTGATTGACAGCAATGCATTTTAAATGGGAATTATGTTACACTAAAATCCCGAATTGCGGCTTTGCTATGAATTTCTCAGTGTTGGGCCAATGATATAAATTTTTCGTTTTTTCATTATCTATCCAATGGTATAAAAATCAACACAATCGACTGGTCCTTAGATTTCCATTTAAGTGGTGCCTAGTCCTTTAATGTCACTTAAGCAATGTAAATCTGCGAATGAGACTGTATTTTGAAACATTTTATTATTTCAATTTATATAAGTTGAAATTTTTTTAAAGACAAATAATTCTATTTAGTTTGTTCTGTACGCAAATTTAAAATTGCATTATCGTCATGACTGCAAATTCAGCTGGTTCGGTGGAAGGTTCGAGTATTTCCGATACATCCGAGTCTCACAATTTTGTTGTTCAGTTTGTAAATTATTAGATAAAGGATTTTCTGCATACAGTTTTGGAGAGAAATTACAAGTTATTGAGAAAGGCAGATCAAAACCAGAACTTTCAAATGTAACAACAAGGATTAAAACCTGCATCAGGTATTCTACTAAAAAAGATCGGAAAATCGAGTTGAATTATAAATACATGGTACCTATACTCGGGACGCTGAACAGATATAGTAATTAAAACCGCCTACAATTACCCCCTCTTTTTAACAAAACCTTTCTATTGGTAGCATTCAAATATATCGCTCAAATTGAAAGGCATGTTTACTTGTACCAAAAAGATATCAATTAGTTTACTGTCAAACTGTCTTACTCACGAACTTTTAATAACATTTTTATTAAATTAATAAAACTGCAATTTTTAAAATGTATGGTTATTATTTATACTAGCATCTTTCGAAGTGACATTATTTATAATGAATTAACAATTCATATGCAAAAATGTTTTATTGTAAATTTCACTTTCACATAAAGCCAATCAGTACAATCTGTGCTGCCATGATTTTGTTTGTACTATATCTATTCGGCGGCCCCAGTATAGTAGTTTTTTTTTAAATAAAGAATAATAGTCAACAAATTCCATAAGTATAAAGTATAAAAGTTCTTCTTTGAAAAACTTTTAAGCTTAATAATTATAACACTGTTTTTTGTTTATTGTACCTAGCAAGGGCGCACCCAGAGAATTATTTTAGGTGGGGAGATTTTTGGAAAAATAATTGTTTTAATAAATAATAATTAAACAAACATTATTTGTTTCTATGCTACGTATACTTATTTCTAAATTTGGGGGATTCCTCCCCTCTCCGTGAATCCGCGCCTGTACCTAGGTATATTAAAATTAAAATCGTGGTTGCTTCCCTAGCCTAAATTCTCACCGCACGCCACTGTCTCTACTGCAAAGTGATTAAAACACACATTAATAATTTTTCAAATAACAACCTTAATAATATGGAAATTGAATAAAACTTTGTCGTTATATCCCATAAAATACAAATTTAAAAATATTTTAAATATAATATAAGGCTCAATCAAAGCCCGAGTTATAAATTAATGGTTTAAATTATTCAAAACAAGCATTAATTAACCGGGAAATCAACTTAAAATCAATCGTTGTAATACATTAAAATTCCCTTCTAAAATTCAAAATACATTGGAATTTTCAATTTAACGATACACAATAACTTTATCTACTTGGCGAAGCCTCGATATCGGCATTTAATGGCGACAGTCGATCGCATATCATTAAACAAACAGCAAATATAAACTTATATTTGATTACAACCATTTTAAACGGCTATCAACTCCATTTATTAAACAAATCAATTTTAATAATAACACTTAATTAAAAATCTTTGAGGACTAATTACAAGTCTCCTTTTACTTTTTTTCATCTTGTGGAACAAAATATTACGCGTTTTATTCAAGAGAGTTTTTTATGCCACATTCTGGTGGCATCTTTAATTTAAAGGCGTGCAACCATAATTTTCTTTGCTCAGGCTGGCAAGTACTGCCCACAGCGCCTTTACCTACCCATCATTATCGTCTATGGTACATCTTCCTACGTTCTTACGTGTGTTAATTTCGTCGGATAATCCGATAATTACAAATAAAAACCATATTTTGCCAAAACAGACAGTAGGTCTCCAAAATACTGTCCGCTTTATTAAAATAAAATGGCAGAAGCGGCAGAACATGTTTGCCCGTGTGGAGCCAGCTTTAGAACAAGGATTGGCCTTCTACAACACCAAAGACAAACCAATTGCCCAGTCGAAAGGCAATACAAATGTTCACATTGTACAAAATCATTCCAAACACATTCAGGCCAACGTCTCCACGAACAAAAAAGTGACTCTTCGGAGTACAATAGAGAAATGGAAATAGCTGCACCCCTTCAACCTAGACAGTGGAGCAAGTTAGAGTAACTGAAAGTCGCAAAAGCCGAACTTAACCATCAAGGACGTTTTGTCAACAAGTTCTTGGCCAAACAACTCAAACGCAGCATTGACAGCATAAAAGGACAGCGACGAAAACCAGAATACATTCAAATCCTGAACCAACTGAAAGAAAACTTAGAAACGGAAAACCTTAATGAACAAATCTTTAACTTACCCAGCTCACCAGAATCCTCTATACCTTCATCACCACCTAACACCATAAACCAACAAAACAGCCCTGAAATTTCTCCCGATCGAGTCTACGAATTCCGACCCCTGGAAATTCCAAGATCACCATCCTCTCTCGATTCAATTATCGAAATACCTGATTCTCTCCAAAATTCGCAACCACCATCGCCTCCCTCTCCTGACGCAACAATACAAGATAGTCAAGACAACCCGTTTTTAACCTTCTTCCGCAACCTAATAACATCAGAAGGCCTTAAAGATAACGATATCATACTTCTCCAACACCTCATATCCAATGACCTAGACAACTCTTCCATTTACCTTAATACCCTCACGGAAGATCTATTAACCTACACTAGAAAAAAAAACCATCTAACAATGAAACAGGCCGATCTTTAACAACTAACAAAAACAAAAAACCAAGAGAAAAAAGTTCACGAGTCGAGCAGCTGAGCGAGCGTTAGCTTATAAAAATGCACAAATTCTTTTTAACCAGGATAGAGCTAGGCTCGCCGCACAGGTGCTCGACCTACAAACAACTAATACTGAACCGCCTCTCGATAACCTTGAAATAGAACAAGTTTATACTGCTCTATTTCAAGATCCAATATCTAAAGACCGAGAACCCTTCACTTACAAAGCCGGGTGAGTAGAGTAGTCAAGCCCCAGCATTTTTTCACCAATTACGAAAGAGGAAATATTATGGGCAATAGCCAACACAAAATCAAAATCAACTGGGCCGGACGGAGTTTCTCTGAGCAACCTTAAAAACAATCCAACTACCAGGGTCACTCTGCTATTTAATTCATGCCTATATCTACGAAGATGCCCAGAGAAACTCCGCGCCTGCCGAACAGTTCTTATTCCAAAAAAAGGTGATCCAAACCTAATAAATAACTGGCGGCCGATTACAATAATGTCAATTTTTCTAAGAATTTTGAATAAAATATTGGCTAAACGTTTTCAAACCTTACCCTTAAACAAATTGCAGAGTGGGTTTACGAGGCTTGACGGCAGTCGAGCAAATAATACTATTTTACAGGGTATTATCAAGAGCCACAGGAACAAGATCAGACCACATCATATAGTGGCAATCGACTTGAAAAAGGCCTTCGACTCTGTCAAGCATACGTCCATTCAAAGAGCTTTACAGAGGTACAAAATCCATGGCAACATCATAAATTACATCACAGATTCATATACAAATACCGCTACGACAATCAAATGCGCAGGATCAAAAGGAATAAGCACCAATCCAATTCCCATTGAAAGGGGTGTAAAACAAGGGGACCCCCTTTCCCCCTTAATATTCAATATGATTCTCGATGAACTACTGGATTCATTATCCAATCTAGACGCAGGCCTTCAGGTAGGTGACGACCCAAACTACAAACTCCCTGCCCTGGCCTACGCTGACGATTTAATCATTTGTGGTAATACGGTTGGAGAAACCCAATCTCTGCTAAACAGACGTAACCACTTCTTCAGCAGACGAGGACTAGAATTCAACGCTGATAAATGCCTAGCTATTTCAACAAAAGTTGTCCCAAGGAAGAAAAAACTGTTTCTATCAACCACGTCAAGATTCCAGGTAAACGGTAATCTATTAAAGCAAATAACAACCAATGATCTGTTCAAATATCTAGGAAATACTTACGGTGGTCTGGGCCTAATAAAAGCAAACTTTGAAACACTAACATCTTTTTGTTCCAGACTTCTCTCAACACCGCTGAAACCCCATCAAAAGCTGATAATATTACCTAACATAACAATACCTCATACCTAGAGTACTACCACATTATCAGATCCTAACCATAGATAGGAAGGTCCTGATAAGAGTCGACAAAATTATTAGAAGAACGGTCAAGAAGATTCTCCACTTGCCAGAGCCAACACCTAACGCATTTATTCATTCCGCTCTCCGAGACGGAGGTCTTGGAATAATCAGCTTTCTAGAAAGTATACCAACCATCCTATCTGGTCGACATGCCCTGGCCCAACTTGCCGACCACGCCCCATTAAATGCGACATTCGGATCTAATTGGGGCCAAAAGCTGTTGCAACGTTTCGGAAAATACCTACTGCGAAACGGAATTTCGAAAGCTGAAATAAGAAGATTCTGGTCGAACTCCTTGGAAACAGGGTTCTCAGGAAATGGGCTAAAACAAGGAAACCATTCGGCAGCCAGTTCTAGTTGGATCCATAATCCTCCAAGTTTCTGGAGTGGATCCGACTTTATAAAAGCCGTCCAATTAAAGAGCAACCTATTACCCACCGTGGGCAATATGTACAATAGAGGACCTGAAGCAAGATGCAGAAGTAGATATGCAGCAACAGTTCTAGCACAACCCTTATGGAAATATGGAAATAACATGGGAAATCGCTAAGGTCCAACGTAGTAATTTTTGGTCAATTTCAAGGTCAACCGCGACCAGACTCAACGCGCGCCATCGCAACGTATACGCATTAACTCTACATATTACACAGTGATTGATGCAGTCGTCCGAGATCATAGGGATTTTTATAACGAAGACATCACGGCATTCTAGGGCTTCACCCCCCCCCCAGAAACAGGGCCGCATTGCAAGCGAAAATGATTATACTTCTACGTTCACATCTAACTACCCACGTGATCAAGATCATGTTTAACCATTTCTAGCCGACGAGATCATGAAATTTAAAGAAACCGACAGTCCTTGATACAACTGCGAGGTTTGCAAGCTCGACTAACGGATATATCTATGTCAGTAGCTACCCTTCGTGAAGGGCTTTCAGATCTCAAGCTTAAGAAAAATATTATTATTGTAATATTATATAATTACTATGTTAATAAATACTAATAATGTGCTGACGGCATCAACTACACGACAGAGCTGGCTATCTATTCTCATTCGGCATGTAATACGCATATGGCTATACATATATTATTTAATAATGAGCTGTAAATAAAACACACAAATATGGTTTATACACTTTTTATTTTATTTAGCTATTGTACATTTCAAGCTAAATATATACTCAACTAACCATAATTAAAATGTTATAGCAGAAGATCATCATTTGTTTAAACTAATCTACCTATTAAGAAATACTAATTATCAAGCCTGAGTAAGGACTTTTAGTAATATCTTACAGGAAAATAATATTATAGACATTCATTATCGTAGAAACATCAAACTAAACAAATATGTTTAGTAAATATAGCAAATATACAATAGTAAGTAAATATACTTAATTATAATTAAAATACTGGATGATATTAACATTATCTTATGCTAAACTACTTATTAGGAAACAATAATTAAGGAGCACGATGCTTTTATAATATCTTACATGAGAAGAAAATTTCATTTAATCTATTAGCTCAAATTGAAACATATAACATTAACATAGAAGTCAGATATCATAATGAATATATTATATATTAAAACATACATACAATATACAACAAACATACACAGATCACATTAATATCTAACCTTACAGAATTTTATATTACATATAAGATTTTCGGTGAGGACATACATCAGTCTACATTCATTTGTTCTAATATCGAATAATGACCCAAAGGCAGGGTTTCATAGGAGCCAGGTATGAGGTAACGTTTATCATCATACGGACTAAGAGCAATCTTTTGCTGGGTAATTGAATGAACATTATGCTTATCGGATCGGATTATATTTTGATGTACACGTTTTTCTACATAGTTTTCGAGACATTCTACATAGTCTTCGAAGGTAATTTTTGTATAAACAACAGATTTCTTAACTCCTTTAGCCTTTTTGGTTAAATTATAATTAGATATAATATCGGAGATTTCATCATCATCATATTATTCCTCATGTAAACGATTTCTTAACGCTTCTACGTCATGTTTTGAAACGGTGGTTTTTATAGTGTATAATTTTGATCGGAGCCCTACGTAATGAGTCATTGGTACCCCATTACACTCGTCCTTCATTAGCCCAAGAACTTTTTTATTTACACGCGGTATGTCATAGATGTTATGGTCGGGGTAGTCACTAGTATCGAAATACTGCAGACAATCACGCTTCATAGCTACATAAGGATCCTGATTACGAATCTCGTATACGAGAGAATCAGAACCCGAATATAGCACAGAACACCTATCGCCAAATATGTTCTTCATATAGCCATAATGGAAGTCGTAGATGGTAGTTTTAGCGAGATCCAGAATGCTCATACCAACATAAATCGGTTTGTTCAGATAGATTTCAGATTTTCTTAACTCGACTGCTATTAAATTCTCATTAAATATACTACAATTTTTAAATTCAGGCTTGGACTTGTAAAACTCAGCTCCATATCTACCCGCCCATTTAGTTAAAAGACGTATATTTACACGCTTACGCAAATTTTCCATCGTCTTACCAAAGACTGCGTTATTCATGAGCTTAAATAAGTTTTTCTAACTCGTTTCTTGAGTTCTGGCGTATCTTAGTGTTTAGCTCGATATATGACTTTAGCCATGCTGATTGTTTAAATTTAAGTACTCTATGAATTCGATTAATCTTCAACCCATGCTGCAACACGTGTTTTAGAGCTCTATAATGGATAATACTTTTCTTTGTGATGGAGAGTAGCCATCAACTTAGCTACCTGAGAAGAAGATGCGCAGGGTTTTTCAGTCTTCGGATTAACATGCTGTGGACAGAAAGGTAGATCTTTATGAGCATCATGTAGTTCCCTAGGGTATTCCAGATCAATCTCAAATATATAACCCTCAGGAGCATTATCAGGGATGGATAGTACATCAATACTATCATATTTGACCCATTCGAAACCTCCATATGGAAGGTACTGCGACATCGCCCATCCATACTGATTATTGACATCATAGTACATTAAATAACTTTCAGGACTAGTCGGATCATATGTTGGAATGTATTTATTGTTAGCTGTAGATCTCCTTTTAGAGCAAACTTGACTAAGACCACCTCGAATTCCACGTTCAACAAAGAGAAATTGATCGAGATCGGTTAGGAGCTCTAACTCTTGTTTTGAATGCTTTAACATACAATCCCAGGTGAAACCAGGAAGTGTAAAGTAATGAGCAGGGTCTAACTCATAGATTTCCAAAGAACTATTTCTAAATTGTTCAAAAACGTCTGCTAGTAACAGTATATCCGTTTTCATATATAGATCAATGTACTCGCCCAAGCTGCTACAATTTAATTTAGACCATACATCTTTAGCTCTTCTGTACAATTTTCTTGAACACTTTTTATTTTCCAACTTATTATAAAAAGCTTCAATAGGTGGTAAGCAAGTTTCACTAAACTTATCAATGCAATCGATATAATCGTATGGCATTATTCCCTTTTTTGTTAACATACTGAAGAGATCCTGAGATATATCAGAAAATTGAGATTCTAAATTCGGAAAACTATGTAGGTATGAAGCTAACTTTTCTAAGGAGGACGCCATAAATCGGAATGAATCGATAAACCGGAACTGGATCAGAGAATCGTTTATATGTTTAGTAAAGGAGACATACTTTTCTTTAGTAATTGGTAGTAAATCAACAGCACCCTGCATCCTAGACGCTATATCGGCAATTATAAAATGAGCATCATAACCGCTTAGATTATGAAAGACAACAGGAATAACCCTTGCATCTTTGTAGTTAATATCGCATTCTTCATGGGCAGGCCCCCTGTAATTATTTAGCTCGATATAAGACTTTAGCCATGCTGATTGTTTAAATTTAAGTACTCTATGAATTCGATTAATCTTCAACCCATGCTGCAACACGTGTTTTAGAGCTCTATAATGGATAATACTTTTCTTTGTGATGGAGAGTAGCCATCAACTTAGCTACCTGAGAAGAAGATGCGCAGGGTTTTTCAGTCTTCGGATTAACATGCTGTGGACAGAAAGGTAGATCTTTATGAGCATCCTGTAGTTCCCTAGGGTATTCCAGATCAATCTCAAATATATAACCCTCAGGAGCATTATCAGGGATGGATAGTACATCAATACTATCATATTTGACCCATTCGAAACCTCCATATGGAAGGTACTGCGACATCGCCCATCCATACTGATTATTGACATCATAGTACATTAAATAACTTTCAGGACTAGTCGGATCATATGTTGGAATGTATTTATTGTTAGCTGTAGATCTCCTTTTAGAGCAAACTTGACTAAGACCACCTCGAATTCCACGTTCAACAAAGAGAAATTGATCGAGATCGGTTAGGAGCTCTAACTCTTGTTTTGAATGCTTTAACATACAATCCCAGGTGAAACCAGGAAGTGTAAAGTAATGAGCAGGGTCTAACTCATAGATTTCCAAAGAACTATTTCTAAATTGTTCAAAAACGTCTGCTAGTAACAGTATATCCGTTTTCATATATAGATCAATGTACTCGCCCAAGCTGCTACAATTTAATTTAGACCATACATCTTTAGCTCTTCTGTACAATTTTCTTGAACACTTTTTATTTTCTAACTTATTATAAAAAGCTTCAATAGGTGGTAAGCAAGTTTCACTAAACTTATCAATGCAATCGATATAATCGTATGGCATTATTCCCTTTTTTGTTAACATACTGAAGAGATCCTGAGATATATCAGAAAATTGAGATTCTAAATTCGGAAAACTATGTAGGTATGAAGCTAACTTTTCTAAGGAGGACGCCATAAATCGGAATGAATCAATAAACCGGAACTGGATCAGAGAATCGTTTATATGTTTAGTAAAGGAGACATACTTTTCTTTAGTAATTGGTAGTAAATCAACAGCACCCTGCATCCTAGACGCTATATCGGCAATTATAAAATGAGCATCATAACCGCTTAGATTATGAAAGACAACAGGAATAACCCTTGCATCTTTGTAGTTAATATCGCATTCTTCATGGGCAGGCCCCCTGTAATTATTTAGCTCGATATAAGACTTTAGCCATGCTGATTGTTTAAATTTAAGTACTCTATGAATTCGATTAATCTTCAACCCATGCTGCAACACGTGTTTTAGAGCGCTATAATGGATAATACTTTTCTTTGTGATGGAGAGTAGCCATCAACTTAGCTACCTGAGAAGAAGATGCGCAGGGTTTTTCAGTCTTCGGATTAACATGCTGTGGACAGAAAGGTAGATCTTTATGAGCATCCTGTAGTTCCCTAGGGTATTCCAGATCAATCTCAAATATATAACCCTCAGGAGCATTATCAGGGATGGATAGTACATCAATACTATCATATTTGACCCATTCGAAACCTCCATATGGAAGGTACTGCGACATCGCCCATCCATACTGATTATTGACATCATAGTACATTAAATAACTTTCAGAACTAGTCGGATCATATGTTGGAATGTATTTATTGTTAGCTGTAGATCTCCTTTTAGAGCAAACTTGACTAAGACCACCTCGAATTCCACGTTCAACAAAGAGAAATTGATCGAGATCGGTTAGGAGCTCTAACTCTTGTTTTGAATGCTTTAACATACAATCCCAGGTGAAACCAGGAAGTGTAAAGTAATGAGCAGGGTCTAACTCATAGATTTCCAAAGAACTATTTCTAAATTGTTCAAAAACGTCTGCTAGTAACAGTATATCCGTTTTCATATATAGATCAATGTACTCGCCCAAGCTGCTACAATTTAATTTAGACCATACATCTTTAGCTCTTCTGTACAATTTTCTTGAACACTTTTTATTTTCCAACTTATTATAAAAAGCTTCAATAGGTGGTAAGCAAGTTTCACTAAACTTATCAATGCAATCGATATAATCGTATGGCATTATTCCCTTTTTTGTTAACATACTGAAGAGATCCTGAGATATATCAGAAAATTGAGATTCTAAATTCGGAAAACTATGTAGGTATGAAGCTAACTTTTCTAAGGAGGACGCCATAAATCGGAATGAATCGATAAACCGGAACTGGATCAGAGAATCGTTTATATGTTTAGTAAAGGAGACATACTTTTCTTTAGTAATTGGTAGTAAATCAACAGCACCCTGCATCCTAGACGCTATATCGGCAATTATAAAATGAGCATCATAACCGCTTAGATTATGAAAGACAACAGGAATAACCCTTGCATCTTTGTAGTTAATATTGCATTCTTCATGGGCAGGCCCCCTGTAATTATTTTCTGAAATCAGATGCGTATGATCACGTACTTTTTTATCACCCAGTCCAAAAGGTTTTTCACAAATATGACAATGAGTAGATTTTCTAAATTCTGCTTCCTGTTCAGGTGTTATAGCAATATCGTAAGGACAAAGAAATACTGTTTCCAAATCCTCGGCCAACTGCTGCAGCTCATCGGCAAACCATTCCATAAAATCCAAACCTCGATGGGAACGGTAAAAAGATAATGAGTCATCATATGAGCATTTCACATAATAACCTACAGCAGCTGGGACGTGTTCTTGATATTGGTTTTTGGTATTACAGGGTTTCAGGATACTCTCCAAATCGGCGTATACAACGAAAGGAGCCTTCTCTTTGTTTTTAAAAGGGTCTCTATATATCGGAAAGTTCGAGGTCGTAAAATGTTTGTTTTCATTTAGAAGCAGGTCTCCCCTCTTACAGTCAAATTCTCCTACGAAAATGACATTAACTTTTACTGCTTCATATTCTCTCAGGATATTAGGAATTCTTCGTATAAAAAGAGTCTTACAATCCGTGAAGAACTCTTGAGGATCCTTATGTTTAAGATTACTGATTACACCACTTCGAATTCTATTATCAAACGCTGATATGGAATCATCCCAGTGAACACGATGTTTAGCGGTTTCTTTAGTTTCCTTCTTAGATCCCGCACCACTTCTCTGAAGCGTTTTGAACTGACATTTAAAAGTTTTTACTAGGGCCAATTGAGTCATGAGATGCTGCTTTTCTCCGATACGATTATTAGCCGGAGCGATTGATAGAATACCTACCAAAGCTCCAATACTACAGACTGCAGCATCAATTAAAGGCATCTTCGATATTATTATGATAAGAGAACTAATAACTGTCTGCAATTGGAGAATCCGGCCAGCCAACCACGATGCAGCACCAGCCTGGAGGAGGGACCGACATCGTAACATATAAACGCTTCACGCGAGACGCTCGCTCTCATTATTTTTCCGAATTTTGCCATAACCACTATCATATTTTGTTATTGTATATATTTGGATGAATATATGACTTTATTTTGTGTTATAATACTGCCGTATTATTGCGTTAACCTTTCTTTCCTCTTAATAGCTTTATTTGGTAACTCTGAATAACTACGAGCCGTTCAACGGTAACATGTTACACCACCAGGGTGGAGCAACGCACCGCCAGCATCAACCAATAGGGAGACAATTACAGCAACTACCCCACTATAAATGCAGCCGGCCAAACCAGCAGAAACCATTCCAGCTCGACTCGGAATCCAGTCAGGGAGTAGGCAGATAGAGGCCTTGACTATACCTACCCTAATCATCCCTAGTCAACGAGTAGGCAGATAGAGGCCTTGACTATACCAACCCTAATCATCCCTAGTCAAGGAGTAGGCAGATAGAGGCCTTGAATATACCAACCCTAATCATCCCTAGTCAAGGAGTAGGCAGATAGAGGCTTTGGCTACACCACCCGCTTCCATTAAATCTATGTTTATCCACCCCTGTATAATTATTTTCTTTTTAGTTTGTCTTATGTGTAAGGAATGACCTGACCTAATAAAGACTATTTCCAGTTTAGGCATTCCTATTAATTTGCTTATCTTGTTGTATATATGTGTATATAATCTTGTTAATATTTTATGAACCAATTTTAATAGACTTCTTTTCGTTTAAATACTCTTTTCTTTATTTGTGTGGACATCTTTAAGACTTTTACAATAAACTTTATTTAAAGTTATTTCTTGTGATATTCAGTTTACGGACAGGACCAATTATTAGTTTAAGAAAGACAAGTGTTTTAGTGTTTTAGTTTAGTGTTAACCATCTCCGTCGAGGACTCCACGTGAACCGAGTACGCCCCGGTATCAATTGGCGCCCAACGTGGGGCACAGCTACAACAACGCAGACGAAGAGGCCGGAGCCTCTGACCCACCGACACCCAGCCGACAACAAACTTCCCCAACCGAGATACCAACATCCGCATACCTCAACCGATGCCGACCACTCGATCGCGGGACAACCCAGAAGCCGTCGAGCCTAAACCGACCATCAACGAGGACCACCCAGATCTGGATCTGACGAAAACATCCAGTGGCGCCCAACCCAACCACGCTTCCACCATGGACGCAGTCAACCAACTCATCACCGGCCTCATCAACCTGAGGGAGAACCAGGAAACTCCATTACCCACCTTCTCCGGGGAGCCTCTCGAAGACCCCAATGACTTTCTGGTTACCCTGGAGCCATACTTAAAGGGTAAGACGAGCCAAGAACGACTAGAATTGATCGCCGCTCAACTACGGAGAACCGCCGCCACTTGGTGGCAAGACTACATCGATTTCGCCCCTACCGAAGCAGATCTACTAGAGCTACTACAAGAAGTCTTCAACGGCCCCAAGGTCCAAGCCCAGCTTAGCGCCCAGTACTACGGCAGGAAGCGGACCTCCTCCGAATCGAGCCAGAAGTTCCTCCAGAAGAAAATACGCCTCGCCAGACGCCTGAAGCTCGACCCGACAGAGCAAATCCCATTGCTCTTGGAAATGATGCAACCCCATATCCGAGTGTACCTGAGGGAACCGCAGCCCAACTCCATCCTAAAACTACTACATCGGGCCACCGCTATCGAGGCCGACCTCAAAGAAAGCCGACCAAAACCAGAAGCAGCCCCGAAACCAAAGGAGCCACCTGCACCAACGGCACGACAATTACCTAAGTGCCATTTCTGCCCAGAATTCCACTTCCACCGTCACTGCCCGATCGCCACCACGAATTCGGGAAACGGACCGAGGGTCGGAGACACCACCAACGCCCGGCCCGCCAACCTACAACAGCAATAAACTCCTTGCAAACCAACGACAACGACGGACTTCCCAAGATCGAGGTCCTGGTCCACCAGAAGACCCTAAAGGCCCTCCTGGACACGGGGTCCACCCACAACTTTATCCGGGCCGACCTAGCCACAGACATCCGTCCGTATCCAACCGCCACCCTCGCCGGCGCCGACCGGAAGCTGCCACTCCTGGGGGAGACCACTGTCTATGGCCACATCAAGGGAGAAGAGGTGCAATTCACAGCCATCGTAACCCACGACCTGGTAACACCGCTCATCCTCGGACAGCCTTGGTTACAAGCAAACAAGGCCGTGATGGACTATAATAGGGGATGCATCCACTTTGGGGCAGGAGTACGACGAACCTGCCATTGTTCACGCCAGCCAACTCACGAGACCGCAGTCCCTGTTGACCCCGCCGAGGTCACCCACGGATTTCCGGCCGCATCCGGCACCGAGTCCGAGCAGCTCCTAGCCGCGTTCCCAGCCACCCTCAAGGCAACCGGCAGAGACCCACCACCACCGCTACCACCCAACACACCATCCGACTACGACAGGATGCACCTTGCCGCCTGCCACCGTATCAATATTCACCAGCAAAGAAGCAGGTCATCGCCCAAGAAGTCGAAGCCATGCTCGCCGATGGTTTTATCGAACCTAGTACATCCGACTACTGTTCACCCATAGTCATCGTGGAACAAATGGATCGGAAATCACGCTTCTGCGTCGATTATCGAAGACTTAACAGCATCACGAAAGACGAGAGCTCCAGCCTACCCATCATCCATGAGACTCTAAGAGATCTTGGTACCGCCTCCGTATTTTCCAGCCTCGACCTAAAATCGGCTACTGGCAGGTCCCATTAGAAGAACAGACGAAGCCGCTGACCGCCTTCGCCACACCCGACGGAGCTACCTACCAGTTCCGAGTCATGCCTTTTGGGTTGAAGAACGCTCCAGCCACATTCCAGAAGCTGATGACTCAAGATGTGCTTCCCGGGTATCTACGCCACTTCGTCTTCGTATACCTGGATGACATTATCGTCTATTCAAACAACTTCGAAGAGCATCTGTACCACCTCCGACTGGTCTTCGAACGCCTCCAGCAGCACCGCCTAGACAAATGCCGATTTGGAATGCAGACCCTAGACTACCTCGGACATATCATCACGGCTGAAGGCAACCGACCCCGACCAGAGCACCTGGAGAACCTACGAGACGCCGAATAGCCGAAGACTAAGAAACAGCTGCGTAGTTTCCTCAGACTCTGCAATTGGCTAGGTGACTACATTCCCCGCAGCGCTGAGATCCAGGCCCCGCTAACCGACCTGCTAAAGGGTTCTCGATTCGCCTGGACAACCGCCGCCACAGAAGCCTACCAGAAGATGAAGCAGGCCCTCACCGAACCCCTGCACCTCAGCCGTCCCGACTTCACCAGGCCATTTGTCCTACAGACTGACGCCAGCCAAGTAGGCATCGCTGCCGTACTATACCAAGAAGACGAAGGAAAGCAGCACATTATCAGTTGTGCTAGTGCCAAACTCAGTCCAACAGAGGCAAGATATCATGTCAATGAACAAGAATTTTTGGCCGTAATCTGGGCCATCCGAAGGTACCGGCCCTACCTAGAAGATCGCCGCTTCACTTTCAAGACCGACAACAGAGCCCTCTTGTGGTTGGACCAGACAAAGGACCAACGTTCCAAGCTCACTCGATGGTCACTGCTCCTGCAGGAATTCAGTTTAGCCACCATTCACTGCCCAGGGAAAGAAAATGAGTTGCCTGACCACCTGTCCAGGAACCCCAGCGAAAACTCCATTCCTACCGAGGTCACAAACGTCGAACGACTGTTGCCACTCAGTACAGGACGCTGGTCGCGGCGTTGTCTCTGGTAGCTGTACCAGAGACAACGCCGCCAACCCTATCTCAACTACTCTGGAGGTAGTGACCTCGCTCGCCAGAAAAAGGACTCGCAGCGCAACAACCCCCATGCGGCCAACCTGGTACAGACCTGGAACACAATCCAGCAAGATGGACCCACCATTCCAGGGGAGCAAAGGATTCTAGCTGACTACCTAGTCCAGGACGGGCATCTATGGCGACGTGGAGCCCAAGGAAACCAGCTGCTCGTGCCCACAGACTGCCAAATACCAGTACTCTACGCATACCACGCCGCGACCACCGCAGGCCACCCCGGCATGGAAGAAACCACCAGGGCCATCTCTCAGCACTACTTCTGGCCCAAATTAGAAGACAGCGTCCGGGAATACGTACGGACTTGTTGGGTCTGCTCCGCCATGAAACGAGGACCACTGCAGGACCAAGCCCCTCTTCGACCGCATCCACCAACACTACCTTGGGAGGTGATATCTGTAGACCTCATGGGACCCTACATCGCCAGCCGAACGGGTCAACGTCAGTTACTGGTTATTACGGACCTCTTCAGCCGCTGGACAGAAGCCTTCGCATTACCTCAAGCCACCACACCACTCATCACCCACGCCCTCGAGGAAGAAATCTTCAGGAGTTACGGTTACCCCAGAGCCATCATCTCGGACAACGGCCCACAATTCACCTCCATCACCTGGGACGCCGCATTACGTAGATGGGGGCTGCTTACATTGGACCACTCCGATCTTCCATCCTCAGGCGAACCCAGTCGAGCGACGAAACCAGGAACTGAAGAAGGGATTGAAGATCCAGTTGCAAGGCAAAGACGCACGAGACTGGGACCAAGTATTGCCCACAGTATTGTTCAACCTCAGGACACGAAGAAATACCGCCACACAACTAACACCCACCAAAGCCCTACTTGGATACGAGCTTCCACGCCCAGGGGAATGGCAGACTCACGCTGGGAATCTACCAGCACCCAACAATCAAGGTCCAGACCGAGAGCAGCGGATTCAACGGGCGCATATGAATCAACACCGCTACCGTGCCCGCTACGCCGGCTACCAACCGCCAGCAGTCCAACTTGGAGTCGGCGATATGGTTATGGAACGAGCCCACCCTCCGACACACGCCAACTTCGCGGTCAAATGGAACGGCCCCTACCCAGTGGTCCAAGCAGCAGGCCAGAACGCCTATTGGATAGAAAGGCAACCAGGACAACCCACCAAGGTCCACATCAACGACCTCCATTTATTATTAGGTCGGCAGTGGTAAGAAATGCTAAATTTAAAGACCTCGATACGGGGCTAGTTGAACTACAAAATTTATTATAAATTTTTAATTTGTACAAATCTGCAAGAATAAAAAAGTAATTCCTAGAAGCAACATTAAAAGAAACGCAATGTATGAAATCATAATTAAGCAATCACACTCTGTACTTTTATAACACACCAAACAGACCACTACACAAATAAATACTCGATAGCAGGTTATAATTTTACAACATTGAATTATTTATTACAGCTAACAAATCATTTCAGCAGCAACACCTGTTTACACCAGCGTCATCTTAAAAATTTGTAAAATTTCAACATGATTTGACGCTTTAAATAAATTAAATTTTTAACAATAGATAGTCCCAGTTTTAATCAAATTAAAAATTATTTTTGTCTTATAAAAAGGAATTATATGTAATTTTAAACAAAAATGTTATATCTGATTATTGTGTTATAGCAAACAGAAAATGAACACTAGCTCTAAATAATACTAAACAAATAAGCGTTATTCAGAAAATATACAATAATAGACTTACCCTGTAACATTTATTTTTCCGTATTTTGTTCTTTTACTGAAAAGGTCCTCGTATGAACTCACCTTTAGATGTATTTATTTTAAATATTTTGTGGGTTTTGAAAATTACTATTTTCTCTCTTTATAATTTTTATATTGATGGCTTTTCGTTGCATATATTTAAATGTAGACTCCCTGAGTTTATTTTTAATTATTAGTAATTTCCTTTTGAATATTATTGTTTAATGGATTTTCTTATTCAAATCTGGATATCGTTATCGAGGTTCCTTGGTGGGAATGACGGCCTTGCACGTTTGATTTTTCGAGAGAGGGATTCGCTCTCTGTTGTGCGTGCTAGAAAGACCTCTCTTAGGAGGATTGGTTTTTGGTCACATTTTTGACCAAGCGTCTTCATTAGAAACTCTTTTAATGAGCATCTGAATGTAAATAAATTTCTCGGTGAAGAGTATCCACAACTATTTTGTTTGGCCTTTCATTGTTGCTGAGGAATTAACCTACTTATAACCTACCTTAAGAATAAATATATCGATTTTAAAAAGGAGAAACGATTGTAAAGGGTAAGATCTTTATCATTTATTGAAATATGTGCCCGCGTTCTTAACTGCAACATATTTAATTGTTTGTAAATTATAATGAGTCAACCTTTAAGTTTGGATGTATACAGACAGGATGGTGCGAGAATTCTGACATGCCAGAACTTGCATATCGTCTTGTATAAAAGGGCTGGGCTATAATACTGAAGCCTCATTATTAGTTTGCATCAGCTGTGTGTGTTTACATTGAGTGGTTATTTTGTTCGGGTCGTAGTTTATTGTTTTAAACTATTTTCTTAGCAGAAATTAAACATTGTATGTTATACAGAATACGTGCGCTTCATTGATTATTTATGTATAATTACAGTTACATATGTATTAGAAATTATTTTATAGAGGATTGAATGATATTTTAATCAGAGTCTAAAATATGCAGTTTTCTAAATTAATTTCATAGTGTTTATAAAAATATTCCTACTTGGGGTAAGTCTATTATTGTATATTTTCTGAATAACGCTTATTTGTTTAGTATTATTTAGAGCTAGTATTCATTTTCTGTTTGCTATAACACAATAATCAGATATAACATTTTTGTTTAAAACTACATATAATTCCTTTTTATAAGACAAAGATAATTTTTAATTTGATTAAAACTGGACTATCTATTGTTAAAAATTTAATTAATTTAAAGCGTCAAATCATGTTGAATTTTTACAAATTTTTAAGATGGCGCTGCTGTAAACAGGTGTTGCTTCTGAAATGATTTGTTAGCTGTAATAAATAATTCAATGTTGTAAAATTATAACCTGCTATCGAGTATTTATTTGTGTAGTGGTCTGTTTGGTGTGTTATAAAAGTACAGAATGTGATTGCTTAATTATGATTTCATACATTGCGTTTCTTTTAATGTTGCTTCTAGGAATTACTTTTTTATTCTTGCAGATTTGTACAAATTAAAAATTTATAATAAATTTTGTAGTTCAACTAGCCCCGTATCGAGGTCTTTAAATTTAGCATTTCTTACCACTGCCAACCTAATAACAAATTTTTAAATACTACATTACGTTAACTATCTCACGTGCTATATGATTCGAAAATTTTCCCGCAGGTTCTTACGGAAACACGTTGGCTCAGCTCTCGAGTTTATCATCACATCTGTTACCACCAGCGACCAGCTCCAGGACGCCAGCAGCCTGCAATTGGAGAATCCGGCCAACCAACTACGATTCAGCACCAGCCTGGAGGAGGGACCGTCATCCCAACTTACAAAAGCGCTTCACGCGAGACACTCGCTCTCATTATTTCTCCGACTTTGTCTTAACTATTATCATACATTGTTAACGTATATATTTGGATTAATATATGATTTATTTGTGTTATAATACTGCCGTATTATTTCTTAACCCTTTTCCTTTAACAGCTTTTTGGTAACTCACGATATCCGGAACAAGGAAGTTCCATCTACAAGCAGTTCAACGGTAACACATCTGTTACGGTTGAACGGCTCGTAGTTATTCAGAGTTACCAAATAAAGCTATTAAAAGGAAAGAAAGGTTAAAGAAATAATACGGCAGTATTATAACACAAATAAATCATATATTAATCCAAATATATACGTTAACAAAGTATGATAATAGTCAAAGCAAAGTCGGAGTAATAATGAGACTGAGTGTCTCGCGTAAAGCGCTTTTATAAGTTAGGATGACGGTCCCTCCTCCAGGCTGGTGCTGCATCGTAGTTGGCTGGCCGGATTCTCCAATTGCAGGCTGTTGGCGTCCTGGCGATGGTCGCTGGTGGTAACACATTTTTGTGTTACCTGGTCGGCGAGGGCGTCCGATGATAACGTAAGCGTTGGCACTGTAACACTGAAGTTCGGGGATTACACTAACATTAAACTGGCTCGTAGCTGAGTCCGAAGAGGAATTGTCTTAACTTAATCTAACACTTACTAACATACTAAAATAGAAGTCCAGGGGGAAATAGTCAATAGGGGATAAATCTGTAATAGAATACTCAATAAAAATAAGGTTTAAATAACATAACTCCCATATGACATGGGTTTATTCATAAACACAAATAAATACAACCATATACAATAATAGAATAAAATGAACACAAGGACTACGAAGTGTAGTAGCAATCTGAAGTTTTAGCGGAAGGCTATGTCCTAAGTGACGTTAAAACAATACCGGGCCTCAATCTGCCTACTCCCGAGTATTGTGCAAGCAAAGATATTGCTAAGCTAAGAGATGTTGCAGTCAGGCCTCAATCTGCTTACTCCTGACTGTTGGTGGTTTTGTTGCAAAAGGGTCTCCATCTGCCTACTCCCTTAGTTGATTCCCAAACTGGAATCAATGATAGGGGTTGAGGCGGCTGTATATATACTTCCAGGGGTGCTGCAATCGTCTCCTGATTGGTTGGTGTGAAACTTGTTGTGGGCGTTGTTCTAACCTAACCGGCGTGGATCTTCCGCTGCTCGTTGGATTGGATGTGGGCGCGTACCATGACATCCTCTCCTACGCGGGCGACTGGTGCAGCCGGCTGCCCCTGGTATCTCCGGTGATACCGAAGTTGGTTGGCGTTGGCTTCCCTCTGTCGGTCCTCGGTGGATGGCGGTTCCTGTTGTTCCGGAAGCTGTTGGTCCCCTGGTTGAAGTGGCTCGTACCCGAACAGCAGCTTGGCAGGGCTCGATCGCGTGGCGGCGTTGGTCCGGAGGCGGAGATCGTGGAGGACTCGGGGTAGATGACGGACCCATTCGTCGTGGGGTTGTCCCTGAAGTTGCGTGCGGAGGGCCTTCTTGATCTCCTGGTTGCGTCGTTCGACCGGGTTCGCTCGGGGGTGGTAGATCGCCGTCGTGTGGTGGGTCGCGCCCCATCTTCTGCACGTGGTTCTCCAGAGGTCGCTGGTGAACTGGGTACCGTTGTCCGTGAGGATGACTTTCGGGTAGCCGAACCGATGAAAGACTTCCTCTTCCGTTAGTCGACACATGAACTGGCTGGTGGCGTCCCGCATCGCGAATGCCTCGACCCATCTCGTGAAGGCGTCTTCGATCACCAGGATGTATCTTCTTCCAGAAGCTGTTGGGGGATAGGGCCCCATGATGTCGATGTTGACGGTGTGCCAGGGTCGGGTTGGTTGTGCCAGTAAAGGAGCGTTAGTCTGTAACTTACATCTACACGGCGGCGCAGGTCACGCATTGTTGGACGTGGAAGGCGACGTTGCGGGCTAGTTGCGGCCAGCAGTATCTCCGGCGGATGGCGGTGTGGGTCTCGTCCCGGCCGGGGTGTCCACTGTCGTCGTGGTATTGCTTCAGTAGCTTTTCTCGGGCTGCGGGTGGCACGTACAGCGTCTGCGGATCGGTGTCGGTGGCGGCGCGGTAAAGGTATCCCTCGAATTGTTCGTACGCGGATCGGATGCCTTCATCTTCGGGGGTGAAGGGGTTTCGCCAACGTCTCAGCAACTCCTGCGTCTCCTCGTCCTGGTCTTGGGCCCGCTTGATCTCGTCGACGATGGTGGTCAAGGCGTTTGCCACCTCTGTCTTCGCTGTCGGTAGGGCCTGGAGCTCTGGCGTTGCTGGTCGCGCGTCGGTTAGGGCGTCGTGGGTGGTCTCGTTCTCGGGGTCTCGCGATAGAACGTCCGCGAATTCGTTCTGGGTACCGCGGCAATGCTCCAGGTCGAAGTCGAATTCCTGTAAAAACGAAGTCCATCTGATCCTCTTGGTCCCGTCGTCGTCCTCCTGGTAGACTATGGCCCCGATGCCGATGGAGCTCGCGTCGGTCTGGACCACCAGGGGCTGGTTGGGGCAAGGATGGTGTAGCTGGAGCGGTTGGCTGCATGCGGTCTTCAGTCGGTTGAATGCCCCCATGACTTCCGGTGTGATCTCCCACGTTTTCTTTGCCTGTAACAAATCGGTTAGTGGTGCCGCGATGGTCGCGAAGTCGGGGATGTATTGGCGGATCCATCCACAAACCCCAAGGAAACTCCGGAGTTTGACTTTGTTGGTCGGTACGGCCAGCTGCCGGATCTGCTCTACGTGCTTCCGCTGGGGCGTGATGATTCCCGGGTGGATGGTATGGCCGAGAAAGTCGAGGGACGCCTTTCCAAAGGCGCACTTCTTGATGGACAAACGAAGGCGGTGTTGCGATAGTCTCTCCAGAACTAACGCGAGATGTCGGAGGTGGGTCTCGTAGTCGGGGCTGTACACGATGATGTCCAGGTAGACCATGCAGAACTTGCGGAAGTATCCTGTGAGTAATTCCTGGCTCATCAGGCGTTGAAACGTCGCCAGGGCGTTGCGGAGTCCGAAGGGCACGACCTTGAAGTGGTAGTGGACTCCATCTGGGGTGCTGAAGGCGGTGAGCTGCTTGGATCCCTCGTCCATAGGGATCTGCCAGTAGCCGCTCTTTAAGTCCAGACGGGTGAACACTGCTGCATCCCCCAGGTCACGCAGGGTCTCTTGGATGATGGGCATCGGTGATGGCTCGCTTGTGGTGATCGCGTTCAGCTTGCGGTAGTCCACGCAGAACCGGGGTGTGCCGTCGGATTTCTTCACCACGACCACCGGGCTGGAGTACGGCGATGTGGAAGCCTCGATGATGCCTTGGGACAGCATTTCTTCCACCTGTTCTTGAATGATCCGCGTCTTTTCATCCGACACGCGATAGGGGCGGCGTTGGCAGACTGGCTTCCGTTCCGTCACGTCGATCTTATGCCTAGTGTTGCTCGTTGTCGTCATCCCCTGGGTGGTGTTGAATGGCGCGGGGAAATCTGAAATTAAATTTTTAAACCGGGCTTGCGCGTCCGTTGGGAAACTGTGATCAATTTCCCCGATACTTATTGATTCCGTCTTAGGAGGTGGTTTGGTCCAGAAGACGGTCTTCCGTTCCCCGATTCCCAGGTACAGGCAGCCTCTGACGATGTCCACCGTCGCTTGCTGCTCTTATAACCATGGCATCCCCAGAATGCAGTCCTCTCCTGAATCCGCAACTGCGGGCTAGTTGCGGCCAGCAGTATCTCCGGCGGATGGCGGTGTGGGTCTCGTCCCGGCCGGGGTGTCCACTGTCGTCGTGGTATTGCTTCAGTACCTTTTCTCGGGCTGCGGGTGGCACGTACAGCGTCTGCGGATCGGTGTCGGTGGCGGCGCGGTAAAGGTATCCCTCGAATTGTTAGTACGCGGATCGGATGCCTTCATCTTCGGGGGTGAAGGGGTTTTGCCAGCGTCTCAGGAACTCCTGCGTCTCCTCGTCCTGGTCTTGGGCCCGCTTGATCTCGTCGACGATGGTGGTCAAGGCGTTTGCCACCTCTGTCTCCGCTGTCGGTAGGGCCTGGAGCTCCGGCGTTTCTGGTCGCGCGTCGGTTAGGGCGCCGTGGGTGGTCTCGTTCTCGGGGTCTCGCGATAGAACGTCCGCGAATTCGTTCTGGGTACCGCGGCAATGCTCCAGGTCGAAGTCGAATTCCTGTAAAAACAAACATGTTTGTTACCACCAGCGACCAGCTCCAGGACGCCAGCAGCCTGCAATTGGAGAATCCGGCCGACCAACCACGATGCAGCACCAGCCTGGAGGAGGGACCGACATCCTTACATATTTAAGCGCTTCACGCGAGACACTCGCTCTCATTATTATTCCTAATCTACCTTAACCATATCTCATCATACTTTGTTATCGTATATATTTGGATTAATATATGACTTTATTTTGTGTTATAATACTGCTGTATTATTTCTTTAACCTCTCTTTCCTTTTAATAGCTTTATTTGGTAACTCTGAATATCTACGAGCCGTTCAACGGTAACAAACATGTCACCAACAACCAGAAGATCCACAACGCCAGCCTGCAATTGGAGAATCCGGCCGACCAACCACGATGCAGCACCAGCCTGGAGGAGGGACCGACATCGTAACATTTAAGCGCTTCACGCGAGACGCTCGCGCTCATTATTTTTCCAACTTTTGCTTAACTACTATCATACTCTGTTAAATATATATTTGGATGAATATATGATTTTATTTTGTGTTATAATACTGCCGTATTATTTCTTTAACCTTTCTTTCCTTTTAATAGCATTATTTGGTAACTCTGAATAACTACGAGCCGTTCAACGGTAACAAACATTTGCATCGTTTTCTCGGCGGTACGTGTAGAGTATCTAAGAAGCGTTGTCATCTGCGCTAGCTCATTGTTAATACAATCGTCGTGTTCACAACATCAGTTGTTACGTTCATTAACAGTTATTAGTTCTCTTATCATAATAATATCGAAGATGCCTTTAATTGATGCTGCAGTCTGTAGTATTGGAGCTTTGGTAGGTATTCTATCAATCGCTCCGGCTAATAATCGTATCGGAGAAAAGCAGCATCTCATGACTCAATTGGCCCTAGTAAAAACTTTTAAATGTAAGTTCAAAACGCTTCAGAGAAGTGGTGCTGGATCTAAGAAGGAAACTAAAGAAACCGCTAAACATCGTGTTCACTGGGATGATTCCATATCAGCTTTTGATAATAGAATTCGAAGTGGTGTAATCAGTAATCTTAAACATAAGGATCCTCAAGAGTTCTTCACGGATTGTAAGACTCTTTTTAAACGAAGAATTCCTAATATCCTGAGAGAGTATGAAGCAGTAAAAGTTAATGTCATTTTCGTAGGAGAATTTGACTGTAAGAGGGGAGACCTGCTTCTAAATGAAAACAAACATTTTACGACCTCGAACTTTCCGATATATAGA
Organism: Agrypnus murinus; assembly: GCA_929113105.1. Lineage (NCBI taxonomy): Eukaryota > Metazoa > Arthropoda > Insecta > Coleoptera > Elateridae > Agrypnus > Agrypnus murinus. The sequence goes on from OV816027.1 coordinate 141,861,208, forward strand.
GACACCTATTTAGATTCTTGGTTTGATGATAATGTAATAAAGCCGATATTAACTGAACTGGAAGAATTTCAAGAGCGAGAGAGTGGTTGGACACTTAAATCGATTATTAACCTTCAAGTTAATATTAATAAGTACACGTCTCAGCTAGGATCGTCGTACATCAAGCTACCAAAGCAGATAAAGATGAAGAAAGCCTGCGTTAACGTGAAGAATGATGATGAGGCATGCTTTGCATGGGCTATAGTCAGTGCATTATAGCCTGTTGGAAGACACCCCCAGCGTATCTCGAAATATACCCACTACTCTAAGGTTTGAAAACTTAAGGGTATTCAATTTCCAATGACAATCAGGCAGATACCTAATTTCGAAAAACAGAATGACTTATCGGTTAATGTCTATGTTCTACAAAAGAAAAATGATGCTTATGTAACATTACCAACATTTCTTACTAAAAACAAAGTAGAGCGACATGTGAATTTGCTACTTATTCAGGACAAGTATTGTGATGAAAAAGATGAAAATGAAAACTGTACTACGCCTATTCTTTATCACTTCGTGTGGATAAAGAATCTAAGCCGACTGTTGTCCTCTCAACTTAGTAAAGAAGATGGTAGAAAATATTTCTGCGATCGATGTCTTCACTATTTCCGTACACAGACGAAGTTGAACGCGCATATAGAAGACTGTCAGCAGGTCAATGATTGCGCGATCAAAATGCCTAAACTAGGTGAGAACCTGTTGAAGTTTAAGAATTTTAAAAACAAAGAGAAGGCTCCTTTCGTTGTATACGCCGATTTGGAGAGTATCCTGAAACCCTGTAATACCAAAAACCAATATCAAGAACAAACCAATATCAGTTATTATGTGAAATGCTCATATGATGACTCATTATCTTTTTACCGTTCCCATCGAGGTTTGGATTTTATGGAATGGTTTGCCGATGAGCTGCAGCAGTTGGCCGAGGATTTGGAAACAGTATTTCTTTGTCCTTACGATATTGCTATAACACCTGAACAGGAAGCAGAATTTAGAATATCTATTCATTGTCATCGTTGTGAAAAACCTTTTGCACTGGGTGATAAAAAAGTACGTGATCATACGCATCTGATTTCAGAAAATAATTACAGGGGGCCTGCCCATGAAGAATGCAATATTAACTACAAAGATGCAAGGGTTATTCCTGTTGTGTTTCATAATCTAAGCGATTATGATGCTCATTTTATAATTGCCGATATAGCGTCTACACTCTAAAAAATTACCCTAAAAAATGGAGGCAACTATGTTACCTCCATTTTTTTGGGGTAAATTTACTTCAAAGTGTAATTTTTATAGGAAGTGGGAAATTACAATATTAGGTTAAATTTGCATTGTAAGGCATCCTTTTTAAATAAATTTACAGATTAAAATTACAATCTCAATGTAATTTTACATTTTAACATTAAAACACCTGTGTAAAGTTACATGACAAAGTTAATATTTCATGGCAATAGTACTTTTCAGGGTTAAAATACAAATGTGGAAATACTTCTTGAATGTAACGATGACTTGCGAAAGTACTTGCAAATTTAATCGTGCCTCTGTATATTATTTACACTGGTAAATGGATTGTATGAAACAAAATAAAATCAAAGTAATTTTTATTGAACATATGTACTTATATAAAATATAAGACATTAACAGAACTTCTTTTAAGGGGATTTCGGGAATATTTGGTCTCTCAAAGACATTCAGATAAAGTTTCGATTCCACCTAGAAAATTTAAAAATTATAAATTATATAAACAATTATACACGAGCACCTTTCTCAATTACAGTTATGCTAGTTTATTTCGAATTCTTCAATTTTTGATTCATCCTAGAAAATCATTAAATTAAATATTTTTATTTTATTGGTTTAAATTTGTAATTTTAACATATACTTACAGATTATTTTTTAACTTTTACTATAAAATAAAATTCTTCCCAGCTTGGGTCATACGTTTAAATATTTGCCTTTAATAAATCTGCACTACACTACAACAAAAAACAAAATATTAATGAGCAATGAACACTTCGTTCGATATCGATAGGATACGCCTCGCCGATTGCTTAACCTGTAACAAGAAATCATCCGACCATTCCCCAAAAGCCCAATTTGGACTGTTCATAATGGGTTTCTGAATTCATTCACGAAACGAAGGTCACCACTCATCAACAAACAAGTGCAATCAGCGAAATAGTATCTCATTGGTTAAAAACATATTAAGGGTGAAATTTCACTATACTTTTTCAAGTTCATCTTGTATTTAATATTACACTAAAAATGAATCAAGTTATTGAGTAATAATAAATTTCCAAGGAAAAGTTTCCGGAGTTATGTAAATTTACATTATGGATAGTGATTTTAACCAGTTAAATGTAGTAGAATTACTTATATTTGTGTAATTTTACACAATTAAAGAACATTTTACCACAAATAGTAAAACAACTATTAACGTATAGGTAGCAAATAAGAGAGGAATGTTAACACTTTCCCAAGGTAAATTTCAACTTATTTTTTACAGTGTAGGATGCAGGGTGGTGTTGATTTACTACCAATTACTAAAGAAAAGTATATCTCCTTTACTAAACATATAAACGATTCTCTGATTCAGTTCCGGTTTGTCGATACATTCCGATTTATGGCGTCCTCCTTAGAAAAGTTAGCTTCATACCTACATAGTTTTCCGAATTTAGAATCTCAATTTTCTGATATCTCAGGATCTCTTCAGTATGTTAACAAAAAAGGGAATAATGCCATACGATTATATCGATTGCATTGATAAGTTTAGTGAAACTTGCTTACCACCTATTGAAGCTTTTTATAATAAGTTGGAAAATAAAAAGTGTTCAAGAAAATTGTACAGAAGAGCTAAAGATGTATGGTCTAAATTTAATTGTAGCAGCTTGGGCGAGTACATTGATCTATATATGAAAACGGATATACTGTTACTAGCAGACGTTTTTGGACAATTTAGAAATAGTTCTTTGGAAATCTATGAGTTAGACCCTGCTCATTACTTTACACTTCCTGGTTTCACCTGGGATTGTATGTTAAAGCATTCAAAACAAGAGTTAGAGCTCCTAACCGATCTCGATCAATTTCTCTTTGTTGAACGTGGAATTCGAGGTGGTCTTAGTCAAGTTTGCTCTAAAAGGAGATCTACAGCTAACAATAAATACATTCCAACATATGACCCGACTAGTCCTGAAAGTTATTTAATGTACTATGATGTCAATAATCAGTATGGATGGGCGATGTCGCAGTACCTTCCATATGGAGGTTTCGAATGGGTCAAATATGATAGTATTGATGTACTATCCATTCCTGATAATGCTCCTGAGGGTTATATATTTGAGATTGATCTGGAATACCCTAGGGAACTACATCATACTCATAAAGATCTACCTTTCTGTCCACAGCATGTTAATCCGAAGACTGAAAACCCTGCGCATCTTCTTCTCAGGTAGCTAAGTTGATGGCTACTCTCCATCACAAAGAAAAGTATATTGTCCATTATAGAGCTCTAAAACAGGTGTTGCAGCATGGGTTGAAGATTAATCGAATTCATAGAATACTTAAATTTAAACAATCAGCATGGCTAAAGTCATATATCGAGTTAAACACTAAGATACGCCAGAACTCAAGAAACGAGTTTGAGAAAAACTTATTTAAGCTCATGAATAACGCAGTCTTTGGTAAGACGATGGAAAATTTGCGTAAGCGTGTAAATATACGTCTTTTAACTAAATGGGCGGGTAGATATGGAGCGGAGTTTTACATCTCCAAGCCTGAATTTAAAAATTGTAGTATATTTAATGAGAATTTAATAGCAATCGAGTTAAGAAAATCTGAAATCTATCTGAACAAACCGATTTATGTTGGTATGAGCATTTTGGATCTCGCTAAAACTACCATCTACGACTTGCATTATGGCTATATGAAGAACACATTTGGCGATAGGTGTTCTGTGCTATATTCGGGTTCTGATTCTCACGTATACGAGATTCGTAATCAGGATCCTTATGTAGCTATGAAGCGTGATTGTCTGCAGTATTTCGATACTAGTGACTACCCCGACCATAACATCTATGACATACCGCGTGTAAATAAAAAAGTTCTTGGGCTAATGAAGGACGAGTGTAATGGGGTACCAATGACTCATTACGTAGGGCTCCGATCAAAATTATACACTATAAAAACCACCGTTTCAAAACATGACGTAGAAGCGTTAAGAAATCGTTTACATGAGGAATAATATGATGATGATGAAATCTCCGATATTATATCTAATTATAATTTAACCAAAAAGGCTAAAGGAGTTAAGAAATCTGTTGTTTATACAAAAATTACCTTCGAAGACTATGTAGAATGTCTCGAAAACTATGTAGAAAAACGTGTACATCAAAATATAATCCGATCCGATAAGCACAATGTTCATTCAATTACCCAGCAAAAGATTGCTCTTAGTCCGTATGATGATAAACGTTACCTCATACCTGGCTCCTATGAAACCCTGCCTTTGGGTCATTATTCGATATTAGAACAAATGAATGTAGACTGATGTATGTCCTCACCGAAAATCTTATATGTAATATAAAATTCTGTAAGGTTAGATAATAATGTGATCTGTGTATGATTGTTGTATATTGTATGTATGTTTTAATATATAATATATTCATTATGATATCTGACTTCTATGTTAATGTTATATGTTTCAATTTGAGCTAATAGATTAAATGAAACTTTCTTCTCATGTAAGATATTATAAAAGCATCGTGCTCCTTAATTATTGTTTCCTAATAAGTAGTTTAGCATACGATAATGTTAATCATATCATCCAGTATTTTAATTATAATTAATTATATTTACTTACTATTATATATTTGCTAAATTTACTAAACGTATTTGTTTAGTTTGATGTTTCTACGATAATGAATGTCTATAATATTATTTTCCTGTAAGATATTACTAAAAGTCCTTACTCAGGCTTGATAATTAGTATTTCTTAATAGGTAGATTAGTTTAAACAAATGATGATCTTCTGCTATAACATTTTAATTATGGTTAGTTGAGTATATATTTAGCTTGAAATGTACAATAGCTAAATAAAATAAAAAGTGTATAAACCATATTTGTGTGTTTTATTTACAGCTCATTATTAAATAATATATGTATAGCCATATGCGTATTACATGCCGAATGAGAATAGATAGCCAGCTCTGTCGTGTAGTTGATGCCGTCAGCACATTATTAGTATTTATTAACATAGTAATTATATAATATTACAATAATAATATTTTTCTTAAGCTTGAGATCTGAAAGCCCTTCACGAAGGGTAGCTACTGACATAGATATATCCGTTAGTCGAGCTTGCAAACCTCGCAGTTGTATCAAGGACTGTCGGTTTCTTTAAATTTCATGATCTCGTCGGCTAGAAATGGTTAAACATGATCTTGATCACGTGGGTAGTTAGATGTGAACGTAGAAGTATAATCATTTTCGCTTGCAATGCGGCCCTGTTTCTGGGGGGGGGTGAAGCCCTAGAATGCCGTGATGTCTTCGTTATAAAAATCCCTATGATCTCGGACGACTGCATCAATCACTGTGTAATATGTAGAGTTAATGCGTATACGTTGCGATGGCGCGCGTTGAGTCTGGTCGCGGTTGACCTTGAAATTGACCAAAAATTACTACGTTGGACTTTAGCGATTTCCCATGTTATTTCCACATTTCCATAAGGGTTGGGCTAGAACTGTTGCTGCATATCTACTTGCAGAGCCGGTTGCAACTGTAGCGAAACCTTATCCCACGTACTGCAAAAATGTCCAGTAACCCATTGGAGAAGAATACGAAGACACGACTACCTAAGTAACAAATTGGCCAAAGAAGCTCGGAAACAAGGACGAATGGTGGAGATTAAACCCAACATATGGGGCGAAGACGGCCAAAGAAGAAAACCGGACCTCCTCATGAAAAAGGACAATTCAATTATAATAACTGACGTGGCAGTGCACTGGGAGGTAACCCGACCCTTACAAACAGCATACCTGACAAAGCAAAATCAATACTCCTGCCCACCTTTTATAAACGCACTCAAAAGAAGACATGAAAACTGCGAGATCTTCGTCCTTCCCTTCGTGATGGGAGCCAGAGGGATCTGGTTCGATGGCAATGAACTTCTTTGGATAGTATATTTCATGTGTTTATCAACTAATATTATAATAAGTTAATAAGAAAAAACAAATTACGAATTATTTAAAAGACTAGCCAGAATAGTTTTTTCCCCAACAACAGTTGGTTTCCGAAATTTTGATAAATCTTTGATTTTCCTCTTTTTAGTAGAAAATTGGCCCATCTGCTTTTCTAGTTTTTCATTCGTATTCATTTTTCTTTCTGTTTTCAAATGAATAGTCTTCCTCTAATTCATTGTGTTTATAATTTTGTCCAAATTGCTTAAAATAGACCTATGTTCTTCATCTGTTAGTGAAGTTGTATCACACAGACCTATGACTAATTCAGCCCTTCTCTTTATATCGTCTGTTTGAAGCGGTTGTTGTTGTACCTGACATGATGTATTAGCTTCTAATATTATGTCTTCGACAGCACTATTAAATACTATCACTATTAAAATGAACTATACTCTCACAATCATTAAAAAATAACGATCTGCAAGCGTGTATGTGCTTGAAAATATTGAGTTTAATAAGATTATCTATACAAGAGCATTTTAAAGTATGCAAACATATGTCACATTCATAACATATAAACATAAATCAGAACAATTCTTGTCTAAATAAAGTACCAAATATTGCTGAGATTTATCTGCCGAAGAAGTAACTAGGAATTCGTTTTCATTTTTCAAGACGCTTGACCATGTCTAACCCAATCTTTTGGCTTGATGTATGACTTTCCCTAATTCTTTTTATTTTTTCTGTTGGTGAATTTTTTGCCAACTTAATTAATCGTTTAAATAAGCTGTCTCGTGCAATTCTCATAACGGCATTTACACTTTTGTGTAGCCGTCCAACTTTTTTGCCATCTAAATAAATGTGCTTTAAAACCTTATGGAGTGATTCCAAATACATATTTGTATTAATTCCTAAACCTAAACGGTAACAATAGGCCCAGCATTGTGGACGATTGGCATAATAGTTACTAAAATATTGAGCAAACGACAAAGTATCTTGGTCTGCATAAAGATCAGCCAAAACGTGACTTAAACATTCATTGAAACTTTCAATAGAAGTGGACTGTAAAACAACTCTTAGTGATTTATATACCAGTGCTTTTTTCTCGGCTCCTCCACTTATTTTTGATAAATTGTGCCTCCAGTTTCGATCGACATGCCATGTGTTAGTTGCAATTCTGATTAGCCTATCTGTTTTTATGTTGTCATAGAGAAGAGAAATAAATAAGAGAACTGTCTGAAAACGTGCGAGTCCTAATATTAATAAATTCTTCAATAGAAAGAAGTTAAACAGTTATTGCTCTTCATGAAATTCTATAAGTTATGGGCCTACCAATATAAAGTCCACACGGAAAGTAATTTTTGAAGAGTTAGTTGTAAATCATTAGAATTGATAGGAAGCAACTAATAATGACGCCTGTTCAACAAGTATTTAATGTAAAGCCTTTTGATGGTCAAAGTTTTGGCAACTGGGAATTTAGAATCAAACTGTGCTTAGAACATTTTGGGGTTCTAGAAGTTTTGTCAAGAAAACCAAAAAAATTTAATGAAGAAGAATTTAAGTTAAAGGAGTTGAAAACGAGGAATATTATTGTACAGAGCCTGTACAATAATATCTGTACAGAAGATGAAAAAGACCATTCTATTCTAATAAACGACATCCTTGAATATAAAGATTTAACACACAATCTTTTGTCAGTGATGAAAATACAAGAACAAGGTTTCAAAGTAATATTTGAAGATAGGAAAGTACGAATTATGAGAGATAGTGTAAACTTAGTTATTGGAAATCTACAAGGTAACTTATTTATTATAAATCTTAAACTTCAGGAATTACATGCAGATATAGCACCGTCGCATGGGACATTCATCGCTTTACCCTGCGAAAGAATTATGTGACATCTGTCAAAAAGGGAAACAAACCAGAAACCCTTTCTCAGCATTATCAGAAGAAAAGAAAGCAAAACGAATTCTAGAATGTGTATCATCTGATGTAGGAGGACCTATATGTCCAGAAACTCATGACGGTATGCGATATTATGTAATATTGATAATTTCTCTCGTTTCACTGTATGTTACCTTATGAAAAATAAATCGGAAGTATTTGAGAAAGAAAAATTCAACGCTTCAGATGTGACAATGGTGGAGAATATACGTCACTAGAATTTAAGAACCATTGTAGGAAAATTGGTACACAGCTAGAATACACAGTGGCAAGAAATCCCGAACAAAATAGATTTTGAGAACGTTATAATAGAACGTTGTTGAATATGGTAAGATGTTTACTGTATGAATCAGAATTAGATAAAAATTTGTGGGGAGAAGCAATGAGAACAGCTATTTATATATTGAATAGATTATTTTGAGAGAATTTGGTTTAATGCAAGCAAGATCTGGAAAAGATTCGAGTATTTGGATGTAAAGCAAATTCTCGCATTACCAAAGGAAGTCAGAAACAAATTAGATGAACGCAGTAAATTAATGTTCATGATAGGTTAGAGTCCTAATGGATACCGATTATGGGATGCTGAAAATAAGAAAGTGGTACATGCAAGAAATGTTATATTTAACGAAAACTTAAAGAAAACTACTAATGAGAATATAAAAGATCATGAGTTTGTTAAAATTGATTATGAAGATTTAAAAACTACTGAAGAAGGAAGAGAAGAAGAACCAGATGTACGTGAATCTGGAGAATTCCCATGTAGAAATAGACGAGTAAGACATCTCCCAAAAAAATTTGAGGAATACGAAATGAACTTAATGACAGCGCTGGCAGCTGGAAGCTTAATCTCTGATTTTCCACAGACTTATGAAGAAGGTAATGGTTGGAATGAAGCTATAAAAGAAGAATTATCGAATCTAGAAGAAAACGAAACATGGGAAATAGTTCCCAAACCAGATGGGGAAACAATCATAGATTCAAAATGGATATTTAGAGAAAAGCAAGTTGGTGACAAAATAGTAAAAAAGGCAAGATTAGTTGCTCGTGGTTTTCATGCTGAACCTAGTACAATGGAAGAAATTTATGCTCCAGTAGCTAGAATGATTACGTTGTGAATTTTACTAGTAATTGCAGTCAAAAGAAATCTGCACATCATGCAATTGGATGTAAAAGCAGCATTTTTGAATGGATTCTTGAAAAACCCTGCATACATGAATCAACCAAAAGGACTGACAAACCATCCTCCAGAATATGTTTGTAAACTCAAAAGCGCACTTTATGGTTTACGATTCCAATCACCAAAGTGTTGGAACGGTCGTTTAAACCAACATCTAATGGAAATGAATTTCAGAAGATCAAAAGCTGATCCTTGCGTTTATTTTCGAGGTAAGAGTCTCTTGTTAATTTGGGTTGATGATTTACTTGTTATGTCAGAGACTGTGGAAGAGTTGGATAAAATTAAAAAGAATTTTATGAAAAACTTTAAAATGAATGATTTGTCAAACAGCAAAAAGATTACATTTTTGGGTCTAGAAATAGAACATAGCGATAATGGTATTTTTATATCACAGAAAAATTTAATAGAGAAAGTAATTGCAAAGTTTAACGTAAAATATTGTAAAACGTGTGAGATACCTATGCAACCTAAATTAAATCTAGGATCTGGGCATGAAAATGTTGTAGATGGTTATAAAGTACCATATAAAGAATTAATTGGAAGTTTAATTAGAACCAATCAATTATGATTGGTTCTAGACCAGATATTTGTTTTTCAATTACTTATTTTAGCAAATTTCAAAATTGTTATGGGCAACAGCACTGGAAACATCTTAAGATGTGTATTAAGATATTTAAAAACAACAAAGCATTTTGGCTTAAAATATGTTAAAAGTAATGATACAGAAACTGATAATTTTATACATGCTTTTGCTGATGCTGACTATGCCAATGATGTAACTGATAGAAGAAGCATTACAGGATTTATTATAAAAATAAAAAGCAATTGTGTTTATTGGAAATCTAAGAAACAATCATTGGTAACCTTGTCCAGCGCAGAAGCAGAGTATGTGGCACTCTCTGAATGTATTTGTGAGTGTTTGTTCTTGGATCAATTATTGTATACGAAGATAATCAAGCCACAATTAAGATAGCAAGCACTTATGAAACAAAGAGATCGAAACACATAGATGTGCACATCACTTTATACGTGAACATGTCAATGAAGGAAGAATGAAATTAGTCTATGTTCCTACTCAATCTCAGGAAGCTGACATACTAACAAAAGCTCTTCCAAGTGAAAAGTTTAAAACATTAAGAGAACAATTAAGTGTTATAGAAGTGTAATTTTAATTATAGTTATTTTGAATTGTAATAAAAATAACTATGTAAAATGGTTGCAGAATTGAGAGGGTATGTTAGTTGCAATTCTGATCAGCCTATCTGTTTTTATGTTGTCATAGAGAAGAGAAATAAATATAAGAGAACTGTCTGAAAATGTATGAGTCCTAATATTAATAAATTCTTCAATAGAAAGAAGTTAAACAGTTATTGCTCTTCATTAAATTCTATAGCATGTACATAGCAGCCTGTTAGGAACAGCTGACATTACATGAGACCAGGCATTGTAAAATGCCGGTGCATCATCTGACATAAATACGTTTGCCTGGATAATCCCTACTTTTAACTTAACGTTTTCAAAAAACACATTAAAAATTATTTCATCAGACCTATTTGAAAAACAAAATGCCACTGGGGATCCTCAGCCAAATTCGTCAACTGCCATTAATCTATACAATTGAAAATCATAGCCGTTCGTTCCATGGGTGCCATCTATGCATATTTTATTATGACCGAAGTGAAGTAATTGTTGAACTTGATAAGACGTCATTATTATCAAAGCGAAGTCGCTGATATTAAGAATCCCACACTCACTTTCAACACCTTGTTCTTTATATAATAGTACTGGACGCTCATCACCTAGATTCTTCATATCCTCTACCCACAATTTGATGCTAATTGCATCATTGTGATGACGTTTTGTATTATAACCCATGGACGAATAAACTAGATGGACGGAGCTATTTACATATTTTCTGAAGCCTGCATGGTTTGCTTACAAATGCACTATACGATATGCGTGTTCCGAACGAAACCGAATGACATCCTAGTGGTTTACTCGTCGCGACGCGAATGTTCCATCTTAGCTTTGTTCTTAGTTGTATGTTTACTTCTCAGATTTAAATTGTTTTCTGTGTGTTCCGTTTTTAAAGTAATTGTGACTATTTTAATTTAAATAATGGTGCGACAATGTGTTTTGTGTAAAAGATACGATATGAAGGAAAATCAAATATCATTTCATAGATACGTAAATTTTAAATTATGATAAAGCTAGGTTATGTCACATGTTTTGTATTTCAGTGCTGTAACGTCTAACGGGGGCACATAATAGTATATTTCATTACGAGGCTTGAAACCAACCACGGGAAGCCAGCGACCACGGGAAGCCAGCGAGCGCGGGAAAAGCGGTTTTTGCCGAGTAATGAACGATATTTTTCAGTATACCTCTCTGAAAACCACAATAAAATACTCAAAAAACAGAAAAATTTAAAGATAGAATCATAAATCGAAAGAGTGCTTTGAAAGTCGTGTCGTAGGAAAATTTCCTTAACAACATAACAACACGTTGTTTGTTAAAAAAATGTCTGCAACATTCGAAATCCCAGAGGAAATATTACGTATAGCTGCTGAAACTAGCGCGGGATTGCTCCCAGAGAAGTCGCGTAGCAGGTATGAACATGAATACGGCCAATTCTGCGAGTGGCGAGAACGGAAAAAAAATAAAGGGTGTCAGTGACGATGTGCTACTGGTTTATCTATCAGAGAAATCAAAAGGAATGAAGTGTTCTACTTTGTGGAGTCGTTTCTCAATGATAAAGAGCTGTCTAGCGGCGAAGGAAAACATAGATGTTAATAAGTAAGTAGATCTTATTACAAGCCAAATGTTTAATTGCAAATCGATCTCTTAATTTAGATTTCCGAAAAGTGTAGCATTTTTAAAACGCCAAAGTGTTGGTTACACACCGAAAAAGGCTAAAATACTAACTGGAGAACAAGTTACCCAGTTCATGTGTCAGGCATCGGATGAAAAATGGTTATTAATAAAGGTGATATACATATTTTAACGTTGTGTAAATGTCAGTGTCAATGTGTATTCTGTACAGGTTCTTTTATTGTTTGGAATTTTCGGTGCCTGTGGAAGGGACGATTTAATTCGTTTGTCTGTCGATGACATTGAAGATAATGGACGTTTTCTGGTCGTGTTTCTTCGGGATGGCAAAACTCATAGGTCTAGAAATTTCATAATTACCGACGATGGGTGCCCTTTCCAACCATGCAACCTTTATCGAAAGCATATCTCCTTACGACCTGTGATGGAGAGTAGAAGATTATTTGTTGCCTATCGAAATGGCCGATGTTATGCTCAGCATGTGGGCTGTCATTCTATCGCCGGAGTTGCAAGACAGATTGCGGAATATCTGCATCTCAAAAATCCTCAAGAATATACAGGACACAGTTTACGGCGAACTTCAGCTTCAATGTTAGTGGAAGGCGGAGCAGATTTACTCATGTTGAAAAAACATGGCGGATGGCGGTCTTCAGCGACAGCCGAAGGGTACGTTGAAGAATCATTGCAAAGAAAAAATGAGGTGTCTAAGAAATTGTTTAATCGCACAACAAACGAATCACCAGTAACAACTGATTCCATTCCGGACCAAGTACAGCCAGCAAAAACAAGTGTTTGCACTATAACACCAACTACTTTTACTACAACTTCGAGGTCGGAGGAAACTATTTCAGTTTCACAAGATCTACCTTCTGGATTCAATTTGTTTAATAATACAAACTGTACAATAAATGTTAGTTTCTATAGTTCAAAATAAAAATACATATTTATTTGGTAATGCTATTTATTAAGAGCACGGGAAAGCCTGCACGGGAAAAGTTTTCCGGTGCACTGCACGGGAAAGGTTGCCTTTCGCAACCAATAAACAAACATGAAATTTATATGTTTTCAGAGAGGTATACTGAAAACATTTTTATGCACAGATGCATTATAATTAGACTTATTGCAAGACTCATCTAAACATAAACGTCTTTTTATGGCCCAAGGGCATCTTTATGGTCAGACGGGCAATAACGAAAAGTCAATTAAATTTCAGAAGTTTTTTTGTAGAACTTGATTGGTTTTTAATATAATTTGTAAACTTATCACCAATGAAAATAAACTGAAATTAAATATTTTGGAATAGTAACTATAGTAACGAACTTATAATCACATAAGTATACGCACAGCTGCTAGATGTACCTACGTACTCATTTAATTATATTTTTACACAATAATAGATTTGACATTAAAAACTTAATCTGTGCATAAAATAGTGTATGTATAGCGGGCATAACTTGCTTTTAGGGCCCTACAGCTTTTCCTAGCCCTCGGCTGACGCCTCGGGCTAAAAATAACGCTTCTGGCCATAAAAGCTTCATTATGCCCTTAACACATAAATAACTATTATATTCCTTCGCAAATTTTAAATGAAATACTAGTTTAAATAAGTTTGTAAAATAATTTACATTATAAAATATAATAAAAATCAAAGATTAATTAAAGTTTCACAAGTTTTTAATAAATTCTTAACGGTACAATTGTTTCGACAATAAATGTCATTATCAAAGGTAGATAAGATTGATAAACAAACATGTTGCTAAGGATAAATACAGAAAATAGTAAAAATTTACATAATCATTTCAATAGAATAATGTATAAATTCATTTAGTTATACTGTTAATTTATTGTTTATCATTTTTAATTGTGCTTAATTACGTTTTTAAAACAAATAAAATTTTCTAGATTTCCTTCAAATATGGAGCAAAGGAATCAGTGGCTGCTTGCACTTAATTTGAATCCTACAAGTGTTTCAACTCGATCTGAAATATGTTCGACTCATTTTCGGCTCGAAGATCTTATAATCAAACCATCTGGTATAAGACGCCTGGCAATACATGCCGTTCCACAATTACCACCATCTTCTTCTAGAACACTTGCAGAGAATTCTTTATCCACAGATAGTGTTAGCAGTAGTTCAAGTGTGATAAGTGAATCATCAGGCAAACGTTTAAAACTTTCACCTTCACATAAGTCAACTTCTGCAGTGATCGATAATACTTTTTCACCAACAACAGTTACGATCTCAGACGATGAAGTAACATTAACTGCATCTGCAAGTGAGCAGGACAATGGGGAAAGAATCTCTACGTGGGATGCAGCAACATTTAGTAAGCCACATGCACCTGCAAGAAGTGATCGTAAGAGAAAGCACTACATTGCAGATTTTAGTAGCGATGACTGCCATAGTCCTCAACGAATGAAGAGGTATTTTAGAATGTCAGAGCAAACGGTGAAGGTACAGAAGAAAAAGATTCGCATCTTACAACAATCTGTGAGAAGATTGAAAAGAAGAGTGACAACTTTAAAATCTCTTGTAAATGTTTTAAAACAAAAAGCGTACATTACTGAGACTGCAGAATCAACATTGTTGGCAACTGCACCAGAATCATCACAAAACCTTTTCAAGAAGTTTCTACAGGGACGTAAGCATGCCAAGTATACACCAGAATTACGTATGTTTGCTTTAACATTAAGCTTCTACTCCACGAAAGCGTATAATTATGTTCGTGATACTTTTAATAAATCATTACCGCATCCCAAGACATTATCCAAATGGTACCAATCAATTGATGGAGCACCAGGATTTGTAAAAGAAGCTTTATGTGCATTACAATTAAAAGTGTTAGATGCTAAGCGCAATAACAAAAATATTGTTTGTAACTTAGTATTTGATGAGATGTCCATTCGATCACAAATACAATGGAATGGGAAAAAGTTTACAGGTTACGTAGATGTAGGTACAGGTATTGATGGTGACATGTTACCAGAAGCAAAAGAGGCAATAGTTTTTATGCTGGTTGAGCTTAATGATAGATGGAAAATCCCTGTAGCATATTTGTTTATTAATGGTTTAAGTGGCCAACATATTATTACAATGTTTAACGTTTGTTCATGAAACAGGTGTTAAGGTAATGTCAGTAACCTTTGATGGGGCAGCACCAAATTTTAGTATGGCAAGTGCTTTAGGAGCAAATCTCTCGGATATTACATGTTTGATGTCAAAAACCTACTTTGAACATCCAATATCGAAGGAGAAGATTTATTTGTTTTTAGATCCCTGCCATATGATTAAACTGGTACGTAATTGTTTTGCAACTTACAAATTATGTGATAAGGATAATAATGCAATTGATTGGATATTTATTAAACAGCTAGTTGAATACCAACATGAAGAAGGCCTTCATGCTGGAACAAAATTAAAAAATAGGCATTTAGAGTGGTGCCGTGAAAAAATGAAAGTTACTCTGGCAACCCAAACACTGAGTAAAAGTGTATCTGATGCATTGAAATTTTTTGCAGAAGACTTAAAACTAGAACGTTTTAAAAATGCTATTCCAACAGCAGATTTTATAAAACTCTTTAATGATGTGTTCGATATTTTTAATTCTATGTCTCGTTTAGTTAAATACAAGTTTAAAGCTCCTTTATCAAATATCAATGAAGAAGCTATTTTCGAATATCTTAGTGAAATTAAAACTTATATTCTGAATTTAAAGTTAGGAGAGAATTTAGTAGTACAATCCCAACGAAAAGTTGGATTTATAGGCTTTTGTGTGTGTATCGAAAGTTTAAAAGGTCTTTATGACATTCTTATTAAAAATAATTGTATTATGAAATATTTATTGACATATAAGCTATCTCAGGACCATATAGAACTATTTTTTGGGGCAATTAGAAGCCGTGGTAGATTTAATAACAATCCTACGGCTGGCCACTTTGAAGCGTCTTTCAAGAGACTTTTAATACATTCTGAAATTACAGCTCTTAATACAGGAAATGCAATAAATCTCGATGATATTTCAATATTACATTGTACCAGTAGAAGTATTACTACAAATAGTGACTTTGAAGATATATCAGACTCTATCATGGGTACCAGCACAGAAAGCAATTTACATAAAAGTCAAGGAGAACACGATTATTATTTAGACTCCAATATGTGGCATATCACAGTGTATGCAAATAATGTTATTGCATATATTGCAGGTTTTATTGTCAGGGCACTTAAGAAAATTATTATTTGTTTGAAGTGTTTAAATATGTTAGAAACAGACGAAATATTATCTCAATTGCAAGCAAGAAAAGAATTTAAAAATTTAATCAAGGCCTCGCCCTTTGTAATTAAAGTATGTGAAACGGGAGAAAAAGTCTTTAGGTTACATCAAAAAATTGAATCTTTTTCTAAATTACAACATAATTTAATTAACAAGTTAATACTTCAGACCATATCACAATTACCTTCATCTTTGTTAGATTACTGTGGCGATCACCTTTATGATTTTGAAGTAATCGATAACCATGCTATTCAATTAGTTAAACTTATATTAAAAAAATATTTTATAATTCGGATACATCATGAAACTACCAAAAAACTGGATATGTCCCGGCATAACAGAGTTAGAAGCATGTTAACGAAAAGTATTTTATTTAAAAATGAGTAACTTAGAACTTAAGGCCAAGATTCGCTATAGCCTGATATATTTTGCAACGAAGATCAAATAGTTAGAAGTGAGACACACATAGCTGACTAATAAATGCTGTATGTATTTGCAGATCTAACTTGCAAGCAAAATTTAATTGCTTCTAACGTGAATGAGTCACAACAAAGTTGAGTCTGAAATATGATATACACTGTTACAATGGAATGTTCATTTGCTTTAATAATTCTGTGTATAAATAGTAATAATAATGCGTATCTATAGGATATTCGTGATAATGCACCTAATATTTAATTAAAAGAAAAGTAAAATATAATATTATCAAGTATCAGCGATATTGTTCATTTTCTTAATGTAATTAGTAATTATGATGTTATCGTCGTTTGCGATCATGGTTGAATTACTAAAACAAAATTTATTTGGTAGGTAATTTCTTAAATAATTTGATATGATTTAACAAAATTTTCTTGCTACATATATTATCACTGGTTGGTGTTCTAAGTGAGCGTTGAAAAACTGCACTTTACCGAAAGTAGGGGAGAGCCGCCCAAATTGAACCTTTTTTAGAAAAAGTTGGTATTTCAGATCATTGTCGGTTATTTAAATTAAAATTCACTAAGAGATACTTTATAATGTTTATTACATATTCAATTAAAAAATATATTGAAAAAAACATAAATTCTCTATTAAAATAATAAATTAGAAAAATGTGGAATCAGTTCGATTTAGGGAACCAGTCGCCTAAATTGAACCAAGACTTCTCTAATTTTAACGACTAGCAGATATTCAAATAAACATCGTTCTAAATAATAAAACCAAAAAAAACTTAATTATTTACATGAATAGAAAGATTAATGCGCGTATATAAACTAGCTACCTCCGTAGTGACGTTTGTTGTTGTATTGAAAACTCAATATCTTCGAGCCGAAACTACAAATGTGTGGTTGGCTACTATCTGTGAAACCTTGTGTTATACATTGTTTCTAGTTTGTTGCCTAAATTTTATTTCTTCTATCTGCTATGCCGTACTGATGAGCACTAATAAGTGCGAAACACGTGTATACGGCTGCAACTAACTTTGTCTTCTAAATCTATTGCGCGAATTCCCATTAATTATTTACTATGACACTGGGTAATATTATACTAGAAATTACAATAAACCTGTTAAGTCTAACGACTGGAAGATGGAAATCCTCATCTTCTACCCCAACACATTCTTCGTAGGCCCACTATGCACTACTTAGGCACCGTGCATTCATTTTCAAGTGAATTCAGGTAGTTATATCCTTACAATAAAGACATGAAGCATCTTCTGCACACGACTTCGCCAAACCATCAGAAGAACTGTTTGCCATTTGTCTTTTCAATGAACCTAACCAGTTCAATTTAGGCAACTCATTCGTTTTATTCAATTTAACCTGAATCTTTTTTTTTCAAATTATAATCAGCGCCGAAATTGCGCGAGACTGTTTAAAATAGTATAACAAAATAATGGTATATACTGCCTTCCAGACATTTCCGAAATTTTCTGCACCAGTCTTTACGAAACATATGGAGAAAATTACATAAATGAAGGCATAAACATACAATTTGCAATTACATCGATAATCGCGGGAACACTGTAGTCATATTGAAACTACAGCATTCTATAGTCCTCCTGTTACTATTTTCGACGATAGATGGCATTGCAATATAGTCTTTAATAGAGTCACTCTATATTACTTATAAGAGTTGGGCCAACGCGGGAATTGACGCTGATTGGTTGGATCCATTTGCACTAATGCCAATTTAAAAACACGAAGTTTGATAAAATTATGTAATAATACGACAGGTCTTTTCACTTCCTCATAAATTTATGTGGAAGTTACTTACTATGGTTACAACTGTTTCTGCAATTGTATCCATAGGATAAATTGTATCCATAACAATTTACTGACAAATAAAGTTACAAGGTGGTGAAAAGATCGCCCTTAATTTGACAAATAATATGATGTTTAGTAAGAATTTTTATGTATTTCTCTTCAAGTTTTTAAGAAATATAAATTGCAATTGAAGGGTTGATGTCAAACACGGCATTTGTCAAAAAACTGTAACCTTTAGGAGAACCAAAAACTAATGTAAGGCCAAAGTTTTTATTATTTGGAACTATGTGCAGTTTATGAAACATTCTTACACAATCCAAAAATCTGTGGTTTTTGACGAAAATTTGGCAAAACAGATTTGTTATTTTTTTATTAAACATAAGATACATTTTAATTAAATCGGTCTGGCAGATTTAAAAAAAAATAAAATAGGTATGTATATACTTTTTTAAACAAAAGATTCATATCTTTAGCATGAAAGAAAAAATATATGTAAGCACTGCTGTTGTCGTCCTCGACAATGTCACCTAGGTCTTCATTAGTGCCCAGAATATCATAGAAACCACGGTGTTCTCGATTAGATAATACTGCACAAAGGGCTTGAAGATCTTTTAGTTTTGCATGATTGATCTCGATAGGTACACGTTGTAATTCACTAGTAATATGGTCTTGCTTCTAATTATGCATTGTCTCTACGTTCCAGAACAGCTATCTCTTATTCTATAAATTTATTTATTTAACACAAAAATGTTATTGCCTGAATGTATGCCATACATTTGCGAAGACTTTAGTGGAATAGGTGGTCGACTATTCTTTACAAAAAACTTATCAGTCGACAGTTTGAAGTTAAAAATATCTTTCTTGGTCGCCCCATTTGATAAAATATGCAAAATATGTTACTGAGTAATAACTCTGAAATAAAACGATTTAAAAAAGCAAAATATTTTCACTACTTTTCCAGTGTTTTTGTTACGGAAATAATTCAAATGGAAATTGACTTACTAGAGCACAAGAGACATGAACAGTTTTTTTTGTAGCTGAGAGTAGTTTCTTCTTTTCTCAATTTTGCAAATAATATGAATATATATATTACTCTATTTAGGAATTTTATTATATTAATCAATTCAAATAAACTATGGTAAATTATAATGAAATAAATGTCAGGTTATGAAACATTTGACATTTGCCAGGCAAACATAACCAATCATTTTTGCAATGTATATTTTTAGATCCAAAATGGCGGATTGACATTCGCGTTGGCTCAACTCTTATAGGTAATATAGAGTGACTCTAGTCTTTAAAAAGATAATTGACTGGTTCAATTTAGGAGGCGGTCCAATTGGGGCGACCCTCCCCTATATTGTCTATTAAAAGAAATACTTCTAGGGAATCCTTCGTTTTCGGCATTTTGTAAAAGGCACAATACCTTCTGTTCACATTAACCGACTATTATTGTAGACTTCTTGCAAACCCTATCGTAAATTTGTAAATTATCCCAAAGCCTGCTTTATTATACTATAGCGGTACTTGCGGTACGGGTCTAATAAAAATGACAAAGTCTCGGCAAAGATAACTACTTTATAATAATAGCGTTTAAAGATGCATTACATCAGAACTAGTCAAAAAGCAGCCTGTCCAGCCACTTTTAACTCAACCTTTAAAACAGAACATCGGAATGTAATTTTGTAATCGCAGTTTTACGAATTCGTTTGAAAAATTTGTTGAGCTTGGTTGTTACATTTTTATGTACCACAGACAACGAAATTTTTACATAAGTTTACAAATGTTTACCGTACTGCTATAGTTTTCGTGTTAGTACATAAGTACGCTTACATAAGTAAGCGTAGCAAGTATTAATATAGCATAGTGTAATTATCGTGTAGTGTATTCTAGTGTAACGTAGTGAAGTGTAACAAGTACTTATATACCATATTGTACGTGCAATTTATTTATGTAAGATTATGCCACGATTAACGGTATCAGCTAGAAGAAAGAGCATACGTCGAAGAATGCAAAACGTTTCTGGTTTTACAAGGTCTTCCCAAAAAGTACAATCAGCAGAATTTGTTTCTGTTGATTAACCTTTAATTTCATTAGATCAAACTTCATCTTCATAAGATCAACCTTCAACTTCAACAGGTCAACCTTCAACTTCATTTGATCAACTTTCAGCTCCAGCACATCAACTTTGTACTTCCACAAATAGTAGCCACAGCCCAGAAGAAATTCCACCTACTTATACTACTGACGTTGAAAATGAGGTGTTCAATGTTAAAAAAGAGCACGAAGATGTCAGTGGAAGGAGAATTGTGGAAATTCCTAATTTTTTAATGCAATTATACATTTTCCTCATGTTGGATTGTTTTCGCGTAGAAAGGAACATCTGAAAATGGTTTCTGAGCAAAGAATTGACCTGCAAAGTAAAATTGTTGTTCAATGTGAGATGTGCGGAGTTAACATTGTTATATCAACTGACTGTAATGATCAGGCAATGGATATTTAAACAAGGCAGCAATTCTAAAAAGTATCGCAACCGGAATAGGATGTACTCACAATTGAAGAAAATGTTGGCTAATTGTGATATTCCTTGCATGGGCCCAAATCTTTATGCAAAAGCAGAACAACTTCTTGCTACTTGTATTGAAGAAACTGCATGGGAATATATGGAAAAAGCTGTTTTAGAAGAATCCCGTTTAGCAATTGAAGAAGGCCGAGTTGATTCAGACGGCATTACATTCATTACTGTTATTGCAGATGGATCCTGGAGTAAAAGATAATACAGAACCAACTATAATGCAGCTGTCGGAGTTGGCGTTATTGTTGGTAAAAAAACGAAAAAAAGGTGTTATTCTTAGGGATTACAAATAAATACTGTTGTATGTGTAACCATGGTAAATCAAAACATTCTGAAGCTCCCCCGCATAAATGTCTTAAGAATTGGAAGTTCGTCCGTATGGTAAAAAATCCAAGAATGTTTAACGTGGAGCACCTGTCGTTAGACTTAATCCCGACGTTCCTTCCAGAAGGAAGCAATTGAGTATGGACAGAAAGTAATTAAAAAAATCGAATGTCGTAACCATCTTCTACGAAATTTTTGTAGTAAATTAAGAGAACTGACCCAAAAAATAATAAGCAGCACAATGATAATTGTTTTTTGCTGTATAATATGAATAAGCTGAACAACTCTATCAAACGAATGAAGTCGGGTATACAAGGTGTCGTTCTTTTTTATATTACAAATGCAACTTTAACTCATTGAGAGAGAGTACAACAGCTGAGAAATGACATTTTGAACTGTTCTCATCATGTTTTTGGGGATCATAATAATTGCGCCACTTACTTTTGCAAGGACCCAAACGTGAAAATGAAAACAATTGGATTGACTTCAAAGACTCGGGATAATATCAAGACATAATGGTTGTTACTGACAGAGTAGCGCTTAATTCTGAAAGTTTTGCCATGAAATATGGACAATAACGCTGTCGAATGTTAAACTCTATAGTTGCAAAATATACAGGAGGTAAACGAATTACCTTTACGGGAAATAGTTCCTATAAAACACGATGCGAAGCAGCTGCTTTAACTTCCAATCTTGAACCAGGCCATATTTCGAACGTAATCCATAAAAAGGTAGTTGGCAAAAGTCCTGGACAATTTACAAAAACTACGTGAAAGCTGCGAAAACCAAATAAAAGTGGGTTACATGTCGAAAGAGACCGTTTAAGTGAAAAATCACAAAGAAGGAAGACTTACAAGTCGGTACCAGCCGATAGCGAATATGGAAAAGTAGAGGAAGAAAACATGCAGGTTATCGGCAGAAGAAGATTCTTTAAAAGAAATTTTACAAGTAATGAAAAAATTAAAGACGAATTACATCTGATACAGTTAGAAACAACTGGTCAGAATAATAATCTACTTTGGCGTCAAGAAAGATCAGAGAAACACATTGTAAAAATATAGTCAAAAATCTGTTGTATAGCACTTTTAAAGGAAATCTCGCTACACGATGGGGACAAGATCATGAAACAGTAGCACTTAGAGAAGTTCAAGAGAAATCTAATATCCAAATTCGACAATGCGGACTTTTTATTGATAAAGATAATTTCTTTTTGCATCACCAGACGGACTATTAAGCGATGACGGATTAATTGAAATGCCCTGCATCAGCTGCAAGGATAAAAGTTATAAGTTTTGTTAAAGAAAAGAAAATTAAATTTTTGGAAAACCGGGCTGGTGAAATCTGTTTAAAAAGAACTCATAATTATTACTTTCAAATACAAGGACAGTTACATATTACGAACCGCAATTATTGTATATTCGTTGTATGGACACCTCAAGCAATGATAAGTGAAAAAAACTGATATACCTTTTATTTAGTAGGACGTGTAATTTCCGACAGAAATTTGATTTTTGTTAAAATTGCAACTTAGTATACCCTTTTTGCAATCAACGTTTCAGTTAAATTAAGAAATAAGATTCGATTAAATTAAATTAAGGAATAAAATAAAATACCATAAATAATAATAGACCGCGCATAATATGAACTTATTTTAACAGTGTAGCCTGCATGAGTAATTAACCATCGAAAACTATTGCCATTGCGCCTGATAGTTAGGCAATTGTATTAAGAAAAAACCCGTATCTTATCATCGTAAATGTAAGATATTTTAAAAAGTAGAAGACATTATACGATGGGGTTTTTACTAAATGAAAGAAAAAACTTAAATTGAAGTACCTACGACGAGATTTATTTAATTTTATGTTTATCAGGCCTGCTTTGATTAGTCGAAAATATACTAACTTTAGCAATTTTTTTCTAAAACAGATTACGTTTTGTAAAGATATTCGAGTCGTAGGTACCTACAGAAAACCTATCTTAACAAATTGCTTTTTGTCCCGTGTCACTATTTACATAAATAAAAAAGTTATTTTGCAGATACGAACCCATTACTTTTCTACTAGCGAATCTTCCCCTTAAGTACTTATTATTAATTAATAGTAAATAACTTTTATACTTTTTAACTATTATATTAAACATTTGCATTAACTAAGTATGTAATTATAAGGACCATTCTTTTCACCTTCTTGTAACTTTATCTGGTAGTAAATTATCAAGGATACAATTGTAAAAACAATCCCTACTGGGGGTGGAATTCTCCCAGATTCGGCTAAATTCTAGTAGGGTTGGCTAAAAGATCATAGCAATTGGTGCCATGAGGTACGAAGGATGCTCCGCCATCCTAATTCCTTACCCAAAAATAAATAAATAAGTAAATAAATTATAACCATAGCAATTAACATCTATATAAATTTACAAGGAGGTGAAAAGGCTGATCCTAAGTATTATAATTTAGTATTTATAATAAACTCTATAAAAATACATCTGTGTTTTTGTCATGTAGTAGTGCACATTTGCACTAAGAATATTTACATCCGGCAGAAAATTAAGTCTAAAACATTCTATGGTCTTTTTTTTATTATGAATTCCCATTTGGCGCTACTTCAGTGGATTCTGGTCAACCTTACTACAACAAACAGGACAAATTGCTTTCATCGGAGAACTCAGGAAGCTGTAGCTGCAAGTATCTTAGCTTTAAATATTGTAATAGTTATTGGCTCTGAACAACAGGTAAGTAGGGGCCAATTTTTCAACTTTGCAGATTTAGCTCACTCATAATTTATTTATTTCTACAATTTCCAAAACTCAAGGAAAGGGCACACAGATTTTTTTTTGAAGCTGGTCACTCACATAAACTGATTTACTTTACCACAAGTTTATTGTAATTAAACTTTTACTAAACTATTGTAATTATTAAAGGCCACAGCAAGCAGGAATTAGTGTAGGTAGTAGAACTTACTATTATTCTTGCTTTACTTTATTATAGTCTTTAAATTATGTCTACAAAAACCAATATCGGTAGCAAATAACTAAATACCGACTTCATACTACCATATAGTAGTTTAGGACAAATAATGTGTAGGTATGTAGTTAAGATTTTATTTATATTAGTAGTAATTATATTTACTAACACACAAATTACGACTTTATAGGCATTATTTGCCGTTTATATTAGCGATAGTTCAAAATTCAAGCTCATATACCCTTCGTGGATGTTGGATCTGGCTGGAATCTATAAACCCCTTTTTTAACAGCACGCCACTGCGCTCGACGGAATGTAAATGTTTTCCGTCAACTTTCAGCTGTGCATGTTGTCTTACCTCTTATTTATATGCTCAAATGAACGATGCTCTGTCCATCTTGTTTGTTTGTCTGAGTTATAACCAATATGAAAATCTAGCACAATATTGTGCATACTTTTCTAAAAATAGGATTCGCTGTGATTCTTCTTTTGTCAAACTAGCATCGCGAATATCATCTAATATATGCTCAAAAGTTACACCTTCTTTTAATTTGCCTGGAACTCAAAAAATTGTTTACTAAATTATGCTTTTTAAATAAGGGCATGTGTGCACCTACCTGCAATTTCAGCTCTTGTTTCTTTGCTTAAAAACACAAACCACTTACTTAAATAGACGTTCAAGTTGAATGGCAGCTAATAGAACCAATCACGTGACTAAATTTAATTGAGATACCAAACGTAAGATGCCGCAAACTATTTTTTTATAAAGTCCCTAGATGGGGACTTTCTTTTTGTTACTGTTTGTAATGTCAATTGTGATACTGTGTCTGTTTAATACGTGACGTGTCATACGTGTTGTTCCGCCTGAGTTGTTCGCTCGTGTTTGTTTCAAAGTTTTATTTGTATTCTTTTCGTCTTTTCAGTTAAGTGTAACGTTAGACTTTAAATAGACAATATAGTATTTTATATGTGTGTCAAAGTTTTATTGGTAACCTTCTCATTTTTTCAGTTTGCCAGAAGTGTAAAGTGTAGTGATATAGGTTAGAATTTAAATAGACATTATAGTTTTCTTTATCATCTTATATTATTGGTAAGATATTTCATAAGCAATACTTTTTAACACCCTCGTTTATGTGCCCTTTTTGTTTTGTATTACAGTAGTACCTAGTCTACGAGTGAAAATGGGTTTGGCTAAATGTAGCGTTCCTGGTTGTGAGGTAAATTTGCTGCCTAGGCATCGTTTTCCTAATCCAAATAAAGATTTGGCACGTTTGGAGGTGTGGCGTCAATTAATACAGAATCCAGCTTTTGAAAATTTGAGTCCGCAAGAACTTTATGGAAAAAAAGTTTGTCATCGACATTTTGAGGAGAAATACTCTTCTCCAGGTGCAAATAAGCTCCATTTAAATGCTGTACCATCCCTTTATTTACCACCATACCCAAGTAAGTTTAATGAACTTTCAACGCTTCTGAGATTCCATCTGTATAGTGATTTTATTAATTTAGTGTTTCATTGGTCATCACTTCGATATTAAAACTAAAACAAAACTCCTACATGACATGTTGTTATTTTTCAGCAGTCAAATGAGCAACCTTCAACATCAGATGAGGCACTCTCTTCAACAACTAAACGTAAGGCAACAGAATGTGATGAAGTCAGTGGGGCACTCTCTCCAATATCTAAACGGAAAACTACATGTGTAGAACTAGGATCAAGTGACCAAGCACTAGTTAGATGTGAAACTCCTGCATTACAACAGCCACTTTCTGGACATTCATCTATGAAGAAAGTCTTAAAACGTAAACATTATTTTATATTTATTTATAGTTTTACTTATCTGAAAATAATATTGTCTAATAATTAATTATTTATATTAGGTGATGTCATGACTCCTCACAACATGTTGAGAAGCATTGGAATCAATATTAGAAAAGATATGACTCCAAAAAAGGAGAAGCTATATTCATTTGCAAAGTCATTGTCTCGAAGACTGATTACAAGTACCAAACGTAAGGACAATTTTAAGCAAAGATTGGCGGCAGCAGAGAAATTGGTCAAAGAAAAAAATGTTGAAGAACATTTGGTGGAAATGAACCAATTGGCAGCACAATTCGTTCGCTGTCAGATTCGAGAGGCAGGAAAATCGCCAAAGCAGCATCGCTTTACAATCGATGAGAAGATTCTTGCTTTGTCATTATATAAGCAGAGCCCAAAATCTTATCGTTTTTTGGCGAAGATATTTACATTGCCCTGTAAAGGGACACTAAATAATTTGTTAAAAGAAATAAATTTTGAACCAGGTTTAAACGAAAATATTTTCGAATCATTAAAAACTGCGTGTGCAACGTGGAATTCATCAGAGAAAATAGTTACTCTTATGTGGGACGAATTGTCACTAATGCCAAATCTTTCTTTTAATGAAAGTGGAGGTTGTATCCATGGATTTGGTGACATGGGGGAAAATGAAAGATCCAATGAAATTGCTGATCATGTACTAGTGTTCATGGTAAGAGGATTAAAGAAAAAATTTAAGCAGCCTGTATGCTATGCCTTTTCAAGTAAAGGTGGTGCGAAAGCGCACCAAATCAAGAGGAAGGTGGAGCAAATCCTAAACAAACTAATCGATATAGGTTTGAAGCCTCTTGTCACTGTCTGTGATCAAGCTACTTCAAATGTGAAGGTCTTAAATACTTTAATTAAGAATACAAAGGAAAATTATGCCAGGGGTGGGCGTGAATATCGTGGGGGATTTTTTGAAATCCAAGAAATGAAAATATTCCCCATTTTTGACCCACCACATTTGTTGAAGGGAATACGCAATAATTTCCTAACAAAAAATTTGTCCTACAGAGAAGACAATACTCAGAAAGTGGCAAAGTGGGAACATATTGTTAAACTTTATGAACTTGACAATGGGTCAAATGTGATACAAGGTCTTCGGGCATTACCTCATTTGACTGATGAGCACATATATGCAAACAAGATTAAGAAAATGAAGGTGAAGTGTGCTACTCAAATATTTAGCCAGCGACTGGCATCAAGCTTGTATTTGGCAGGAAATATAGGTAAGTGTGTATAATTTTTTTTAGATGGAAATTATTTTGTTTTGATCTTTTACAGACACCTTTAAAACTCTGGGAGAGGCAGTACACGACACTTCCAAAATTCTGCTTTTTTTTGATCAGCTATTTGATTCCGTAAATGGGAATCAAAAATTCCCAACTCAGGGGAAAACCCTCAGATGCGGAATTAGCAGTAGCAGCGATCATCTGAGGTTTTGGAAAGAGGAGGCTATACCACTTCTTTCCACAATGGAATTTGTTACACAAAAACCAGGAGACAAAGCCAAACCACCTAGTCTAAAGAACTGGATCTTCACACTGAGGAACATTATAAATATATGGGAATGTTTAAAAGAAGACGGATATGACTATTTATTGGGACGTCATCTCAATCAAGATCCTCTCGAGAACTTCTTTGGTCAAGTTAGGAGCCATGGCATTTTATACACAAATCCAACACCAACAACATTTGAACAAATTTTTAAAACCATGTTGGTAAATTCTACCATAAGCTTATATAGCCCTGGTTTTAATTGTGAAGCCGACGATTGCAAAGTGCTTTTTGCGGGCATTAAACATTTTTTTGGATGTACTGAAAGTGTGGTAGCGCCACCAATGGTATCAGAGGTCACTACAACGATGCATGTAATCATGCATCCACTGGATTTAGGGTCACAGTCACTTCAACTGGCGTTGAGTGAGTTGGCAACAAATTATGTGGCAGGTTTTTTATTGAAGAAGGTTAAATTATTCACCAGAGACTGTGATGACTGTAAAACTTGCCTGTTTGGGGATCAGTCTTCAAGTAGTAATATGCTTATTAACGCACGGGAGTATAAGGGTGGGTGGGCGAAGAGACTGTTTTATCCAAGCGAGGAATTTGCAGTCTGTTTCTATGAAATACACAAGACTATTATTAGAGCCTTAGAAACGGATCCATGCTCAAAAAGTTTGGGCAGTATTTTACATTTAAAAATTTCTGCAGATGTAGATTTTACATTTTTAAAATGCGACTCTCATAAGGATGATCTAAGAAAGTGGTTTTCTACACTTGCCATAAGAACCATTACGCACGCATGGTGTAAGGATGTAAATCGGCTTATGATGGGTAAAGATACCAGACCGTATTCTGGAAAAGATAGAATGAAAATAATCGCTCAAAAAATATATTTGCAACGAAAAAAGAGACAAGCAAAAGGCATAAAAATACTATAAAAGGCTGTGTAAGTGACAGTTATTGTTGTGTTATTATGTATTTATTATATTGTGAGTTTCCTAATAACTGTTGTCATTTTCTTTTACGTTAAAAAAAGTCACGATATTTAATTACATGTGGTCATTGTATTTTTAAGAATTACGATATTCAGTATTGGATAAATTGTACATAAGATACATATATTGTTCAATTTAATTCATAAACCTGGCTTTCACAATGTGATGTATATGTATTGTATCTATCAGAGTACAAAATTTTCTCCATTTTCCTGTCACTTCGAAAAGGACGAAATTTATTGCTCGAAGCTAATAGTGTATCATATTTGAACAAATATACGAGTATGTACTATTTTTATTATTTTTTTTACCATTCAACTTCAAAACCGAAAACGTAATAGTTTATAATCTGTTCAAATTTCGCTCTCAACCGATTAGTTGAGCTACCAACCACCAGAGGCGCTAGTTGGAATGAAACTTTTGTTTAACATGCGCGTTAGTCATCTGTAAGAACTCCCTAATCTGTGGGGGGCGTTATTGGCACAAAATATTAGCGTCAAAATATAGCTCACGTTTTTCATTCAGTTTTCTTTTAATAATAGTTTTTTTAGCAAGATAACGTTTGATGTCGATTGATAAACTGTTAAGGTAGTGTGGATCATAGTTTGTAAGGAGTAGATATCTAAAATAAATTTTATAATCGTAGTCGAACATCGCCAATTTTGTAGAATTAACGTTTTCTAAAAAATAACCAAACTAAACATAATACAGTCATTATAACACTGTTTAATAGCAAAGTCTATGACAATGGATAAATGTTTTTGCTTACTTATTTAGTATTGATTGATATAAAATTAATGTACACGGCGCGGAAATTTAAATGTGGCAGCACGAAAATCAGTCATTTTTAGTTGAACGCTTTCTGCACCAGGAAGCGTTGGGAGGTAATATTTGCGGGACATTTAAAAGTACTTTAACTTTCCTAATCTTTTAACTATTATTATTTAATAAATTCCGGAAGTAAATGTTGTTTTTCTTTACTTAAGAGCATGTGACGGTTAATTTTTGAATAACTATTTCACTCTTAATTAGTCCTGATTAATTTCTTAAAACGACTATATATTTTTAATATTTTAATATACAGCGTGGAAATAAATGATTTTCATCAAGTTCCCTTTGGAATTTTTTCACATGTAAATTTTTCTGTACCGCTCTACTCTTTTTGATTTAGTACTAAATTAGTTCTGTCAATAAATGAAATCAATCTGTCAAACAATTCATATTTTATAAACAATTGTATATTTTGAGGTTATGGTACTGCCTTCTCTATTTTCGTAGAGCGGCCGTCGTGCTTTTACATGGGGAATGCAATGGTAACTTGATGAAAATCATTTATTTCCATCCTGTAGTAATACTTTTTTTTAAACCAGCAAGAACAACTCATATTTCTAAAGATATTTAGCAGTTTTATATTCCCTTTTTTGATTTCAACTACCTTAAATTATTCCTTGGCATTTAAAAATTAAAAATTTCAGTTAAACTTAAAATATTTTGAAAGTTCACTCATGTCTGGCAACACTGTGAGCAGAGAACTGCGATGCGATCATAATGTTTCTATTTACATTTTCAAATTTTAGTTTTAAAGAAATTAATTCCGTTTTGTGGACCGTAGCGCCATCTTTAGGTGTTTATAGTTTCTGAAGCTTCCTATTATTAACACTGGCGGCGATAGCGCGCCCTTAACGTACGAATCTGTAATTTTTGCATCCTCATTTCAACAATGAAAAAACTGGAAATGAGACGGCCGTATATAAGCAAAGTTTATACGAATCTAGCAGACCGTGGCTAAATGTATAAGTAGTAGCATCTTGCGGAGAGTAGAGAAGTTAAGTGCAGGACGTGGCAAAGCTACTAGAGTCACTACATCTACTCACCTAGGCCGCGCTGGTCGAACAGAGTACCGCAAAACGCCGCTATATTGGGGCAGAGAAGGGTGATTTTTAATAATGGACAAATTAAAAAAACGTCAATTATGCTTGGTTAGTCGTAGAGACCCTTCAATTAAGAGTCTGGCCAATGCGTTGCCAAGGTGCCCGCTATTTTATATCACAATATTTTTGATATATTTTGATTTCGACATCCTAATTATAATGTAATTTTACTGTTAAATATGTTTTATATACACAACCCACCGTTTCGTGATCTTTAATTGAGTCAAATACTGTTTACATGCATGCCAATATTTGGTCGTGTAACTATTCCTGCACTTTTCAAATTTGGCGCCACGTGTTGTGATATAAAATGGCTGCCTTGGCCAGACTCTGATTAAAGGGTTTCTAGTTAGTCGAAGTATGCAACACTATCTTGTAGCAGACCTAGAGTATTGCTCTGGAAAATTCAGCTGCGTGATCGCTTGTTTGGAAGATTCGAGTACTTTCGCGAGTTTTCGAATATGTTCTACGCACCAAGGAGAAGGCGTCTACGGACAGCCAGGCAGTTTTGCCCCCGCTTGCACACTTCACGCATAATATGAACAGAATTTCTTAAAAGGCGGTATTCTGTCTTCCGTCTACGGACTGACGAATAGTAATAGTTACACATTGAAATTACTCGATATGTAGCTGATGTATAATTTTTAGGTTACATATGCATTCTAATTAAAGGTTTGTAAGGACATTACTAAATTTATTATTTACCATATATTATTTTTTAATTAGGAACTACACTATTACAAATTTCTAAGGACATAATTATAATTATTAGACACACACATATATTATTATATGTAATCAAGCTATAAAGAAATCAGGCACAGATTCCTAAAAAATATCACGTTTTCATATTTTACAATTTTATAACCAAGACGAATACAATACCACAATGTTCGTAGTGAAGTGGAGTGCGCAAGCGAGGGCAAAACTTTCAAGACAGTTCCAAAGTTTGAATTCGGAGCGACAAGTGCAATCTGAAAAGTGGAATATAGAGCGACTAGTGTGTTTTGCGACTATAGTTTCTTAGTGAAAATAAAGTGTTTAATTTAATTAAAAGTTTCAAAGATAAATCGAGTTCATTTTGTTTACTCAGAAGCGCTGCTCTTAATAGTATTAATTGGCATTATTTTGGTTTGTATTTACGATCCTTTTGTGTGGATTTGTATAAATATGGAAAAGAAACGACAGACAGATAGTGAGTGCAGAACATTTAAAAGAGCAATGGGGATATCAATATTTCGTGATTGAGTCAAGTAATAAGGGAATGTGTACAATTTGCCATGATGCGACGCCCTTCGGTAGGAGAATATATCGTTGATGCGGTCCGGTCTCGAGCGCCAGTACTTTTTACCGGAGTACACTCGTTAGCGGCGGGACCCAGGGTAGCTTCAGTGAAGACTCGGTGTCCAGGGCTCTTCGTCCAGGATTAAACGGCTCACACTTACGGGTTATTATTACTATTATTCAAATAAAACACCACTTCAGCAAACCTTTAGTTTATTAATCACAATATCGTGTGCTACATATAAATAGCCAGATTACCATGCCAAGCCAAATTACTATGCCAAGCCAAATTATTATGGTAAGCCAAACTATTATGCCAAGCCAAACTAACACCTTAAGCACTGATATGGGTTGCAGGAAAAGGGTTGGAAATGGTTACGGTGCAACTATATGCAAGCAGGGTGAGGCGGTTAAATACACTATGTGTCGGTTCGGTGTGTTCGGTATGGTCGTATTCGGGAATGTTCGGTACGGTTGTATTCGGTAATGTTCGGTACGGTTGTATTCGGGAACAAACCTGTTCCTTGGTGGAACAGGTTTGGAGGAGATGTTGACGGATAAACGTAAGTCGGTTAGCAAAGCAAGGAAAAACTTTCAACTCGAACGAAACGAGGACAGAAGAGAACAGAAGTATACAAGAATGAGAGGGCAGAATACAAGAGAATGATAGAAGACGAAAGGGAAAAATCCTTCAGGCAGTTTTGTGCAGAAAGTACTAGGGAGGACCCTTGGGCTCTTCCTTTCAAGATAATAAAACAAAAGGGAAGATCAGCGAACACGCTTAGAAATATTCAGAGGGAAGACATGGGCAGCGAATGCCGAAGAGATCCACCGCGAACTGATTTCCAAATTTTTTCCAGAGGATGAAGTAGAAGAAGATACAATACAGCACGGTGAAATACGCAGGGATGGGACGTACTGGGGACCGCTTAGGGATGATGATATTACTCTCCAAGAAATTCGAAATATCATACAAGAATTGCCGTTGAGGAAAGCTGTGGGCAGGGACGGTATCACCAATGATATAAATAAAAGAGCTTGGATCCGCATCGAACGACCGATGCTCGATATTTATAACTGATGCCTACAAATGGGTACCTTTCCTAAGCTTTGGATAAAATCTACAATTGTTTGGATACCGAAAGGTGAGGGTAAGGGGGTCAGATCCATCTGGCTTCTCCCGGTTTTAGGTAAGATACTCGATAAGATCCTTTCTAGGCGTTTAAGCTACTTCCTGGAGCGTAACAGTATGCTCTCCGATAAACAGCACGGTTTTAGGGCCAATAGAACTACGGTTGGAGCTATTGGGGCCATGGTTGGGAAGATTAAGAATAACAAGAATAGGAAGAACCATTCACTAGTGGTCGCTTTGGACATGCAGAATGCATTTATAGGGCGTGGTACCCCAGAATACTACAAGCACTTAAACGCATGGAATCAGATTGGAATGGCGTCATGACAAAATTGCGCCACACTTTTGGCCCTAAGAAGCCACCGCCCAAGATTTATCGGGAATTGTTTGCCCGCGAACAAGTAGAAGAAATTACAGACGTGTTTGTCTGCAACGCGAGGGCGTTATTGGCTAAATTGCCGCCAAACACTTTATCGGAGGAAGTAAAACTGCGAATTCCGAAAGCAAAGAACGAGTCCATTCCATACAAAGGCTCCGTTGTAAGTTTTGTAAGAATTTTGGTCACACAAAAACTGAATGCAAAAAGCTAAAAAGAGAAAAGGAACAGCCTGAAAGATTGCCAGATAAAACAAAAAGGATGCGGTACTCACGGATATATTCGCTCGAAGTGCCCAACCTGTAAAGCGAAAACAGAAAATCAAGAACCTATCAGTGAAAATTGTTTAGCGCTTTTAGAAACTTCAGTAAACCCTACGCCAAAACCGTCACTTCCTTTGTTACCAGTAACTATTGCCGGTCACGAAGGCGTCGGTTACGCAGACTCAGGAGCATAAGTCTCGATAGTAGACCACAAGTTATACGAAATTCTTAAGAATACAGGCCATACCTTTACTGAATCTGTTGCATGAATCGCTTATGTTGATGACGAACGGAAACAAGAGAAAACTCTTCTTGTAACCACCGAAGTTACAGTAGAAACGAAGACATTGAAGGTTAAATTTATGGTAATACCACATTTAACGGGAAACCATACCCTGTTCGGAGTGGATATGCTAATTGGTATCGTTCTGAATATAGCTCAGAAGCAGTAGTGTTTCGACGAAACATCAGAAACTATGTACACTTTCGTTGAAGAGATGTGCATACCTGTCTGTAAACTACTCCTTCCAGTCAATGAAGAGTGTCTACGATCAGAAGAGAGCACCAACCTAACTGAAGCCCAGAAACAACAACTCAGTGTTGCTCTGGCAAAGTATCGAGATACCTTCGAAGAAGGGGGAGACCACGGATTTCGCCGTCCATGAAATTAACACAGGAGACGCAAAACTCTCAGTCCCACAATATCCGATCACAGGAAAGACTGACAACGATGGATAACGGCGAAGATGTTGGATGCGTTGTAGTACGAGTAAAACAAAACCCGCCTCTTTTCAGATCCACCCCCGAAATATAGCTTTCGGGGGCGCTTGTGTAGCACCAAGCAATAAGTCGACTTAACCGTCCACTAAGGAGCCCCCTGTGAAAGGGGGCGGCCACCCGGGGATAGGGAGGAAGGTAAGGACAGACAGCTGCCAGTTAAGTCGAGGGAGATCTAATAGTCGGGCGAGCCAGCTTATATACCCAAGAATAGGTGGGGCTGCGCGTTGCGCTAGCGAGTGCCAACGGCTAAGAGGGAAAGGACGGGTGGGGACGCGAGACTTGCTCTTCTCGGAGAAGAGCGGGGTCACGCGGCGAAACCTGCATGGTAGTTTTAAATAGTAATTACATATACAAATAAATTATACTCCGACATAAGTAACTTCGATACAATGAAACAATATCAGTCATCAAAAAATACAATATAAAACGTCATTACGAGTATGAGATTAAACATTCTCAGAATTACTTCAAAATTTACAGGAAGTCTGTGGCTAGCGCCAGCGCCGGGAGTCGAACCCGGGCTGCTTGGGTGAGAGTCCGGCACGCCAGACATTACACTACCAAGGCTGTAAATTAAGGATTGCAGTAGCAGATCAAATGTGTCCAGAAAAAGCTAATTTATTTAAAAACATCAGTTTGTCAGCAAACACTGTGGCTCGAAGACTAGATGACATTGCAGAAAATATATTAACTCAATTATCTGTCAAAAATCGACAAAGAGAGGTTGGATGAGTCAACGGATGTTTCAGATACTGGCCAGGTGTTACTTTTTATTCGAGGGATAGATAATAATTATGAAGTGTATGAAGAGCAGCTTCTTGACGTATATAGCATTCACGGCATGACCACCGGAGAAGATATTTTTAAAGGAGTTGAACATGCTGTTCAGAAAAGCAATCTTCAATGGAAAGACTTGAAGTGTAACATATCACTACTGATGGTGGCAAAAACATGCTTGGGAAAAATAAAGGTGTCGTTGCTCTCGTATCAAAGGCCGTATAAAATGACGGTGGTTCAAAACCATTAATCGTACATTGCATCATGTATCAACAGTGTTTGTGTGGAAAATACTTGGAAATGGATGGAGCATAAAATCTCAAAAATATTTCTGACCAAAAGCTTTTTCAAACAGGTACAATTTTAGGGTTACAATTTTAATGACTCATATTTATTTGCCGTAAATATTAATTACATTTTTAACATACTTTTAAGGCCATGCAGTATGGACTTGAAACAGAAGGAGAAGCAAGAGAAGTGTACAGAAGCAAATTAAAGTACAATGTGATAGAGACAGGATTGATAATAATCTGTGAAACGCATCCGTGGCTGGCATACTCTCGAGACGGAATAGTTTTAAAAAATTCAATCCCCAAAAAATTGTCGGAAATAAAATGCCCTGTAATAGGTAAGTTAAAAAAAATCAAAGAATTTAGAAAATAAATTAGCTATACTTTAAAAATTTGTTTTAAGGTAAGGAAAAACCAGAAATATGCTTTATACAAGAATGCAATTTCTTAGTGCTTGAGAATTACAGATGAAGTTTGAAAGAAAATCATCCGTACTATGCGCAGGTCCAGTTGGGCATGGCTATATTAAACCTCAAGGAATGTGATTTTATTGTTTATTCACGATGTTCAAAGACTTTTTTAAATATTATTGTACTTTTACTTTTTGTATATTATTGAGTAAGATAATATGTAAGGGTAAACTAACTTATCATAATCCAAAAGTTAAATTGGTAGTGTTTACGAATGGTACCTAAGTAACAAATATGTTTGTATGTACTGAGGTGATATAAATGATAAAATAAAATAAAGAAATTTTTTTCTCACGTTGACGTCATAAAATATCTGCGGTGAAATCTAATAAAATAAAAAAATACATCCCAATATTTTTCCGTTTTCCCAATTGGCTAACTCAGGTTTAATTCGATAGAGCATGAAATAAATGAACTAATAAAATCTTATTGATTCTTATACCTGGAAGAAAAGAACTTAACGTAAACAGTAAAGTAAAATAGGAAATTCTTCCCCGATCTTGCTCAAATGTGTTAATTAGTCGTTAATAACCTGACCTAGGGCTATAATAGTTCTCCATTTGAGCAAACTGACATCAATCATGTAATCAAATAAAAATATTTACAAATGTTAAGATAAATTTAATTTATGATAATTAAACTTTAATAAAGAAATTTAAATTGTTTTATCGTAAGAATTTAATTATTTAAAAACCTTTAAAATGAGAAAAATGAATTCTGAAATTATTCAGATTGTCTTTATAATTTTGTTATTGTAAAATTTAATCAAAACCTTTTATTTTGACCAACCTTGTATATAAAGTACGTCGAGATCCACTTCAATGTTATTTAAAATTGGTAGTCTGCTTTGAATTCTGTCAGCCGACTTTTATAAACTGTTAATCCATCGATTATTCAAAACGATAATGAAAATAAATCTTCTTGAATTTATTTTAAAAAATAACTCGTTCACAATTCCATATAATTGTTGATTAACGAATAAATCTTCTTTTAATTTTAAAATATCCAGGTAAATTATTATTATACTTTTCCTTTGTTGACATAAACATATGATTGTTACATAACCACACTTATTTTATAGACTTTTAATCTCGAGTCGAGCGTGGGTTCTCCAAGAGCGCTTTATCGACTGAAATTGTAAATTTTTGCTGGGCTTTATATATGATTTGACAAAACAAATGAAGATTATGTCAATTTTTAGAAACATCCGTATCTCGAATGTTTTTGATGACGTCACTTTACCAAAACAGCTGATAATAATTAACACCAATCTTAATTCTAAAAAGACAGGATTGTAGCTGGCAAAATAACGATGAAAACAATATCAGACACTTATATTCTACAGTTTACCATAGCTTAGAAAATTAACAAAAACGATTGACGATGAACAAATCTCATTAGGAGTTAATTATGAACAACACTCACTAAATCCAGCTTAATCCTTTACAAAATGAATACATAATTACACTATGTAACTGATACATAAGAAACATAAGAAAAAACACACATAAAAATTCCTCTCTACGATTTGATAGACAAAACAATGCTTATACAAGATCCATCAACATCAACTTAAATGAAGTTAAATTATAGTCAACTTGTCCAGCATACAGTCCTCCCAGTGTTTGAGTTAAAACAATGGTGAAAAATGTTATATAAGATTCAATATTTGGAAAAATCGAAGCATATCAGCAAAGCCGAAACCTTCATTAAAATAAACGCTCTTTATTATTATACTAGATATTATAAGTTTATTGTGCTAGAGTAGTCATTACAAAATTAACCTAATTTACATATTTTTAGTTAAATATTAGCCCGAAACTGAGTCAGTCTCATCGAAAACAGAAAAAATCTTCATACGTTATCGATCGTTGACCTTAAATTTAATAAGGAAAATTAAATCTTTCAGACAAATGGAAAACCATCCTAATATGTGACTTGGGTTGCATAAAACATATATTATTATGAAACAATCTAAATGATTGATATCCTTTTTATAAATCAGACTTTTTATATATAAAAATTGAGGTTACGTCTTCATGAAATTTATCCTGCTTGATTTCTATTTAAAAAATTGATAAATCTATCTGTGACCTAACATGTAGCCTTTAGATTAAATAGACCTAACATCCTAGCATGTCTATCCTTTATCTTATTCTATTGCATGAAATAATTATTTTTATGTTTACGATCATATCGTCCAATAAATTTTCAATGAGATGAATTCGTATCATCTCAGTACCAATATTAAAAATACATATTTCATATTTATTAAATACATGTAATATAAAAAAATAAGTAAAAAAGTCTAACAATCAGTTGAAAATCATGAGAGAATTTATTAAGCTATTCATTTATTATTATTATTACTAGTATAACTATATTTATGTACGTCTACTATTCGCCAAGATTTTTAAAATATTACAAATTGTTTTGTATAGTTTTCTTATTTCAAAAACAGTAGTTAAAAACATTTTCAGTAACACTACACAGAACCTATTATACTCTGTATGCACTAGTCGCTCTTGTTCCTAGCTGCATTTATGCAACTATATATCAAGATCTTTTTAATTTTATCCATTTATTAATTATTTATTCTCATACATAGCCTTGGTAGTGTAGTGACTAGCGTTAGACTAGGTTTCTCTCCCAAGCGACCCGAGATTGACTCTCGGTGCCGGCAAATCTGGTTAACAGCTTTGTTACTTAGCTGTAACAAAAATGTGGGATTTGTGCTATAACATCTATAAGTCGGCTGCAGCTGCACGATGGGCCTGCATAATAATAATAATAATAATCCTACTCCCTCCTGCACAAGCCTTATATAGTCGGACAGCTAGCGGACACGACCGTTTCACAACTCCGTAATGGATAAAAACTCTTTTTTTTATCTGTATTCATAGAATATGAGTAGGAAAACCCTTGTCTGGCAGGGCATCCCGTCTGATTTATTGACGAAGAGATCAAATAGTGTGGTAATAATGTTACATTTAAAACACATATGTAATGGTTTTTTAATTCTTATATGAATCAAAACACTGAAAAACGATAGCAAACTTGCCAGACAAATATTCCTCTGATTAATTATTGCCAGACCAACACTAATTAATTAACTATTCAAAGATTCCAAGTATAAGTGTAATGTCTGTCTTTTTTTACTAATAGTCCGGTTTCCTAGAGAAAAATTCCTCGGAATTCGCCTTTTGGGCACCGATTTTGATGATTTTTTTTAAATTGTACGTAATCGACTATATTTCAAAGTCTAAATGTTGGATTTGTCCGCTAACGCTCTGTTTAATTGTTATTAACAAATTATTATTTTTTCCATAAGAGGCTAATTAATAAATAAATAATTTCCTCCAGTTTTTATTATAATTGGATAAAATTAGGTACTTATAGCTTTTTCGGGGCCCAAATCGGTCAAAAATGCAAAATGGCGGCTACAAGTGGCCGCTGAGGTCAGACATTAATTATTTGAAATGGCAAATGAAAAATAGTGTATGTTATAGTTATTTACGTATTAAGATCTGTTAAGATAGCTATAATGGCCAAGGAAGCTGTTTAAAGCTTTAATGCTTCCGCGATCGGAAAAGCGGGTCGTTAAAAAAGGCCGTCTGTTGAAACCTTTTTAACAGCCAGTGGCGGCTCGTGGGTTTTTCAGAGGGTGGGCACAATAAATAAATTAAAACCGTAAAAAACTTACCTTTTATTTAAAGGTAAAGTCCATTCTTCTATTTTTCTTGTGGCTAAATAGCTCAATAACTTTGTTGTCGAAATCGGGAATGGACTGGATAAATTGTTTTTCGATTGATAAAACTACTAGCGCATTAAGTCTATCCTGTGACATGGTATTTCTTAAAAAAGTCTTTATACGGTTCAAAGTGGAAAAGCATCGTTCACATTCACTGGTTGACATTGGCGTCATTCAAATAATATCAACTAGTTTGTAAGTTTCTGTAAACACTTTTCATAAGATTGTTGTCGGACAGAAACACTAAAAGTGACAAGACATCTTCTGTATGGCACATATCGTCTCGTTCGTAAAGTGCTGTAAGTTCAGATTTTAATTTTACATTATCGAAAACAGGATAAGATTGCACAGTTGAGTTAAAATAATTATGAGGAAATTTAAGTCTGTAAATTTTAAAGTTCTCAGTACACAATAATTTTGCTGCAGTTAAATGGTCTTTAAAATCGAACCTGTCTTTAATAATGAAATAAATAAAGATTATAACACTTTAATAACACTTCTGGTATCTCGATGAGCTGTAGGTTTGTGTCTTTTTCTGGCAGGTTCTTCTTCATCTTCAGGTTGTAAGCTATCAGTGGAAGATCTAAGGCGAATAACTTGCTGTTCAAACTGTTTAACAGCATTTTGCACTTGTACGCTCTCAATTCCCCTTGTTTGTGCTTGATTAAAGAATATTTCAACATGTGGCATAATGAAATGGAAAAATTTTAACCAGTAAAGAAACTCGAGGCTATTTAAGAAAAATAAAAGCCCGCTTGCTTCGCCCAATGTTGTGGAATCCATATTATTATCATCTAAAATTTGTTCTAAACACTCTTTAAAAGAATCTTTGTATTCAAACAAAGTAGCAGTGCAGTGCAGCTCGAGGCAATCTTCGATTGACAACCTCATCAAGAATTGCTGTACGTTTTGTTGAGCGAGAAAAGAAGCTAGAAAATATTTTAATTTTTTTATGACATTGTGCTGCTCGTTTCATAATCAAGTTAAACTGATGCGCATAACAATGAATGAAATGTGCGTATGGGAATGTCTCTTTGATGATAGCCTGAACACCTTTATTTTTACCACTCATCACTGATGCGCCATCATAACTTTGGGCAATTAATTTTGATCTGTCCGAAGGAGATTTTAATATGATTTGCAATTCATCTAACAATGTTTTTGATAATATTTCAGCTGTGTAGCCATCCGGCTTAATAAAGGTCCAAAAACGTTCACAAATTGTTCCACTAACAACATAGCGAATTATAATAGCCATTTGCTGCTGAATAGAAGAGCCTGTTGTTTCGTCGGCTTCTAAAGCCACAAAATTTGCAAATTTAACTTCTTTTATTATTTCGTCTCTATAAACTTCAAGCATAACATCCAATAATTCGTTTTGAATGGTTTTCGAACTGCCTTTAAATACTTTTAGATTCGTTGATATGTATTGCAAGAACAGAATCTAATTCCACAGCAAAATTAATTAAACCAATATAAATACCTGGATTTCTCGACGAAGTCTTCTTGTCATGACCTCGCAAGCCTAATTCCAAAGCTCCACAAAACTTTATACACATTATTAGACGACGCAAAATGTGACGATTTTTTTCTACCTGTTGATTATGTTCTAATTTATGTCGCAAATATGCACTTTCTAATTGTTCACGTATGTCAGTTTTTCCTAAAACACGAAAGTCCATACACGCTTTTAGACGAGTCACAGAATTTTCATGTTTTTTCGTCCTTTCAGCTATATGTTTTAAATCGTTTAACTTCTGTATTAAATATTAAACAAACAAAGCAAAACAATTTATTTGTGACGGAACAACCACACATCCATTCATATTTCTCGTATATATTTTTATTAAAAACTCTCTTATACGTTCTAGTTTTACTTGTAGATTGGTAATTAATTTGTAAATCAGGAATAGGTCTGCCTTTTTGTTTAATTAAACGTTTTTGCTCAAACGGCACTGGATTGCTTTTTAACAGATACTGAACAGAATTTATTTCTGGATTCAGATCCATTTCTATTAATAAACAAATAACAAATAAACACACTACAATCACATTAAATTAAAACCTCGATTAAAATTAAAAACTAAAAAAACCACTTTTAACTAAAGTTAAAACAAAAGTTTGTTTACACAACTATTTTGCGAGTCGTGACAAAATAAAACAGACAACGCCAATACTGATACAGTGAGACTTAAGGTAGAAAGTCACCCAAACCTTACAACTCAAGAATTACATAATTTAAGTATATTTGGTAAATTCAATGTTGCTCTTTCGATTGATACCCGAAAAACGGCATTTCACCACGTATATACCGAGAAAACGATTAACAAAGTTGCAGTCAAATACATTGATGTATATGGGTTTACACAGTATGCCCAAGAACAACTTAAAAGTTTTATATTTAAACAACTCACCATGTATATGAAAAACTACGTAACAATAGTTTAGAAATTGTATTTTATATTGACGTTAAAAAAACTGCAGTTTACCTCTTAGTTATTGAGATATTTCGATTATAAACTTGTATTCCAGCTGTAACCGGAAACTGATAACTGAAGTCCCTGCACATGCAAAACCCTATTATATGATCTGGCAACGTTGCTTCGCGCGGAAATTCAAATTTGATATGTTAGATGAATTTATGTTGGTATTTTTTATATTACTTGAAAATAATGATATACGTAAATAAATTAAATAGATGAAATCAAATATAATAAATAAAATTGAATGAAATAAAATGAAAATTGTATTAACATTGATTTTTCTCATTACTTTTACGTGATCCCAGACGTGGTTCGGCGATGTGGTCGCGGACTACTGAGTGCGTGCTCTATATTAAAGAGACTTTGAGTGGACAAATCAGTCTAATTTTTGATTAATAAGTGAGTAAATATGAAGTTCATTAGTAACCGTTTATATGTGTATAAAAAGGATCGAAGTTCTGTACTGCAATATTGAAAAACAGTGATAAACTTACAACGGCCTTTTTATTGTTAGTTCCCGCTCTTGAAGCAAAGCTTTCTCGCAACTTTTTCTCGCTACTTGACTTCTCTATAATATCCCCTGCTTGCTTCAACGTTGTTTTGCTCAAAAATCGCATTGATTTGACGCCCCAATACCGGCATCGATCATCGTTGAAGATCAATTTTTGATTAATTAATGTTATACACAAAAAATTATAATGAAAATAGGAAATAGTATTAAGAATCTTCTACCTGCTGCAAGTTTTATATTCAAAACATGACGTTTTGTAGAATCATCATTGGGGGAGTATGTTTCTGATCTGTGAACGTATTTGACAACTTGGCAAGAAGGGCAGCGAATCGACCAAATTGAAGCTATACCACACACTTGTTCTTTTATGATGTCATCAAAAAATAATTTTTGGTCACAATCATATTCATAACACCGCATAAAACTATTTAACGTGCAGCAGTCAATAATTTTTACCAAACTCTAACCTCACTTTGGTTTTACGTCAAATACTGATCGTACATTGCGTTGCCAAATCTTACACATCAATGTATACTACGTTAGTAAAGCGAACAACGATGTTATCATTATTAATTTGTTTTCTGATTTAAAATGACAATTTTTGTGTGCTAAACAACAAATAAATAATTTTTTAATTTTCTATAATGTTCATATGTAAATTAAAATTTGTTGATTTTATTCATATACAGCAGCTAGCTTGACTTTAGATTTGGGTGACTTTCTACCTTAAACAGATCTGTGGCCTGCGTTGGAGACTCCGCGATCTGTGCCCCTGGTCGGCTTAAATCGGCGAATTTTACTTCAACCGAATAATGTCGAACGTCGTAAACTAAGTCACGTTTGGAGACAGATTCTTTCGTGCCCCGGTAATAAACTCTG
Source organism: Agrypnus murinus (assembly GCA_929113105.1). Classification (NCBI taxonomy): domain Eukaryota; kingdom Metazoa; phylum Arthropoda; class Insecta; order Coleoptera; family Elateridae; genus Agrypnus; species Agrypnus murinus. The sequence goes on from OV816027.1 coordinate 141,905,010, forward strand.
ATATAGGTAACCGATAATAAGATTACAAAAAAAATTGTAAAATTATAATAGCGTCATATATTTCCTAGTCACATGCACAGTGAAGGATGGTCACGTGCCTTTGTGCCCCTTAGGACTAACCGACAGTGTTAACAGCCCTGAGTGTTAACAGGGTGTTATTGACAGCTTAACGGTTGTCAAGTGTTTGAACGTTATTCCTTGTACAATAACATAGTATGGCGAAAAGCTAAAAAATGACCTAGATGCAAAGTACCGGTCACAAAATGGCCGCTAAAATTTAAAAATGGTATGAGTATCTCGAAACAAGGGAAGCTATAGTTTACTAGACAGAGAAAGTTTTACACTAACATTTTAGCCATCAATATACAACACGAAACTTTTGCGTAGAATATTTTCTTAAGGGGCCGGTATTATAAAACTTTTTACTTCCTAGATAAAATTTCCTTTGAGAGTAAATTAATTTATTCTGTCAATTTGCATATGAAATTGACAGAACAAATGAATTTACTCTCAAAGTAAATTTTATCTAGGAAGTAAAAAGTTTTATAATACCGGCCCTATACACTTTAATACTAAATATTTATATACAACATTCAGAAACTATTACACCCCACAGAATTTTGATCAAAGAAATTGGACACGATTTTTTTACACTACATTATTTAAAAGCGTTTGAAACCGTTGTATCAAAATTGTAGTGTAAAAAATCGTTTGATTTCTGTGGTCAAAAGTCTGTGTTTAAAGCTGGGCTGCTAAAGTTACTGTATGTTTATTTTAAGTGTAGTGTACAGTCATACCGTAAATTTGCATTTTCCAGACTGTAATCGCTACCGTAAACATGGATAATACGATACAGTATGAAATAAAAATATTTAAAGTAAAGTGAATCATCCACAATGTCTTCTGAACGAGGTTGCTCTTCTGAAGAGAGACTATGTTGTTGGACCTGATCCACGAATGGAAACGGAAACATCACCACCAAATAAAAATGAATTCAACTTAAAACAAATCAAACTAGTTTGATTTGTTTTAAAATCAAACTAGTTTGTTTATTTTGTGGGATGGCACGAAAGACGTACAAAAGGAAAATTTTAAAGTTTGTCACTTGCAAAGTATCATCTTTTGATGATATTAAAAATTATGCTAATATTGTAAATGATAGGTTACTTACTTGAAAGGATAAAATTGATGAGTTCGACGTTCGACACTATACCGTATAATATCAGTTGTAAATTATTTGTAGCACATAAAGCAAAATCACTCGAGACTGAACAAAAGTCTGAACGACAGATTTTACGAGCTAATTATAAAGCATCTTATGCAGAGTTGTGTACATTCATCAACAATGTTCTCCGTGTTACATCGTATGTTCCAAGATATTTTATCCCAGATATCAGAACGTAATATTGACAGCGACGATGAACATTACTCCCATTCTTACTTAGGAATCTAAAATAAAAAAAACGTTTAACACAAAAATTACAATAGTTAAAGTACATAATAAAAAAATAATCGTCCCAGCAGGCAATTTAGATATTATAGATTTTGTATTAGCACCATTGGAAGATAGTGACCGGTTTCACAAAGCTTGATTAAGTTCTGATTAGCTTAATCGTGATTAAATTTGAAATCCAGAAATTTCATTGGTTGACATTTAAGAGATCTGAGATTTTATCCAATTATATTTCTGGATTTCCAAATTTAATCAGAATTAGGTTAATTAGAACTTAATCAGCCTTTGAGAAACCGGCCAGAGGACATCTTGATGAAAGCAGCTCTGATCTTGCGACGAGAGATATTAAATATAAAAAAAAACCTTTACCATCAGAATTAACTGTTCCAGATGTTAAAATAGGTGAATGTTCAGTACCAAATTCACTTCATAACTTTTATACAACTATGATGGTCGGTACACGTTGTTACGTGCTAATTTCGTAGCACCCTGTATAGCTATGCTTTTGTGTTAGTTTGTATAGCGTTTACGGATTTTCGCATTTTCTCTCCGTTTAGTTGCCATTTTCTTTGAAACTAACTTCCTGTTGTTGATAAGAGACTGCACTTCGTTTTCGTTCGATTATGGAGCTACTTCTTTAAAAAGAATATTTTAGTGGCATCACCGTTAAATTAGTTTTTCCTTTATGTCGTGATATGGGAATTGCATTTGTGCAGATCTATAATTAATTTTGTGATGATTTTCAAGTTTATTGGTAACCGCAAGGGAATTTTTCCACAGGTTCTTTTTTGAAGGTTAGAAACACGACCTCGTAAGTTTATAGATTAACTTTTCTTTACATTCAGTTTCTTATACTATAATTCTTTCACAGGATTTGATATTATAATCAACGTTAGCCGCATTTGGAAGCGGTATAACTCTTTCAGAAGGTCACCTTTTATCTAAGGTATTTTATTCAATGTTTGCTTGGTGCATTTTGGTAATTTGGTTTTGTTTGTTACAGACCTTTTTTATTTTTCTCTAATAAATCTTACGTTAACTTCATACACTACGATGTATATTTGGCTTGTTAAAAGACCATTACGCTGACTTGGTTGCTGTTGTCTCGTTGGATCACGCTACGTTCGATCTGGTTGGTGACGTTCCTCTTCAGTTCGAAGAACATACATCTGTATCGTGAGTCAGTTATATTGTAGCAACTATTTATAACATCAATAACGTTTGACAACCTTTATTGTATTTAAAGCATTACTGTATATTTATACATATATTATAATTTTATGTGTTAAATGGTTTTCCCTCAGTGTGTGTAGCACTTATATCTACGTATCTATTTCATATATATAATTTTGTCACATATTATTTATTCTATTACATTGTTAGGAAATTTGCGAGTGAATACGTATAACCTTTGCTCCGTATATGTTAAACAATTAAAATCTGACGATTAATGATTGCGCCATCTATTCACTGATATTCGTGTTAGTTTACCGTGCTATTACATTTTGAGACTTGAAGTTGTAAGATTTAAAGTAAATAGTCTCGCTCGCATCAATCCTCACCCCGATCAAATTTGTATATAGAAATCAATAATAACTTGCATTTAATTTTTGCTAAGGCTATATATCCTTGATTAAGATATAACCATGCATGATTGATTTACTTTAATTGACCTACTTGCTAATTTGTTTATTTAATTGATAATAAAGCACTGTACATCCCTTATATGAAGACTTATTATTTATATGTGTGGTATTTGGAGTTTATATTTTCAGCTATCTAGGAGCCAATATTGGGAAATGTCGATCACATTGGTAGTAGTCGCAAATGTGTTGTTCTTTTCAGATTTTGTCGGCCAATACTGTAGCTATTTTAGACGATTCTTGGCGCCCATTACAGAAGACCTTTAGTGAGACCCACGACCTCACACTAGTTAGCTGGCAACCGACCCATTTAACTGCGGTTAAAGGTTGTTACCGTTTCCCAATCAGCAGTCCCCATTTTGTGGGTAACAACTTAAGACTTTGACCCCAACGTGCAGGGCCAACTGTTATTTCGGCACACAATGTGCAGGGCCAACTGGAATTTTGGCACTCAATTTGCAGGCAACTTATTTTTGGTGCCTGAAATCGTTGTCTTTGAATCTTTTGTTGAATATTTTGTAGACATTCATTATTGTTTAGTATTTGATTGATTTATTATTGATTGGTTATAGTTTTAGTGGATTATTATATTATCGATTTCTTATAAGTTTGATGATTATTTGTTAGTCAAGGTTATTATTGGTTAATATTATATAGGTGTAGTTTGGGTTGCCTATCCCCGAGTTTGTATTATTAGTTTATAGGATTGTTACTTTTGGGTAATTCAATTATTTGCCTGTGCATTTATTGGTTACCTTATTATTTTGGTTAAGGTTATTTATTATTTGCCTTTGATTATTTATTTTTTTTAATATTTATTTCTCATTATAATTATTAATTAATATTATTGTATGTCGTGGATTAGTATGGAGGATTAATCGACGAAATTAATTAGGAACTAGGAATCCGTGGTATTGCCATGATTGATTGCCATGGGTACTGTACATGATAAGAGGCGTTTGCTTCGAGCAGCCCCAGATACTGAGAAAATCTGTGGGTTAAATATTTCTGCTGTAGATGTGGACATTAATGAAGAGTTAATTACCTGTAATGAAAAATTGATGGTACTCTCTCATCAAGTAAATAATTTGTTAGTTCCCATTCGTGACACCGAATACCGCAAGATTAAAACGCGTTTACTTTATGTTTATGATCGTTTATCTAGAATAGATCCAAGTGATGCTGAATTACAACATGAAAGAAGCCGTTTAAGCAACATTTTAGGTTATAAGAAGTGCTTGAAGCTAAACTTGTAGGAAAGCTTGTTCGAGTTGTTCCTGAGTCGTAGTTTCAACCCGATGCAGATTTGATCTCGTTTGCCGATGATGAAGTTGGTGGACAAATCTTTCACGGCCACCCACGACTCGACCTATTATTTCTACTGCACCTGTAAGTGACCAAGATTTATTCTTTTCTCGTGCACCTGTTACTTCAACGGTTCAATTTAGTCAACCACCTTTTGCCTATGTGAATGCACAATCTACTGAAGATTTTATCCCTTTTCAGAATCTAGATCCTTTTGCAGTAACTGGACATTCGATTGCAGCTAGCAGTACCAATGCAGGAAGACATATTACTTCTTTTTAGCCTTCTAGGGGAAGTTCTAATTATTTAGAAATTCACAAATGGAACTTGCAATTTAATGGACTCTGGTCTTTCTTGTTTTTAGAGTGTGTAGAAGAGAAGCCGAACATGAATGAAACTTTGTTGGCAATTGAAAGTGAAAAACGAGCTGAAAATAAAGGATTTAATGCTGCTTAAAAAGCTGGATTTATTGTGGTTGATATTTTACCATGATTATATTTCATAATTTGCGCAGATAAATCCTAAAAACAGCGAATCGGTTATCTTACGTCTATCAATTTTTCTCCAACTAAGAACGCTGTCGTAATCCAGACACTAATTGAGAGCCAAAAAATCGCTAAAGAATGTTCACAGCGTTACATTCAAGTTTCTTTCGACTTAGCAATAGCTAAAATAGCTAATCAAATTCAATCTACCGAAGCACCTAAATTTAGCAACATTTTCATTCATTTGGGGTCGTTTCATGTCATGATGGCATATTTCAAAGTTATAGGTAAATTTATTACGGACTGTGGTCTCTCAAATATGATGATTGAAAGTGATTTATTAGCTTCTGGATCAGTCAATGGTTTCCTCACCAATAAACATTTTAACCGTTACAAAAGACTCCATCCCATCGTTTCGTTAAGCCTTCCAATACTTCATTTTAAATGTTACTTAAAGTCAAATGATATTGAAATTTCAGAAGATATGATAGCTGCGATTGAAGAATTTAAATTATGTGCAAAGATTTAGATGTAACCAAAAAAGAGGAAAATTTGTAAAAAATTGATATCAGATTACAATAAATTCACAGACGACACAATTACAGGCAAGCACGGTAAAACTGCACAGCTCTATTTGGTATTATATAAAATTAATTGGCCATTATCAAATGCTATCGAGAAATATTCGAACTGCTGATTTTCAAATGTTTAAATCTATTTTGTCACAGATCGCTAGCTTATTTCTCAGATTTAACTAACCAAATTACTCGCGTTGGTTAATAAAATATCACGATAATTTGCTCAGAGTTGAAGATGCATCCGCATCCGGGCCTGCTAGACGAATTGAAGGTTTTTTTTGGAATGCAGAGGACTGAGAAACCATTTTCCAGGCAACCTATCGACCTCACGTTGGAACAAACCATCAATGCAGATGCTGCAAAAAAGTTAAGTTGCGTAAGCAACCTTACTAATTCTATTTCTAGGCGACAGAGATGGACAAAAAGTCGCTCCAGTATAATTTCATTCATTTATGATGAAATACGCCTGACCAAGCAACAAGACATCACTGCTGATTTAGAATCGAGTAAAATGAAGAAGCGTGCAACTGCAGTAAAATGCTTTATGGAAACAATCGAAAAGAATATTAAACCATACGGCGAAGGGCTTGAAAAAGAATTTTTATTCAACATTTCTACTGGAAAAGCTGCCCCAAGTGATACTGCTAATTTCCTGGTTTCTGTAGAAAAAATTGGATACGTAATGAATTTATCCAAGACTGCAGTTTAGACCCAAAACGATTTGAAAGAAGAATCACAAAAACACCTGTATTAAACTTCACATCTGCAGCTGCAAAGAAGAAAGTTAACGTTGGTGGTAAAGTCCAGGAAATTCGGATGCAGCGTGACTTGTTCGGTCGAATGTTGGGCATTTCACTGGATCATGATATAGACATTAAAAAGATTATGACATATCCTGTAACTCCACTTCCAACTTCACTGTGTCACCTTGATGGCAAAATATGTAAAACTGACAAATCAGTTTTGCTGAAGATCTTGGAGGATAAAATAACAACTGAATCACCACCACAGTTTGATGTCGTCAACTTGGATGGTTTCTCCCTGATGCATCTTATGAAAGACGTTCCTAGAACATATGGAATGATATCTCTGCAATCTTGAAGAGAATATGTAGATTCACCGTAAAAAGAGTAAACATTATTTTTGATCAGTACTTCACATCATCTATCAGAGAAATTGAACGATCGCGAAGAGATGATCATTTCGATAGTGCAGGTAGATAGTATGTAATAAGTGGTCCGGATCAAGTCCGATCATCAGATTTTATAATAGAACTGCGAAACGGCAGTTTCAAAAAGGCTCTTGTTTCTTTCTTAATCAAACACTGGACAAGTAATGAACTGGTACCAATTATCGGTGATAAAACTATTTATTTAAACTGTAAACAATGTTACTCTTTTCGCGTTTGTGATAGTAAAGTCTTACGTTCAATTGAGGATGACTTCAACTGTGAAAATCATGAAGAGGCTGATACGAAAATAGTTTTTCATATTTCAAAGCTAAATGTTCCTTCGAACATCTTAATTAAATGTTCAGATACCGATATTCCTGTCATTTTGTTAGGGTCATTTTGTTAGGGAACATGGAACGATTCACTAATTCTCTGGATATATGGTTAGAAATCGGTACTGAAAATTCATTGAGATTGCTTCACGTGACAAAATTATTCGAAGCGTTGGGTGCACCGCTATGTAATGCGCTACCAGGATTCCATGCCTTCACTGGCTGCGATTATAATCTTTTTATAGAAAAGGAGAAAAAAATATTTGAAATACTAGAAAAATCTGCAGAGTATGAGAGTTCATTTGCATTGTTTGATGATGTTACATCAGATGAAATATTAGCTAATCATCTAGAGATCTTAGAGAAGTTTTTGTTTGTCAAATGTATGGATTGAATAACACATAGTACAGGGCGTCTTAAAAGTGTGGGAACGCTTGAATTTCTCGAGAACGACACATCCGATTACAAAAAGAAAAAACACGTGTTCCTTTATTTTTTTGAAACCTATTCAGTTATGATATGCAAACATCACCCCCGCCCCCCTGGGGGGTGGGACGGGAGTAAGTTGTGAAAATTTAAATGGGAACACCTATTTTTTATTGCACTTTTGCATTCTCCATAAAAAACTGTCCTCAAATTGAAAATTTCGCCACCACACCCCCGACCCCTCTTGGGGTGGAAAGAGGGAAAATTTCACATATTCGCAGAATATGTGCAATATGTGGGGGCGTAGGGGAGTGGTGGACAATTTGTAAATCACAACAAAATTTTGGAGGAAAAAAAAGATCGTTTTTCTGCGGACATGTGCAATTTTCCCTCTTTCCACCCCCAGGAAGGGTCGGGGGTGGGGGGGCGAAATTTGAAATTTGAGAACAATTTTTTATGGAGAATGCAAAAGTAGAATAAAAAATAGGTGTTCCCATTTAAGTTTTTACAATTTACTCCCGCCCCACCCCCCAGGGGGGTGGGGGTGATGTTTGCATATCATAACTGAATAGGTTTCAAAAAATAAAGGAACACGTGTTTTTTCTTTTTGTAATCGGATGTGTCGTTCTCGAGAAATTCAAGCGTTTCCACACTTTTAAGACACCCGGTATGTACCGTAAAAAAAAAGTTCGACATTGACTCTTTCTCAAGGCATATAAACCAACGATCGACACAGAAAAGTTAAGAAAAATCAAAAATTTCGATTCTTGAAGCCTGCCACCTTGCCGATCTGAGTTAAAACAACTTCTCAGATCTAGATATATAACTAGCATATGGAGATATGCTCACTTAAAAAATCCAACGCTGTTAGATCCGTGAAAAATGGTTGACTGGAAGAAGATGAAAAGTACGACTTCTTATGGTTTGAAGGGCCTCAGTTACCTAAAGGACCCCGCAGGATTCTTATGTAAAAAAAGTCCCGGCGGACTTGGCTGAAGTTTTAATATTTTGTTGTTCTTAACATTCTCATCAAATCTCACCCAGGGTCAACATCGAAAAATGGACAGATTTTGAGTTATCGCCATTTAAAGAAATTAAAATAAGGCAAAACGCATAAAATTCACTGTATTGTTGTAATTATAATTTTTATTATTTTTATAATAATAATTGTTTATAACTATGACTATAATATGAACATAATTTTAGCATACATGTATACATGTACAAAACTTAGTACACTGTACGTATTTAAACGAATTACGATTATTCTAAAGTAAGTGTTCATTGAATTAAAAAAAAAAGTGGCGGCACTTTAGTATGGTGTCGCTTGTCATAACGATTTTCAGAAATGTCTTTATTTTGATAATTAAAACAGATCGGATGCGGTATCGTTGTAATCGCCATGAATCTAAGAATAAATCTAAAGATAATATTTTTTTGGGTAAAGTGAGTTTTTCGTTAATTCGAAATACGAATTAGGTTCTAGGTATCACATTTTCGTGAAAAATACATTTTTCTGATCTGAATAAAAATTAAATTCATCCGTTACTCAGTTTTCAAGATTATAACCATTTTTTACGATGCAAAAATCCGAAACTTGCATGTCTGAGTAAACAGCATGTCCATTGTTACGGCAGGTTAGTAGTATTCTTATTTACTGTTTGTTTATTGTATTATTCATATTTTATAGTTATTTATGGTACTAGTGAGTTAAGTAAGATATTATCCACGAATGAAAAATTGACCCACGAGGGCCGTAGGCCCGAGTGGTCAATTTTTCTGAGTGGAGAATATCATTAACTCACGTGTGGCATACAAAATTTTATCCAACACCTTCTTAATTTGCATAAAAATACACAATTTACTGATATATTTTAAGCATTAGCAATGTTTTATTTCATTATGATAGCTGTAACAGGTAGCTGTGGAAATTAAAACAAAACATTTGCTAGTCTGACATTTCCTGTTTTTAACAAAAAGTAAATGGATATTTCTGCTACCGAAATGGATTCTTCTGTCCCAGAAGACATTTTAGAGGAGGCAAAAATAGCCACATTTAATCTATTACCACCCAAATCCAAAGAAAAGTATGAAAAAGAGTTTCGTATTTTTGATTCTTGACGAAAAACAAGAGGTGTTTGTGGTGTGAGTGAGGACATTCTACTTGCATATTTTCTTGGGATTGCTAAAGTGTGTAAAGCATCATCATTATGGACTAAATATTCAATGCTAAAATCTACTATTAATATTTTTGAGGGCGTAGATGTATCAAGGTTAGTATCTCAAACAAAAATTTGTCAACCCATTTTTGAATTTTATTTATAAATTTTAGGTTTGCAAAGCTAATTGCATATCTTAAAAGCCAATCTAGATTGCATCAGCCAAAAAAGGCAAAAACTTTGGAAAGAAATCATATTGAAAGGTTTTTGGTTGAGGCATTTGACGATAAATATTTGTTAATGAAGCTTGCTTTACTTATGGGTATTTCTGGTGCTTGCCGTTGTGACGAACTAGCTAAATTAAGTATTAACGACATAAAGGATAATGGATCGTACCTGTATATTGTGATATCAGATACAAAAAACTAACAAACCACGCAGTTTTACTATGATCGGGGAAGGTTTTCCAGTAAACCCTCTAGATATATACCAAAAGTACATATCTCTGCGCCCTGCTCACGTTAATCATGATAGATTCTTCCTGAATTATAAAAACAAGAAATGTACCTGTCAACCCGTTGGTATCAATACGTTATCTAAGATACCACGTGCAATTGCTACTTACCTGAATTTACCCAATGCAGAAACCTATACTGGGCATTGTTTCCGGCGTTCGTCGGCCACTTTGCTGGCCAATGCAGGAGGTGACTTAATAACGCTGAAACGCCATGGTGGTTGGAAATCGCAAATGTGGCTGAAGGGTATATTGAGGATTGCATGGCTAGTAAAATGAACATTGCCAAGAAAATTCTAGGAGCAGAGAAATCACAGATTGCTTCTAACTCCAAGATTTCTGAAGGAGAACCTCAATCCCCTGTTAACGTACAAATGAATGTGTCTTCTGTTCAGAATGGTTTAAGTGAAGCTGTGGATTGTAAACAATTCGGTGGCATACATCTCCACGGTAATGTGGAAAATGTAACCTTTCACATATACCAAAATGCTAAACAATTATCTAAAGAATTTTGTTAATAATTCTGTTTATTTTGTTATAAATTACTAATAAATTACAATGTTTTGATACTTATTTACTTTGTTTTTTAATTTAAACAGGTTTAAAGGAATTACTCTGCAAGTAACATGTTTCTACTACTACATCTTTCATACAGAAAGTATCAAGTCATTATTAGCATTAATGTTTAACAAAAATTATTAATAAACATTTTTGGGCTTTATTATTTGTGGTTATGTTTATCATATTAGTATCTTTTGTAAACAAGCTAGATATTTTAACACAATAATATGCAGTAGAAGGCTGTGAAAAACAATTTGGTTGACGTTTCTTCTTTTAGGTTAAGAGCGCAAATACAACTGCTATGTGTAATAAAGTCGCGTCAATTACTCTTACACTGTTGTTGGTTTTACTTTATCGTAAATAAAATATAATATTTAACATTTTCTATATTATAAACAGAAATACCTATTAAAATCTGAATTTTATATCTGATGCTATTATATCTAAAAAATTATAATAATCATTTTACCCTATAATTTAGTTAATATAAAATCTCTTTTAGAAACAGACTGAATTAATATTTTATTTAAAATAAAGAAAGTAGAACCGACAACAGTGTAGCAGTCAATTCCAGCTTCCAACGACTTTATTACACATAGTTGTTATGATTAGTAGAATGCCGAAAACTATTAAGATTATCATATCCCGTTTTAAATTACTATTTCTCAATATAAATAACCGGAAAATTAATGTTTCTGTTCCTATCAGCTTGTGTGACAAAAATAAATAACTATTGTAGAATGTAACGAAAGGTCTAGGGAGTGAGTTTTTTTAAAAATAACCCACGTTACTAAGGGCAACGTGGGTTATAGTATAACAACAGAGTCAACAATCACTTTCCTTATTTAAAATGACCACGGTAAACGTGATATTTATAAACAGGTGTTGGATAAAATTATTTATTTTTCATTTCACGGATTGTTTATCTTTTAAAAAAGCAATGCGTTATGTGACATAAATTAAAATGACACTAACTTGAAGATTTTAGAATAATTACAGAGCCCCACAAAAAAAATAAATGTTCTGTCCTGGGAGCGAGACTATGGTATTCGGATGCACTTTTCGACGCTGAATCCGAATCCGACCTCAGAAAAGCAGATATACCCTCAAAATCTTGCGCTAGAGCCAAAAACAACCCCCAAATGAAGTAAAACACTCCTGACATATGACAATAAATACATGCAAAAAATGGTTGAAAACCGCAAATGTTTTGTATTTGGAAATAAACCTCTGGTATATGGCCAACAACCCTCCTCCCTGAGGGGGTTAAACCGCCCCAAAATGGGTCAAAACCACCCCTTAGATTAAAATACAATAAATACATGCAAAAAATGATTGAAAACCGCAAATGTTTTGTATTTGGCAATAGACTTCTGGTATATGGCCAAGAACCCTCCTCCCTGAGGGGGTTAAACCACCCCAAAATGGGTCAAAACCAACCCTTAGATTAAAATACAATAAATACATGCAAAGAATGATTGAAAACAGCAAATGTTTTGTTTTTGGAAATAGACCTCTGGTATATGACCAACACCCCCCTTGAAAGGGTAAACTCACCCCAAGATGGGGTATAACCACCCCTTACATCAGAGTTACAATAAATAAACGCACGCAAAATAAACTACATGCAAATAAATAGAAGCAAAGGAAATACATGCAAAAAATAAATTCAATAAAACCCTGTTAATCCTCTAGCATCTCGATTTATGATAATTTTATGTTGCGTAAACATAAAAAAGCGCTGGTTTCGCGGTTAAATTGATAAAGGAAAGCGGGAAAGGCAATATAAAAAATATTATAGTGCACTTACAGTAAGTAGCTCGCTTAGTCAGGATCTGCTATATTCTTGGATCTTCTTTCCGGCGCCGGAAGCTGCGTTTTTTGAAACACTATGCACCAAAGGAGAACAAAATGGATGGGAAAAGCTGATAGGAAAATAATAGAATTATACTGTGAACAAATTTCCGTCTTCTTTTGTCAATTGTATCAGTTGACGCCCATATGTTTTAATTCAAACTATGTACAATTCAAACCAAAATAAAAATAAAAGAGGATACTTTAGCCAGTTAAATGATAACTAAAAAGATTATCAACATTAATAGTTAATTTAAAAAAAAGAAAAATAATTAAATATAAATTAATGAGAATTCGTAACATTCTCCCCCCCCCAAAAAAGGCATTTTTTTTAATAACTAAAACTAATCAGACTGCCCTGGTAAGGGGCACAATTTGACCAAAGGTCTTTTAAAGGTACCTTGCTTGGTCAAAATTGTGGTTACTCGAGCGATGCCATCCCTTCCGGGATGTAATTTTAGGATTCTCCCTAAAGACCACCTAAGAGGTGGTGCAATATCATTTTTTACTAACACAATGGTACCAACTGCAGGTAGCGGCGAATTGGCTTTCAGCGCGCTGCTGCAGGGTATGCAGATATTCATTGCGCCATCTGGTCCAGAAATTTTGAGCGTCGAAGGACCAATTATTATCATCATCATTATTACGATCATTATTATGATTACCAATCATTAGCAAGCCTTTCCGACAAAATTTTACAATGCTTAAACGAGTAAAATTTGAACCGCTTCCAAATTCATTGATATTAGAGGCACTATTTACCCGATGATTTGAGTAAGAAAGAAGAAGAATTTGGTGACAATAAAAAGTTAGATAAAAATGTCACAAACAACCTTTCCCTTGTGAGTCTATTGTACATATATACGAACACATCACCTTTAGGGTACGGAACACAAGCACCACGCTGAAGCAAGTCGCTGAAACGGTGACAAGATCACATCAATATAACTTAAAGAAAACAAAAAACAAGCATTACGAAGATTTTGATGGTACTCTAATTGAGAATATGCATTGGTTGAAATCTGATGGTATTTTTCCACATAACGAAATACATGGGAATTTTATTGTATCTGAAATGTACAAGATGGTGGAGTCTTTCTTACAAAATTATCAAGAGGATTCAGTAGTTGAAAGAGTAATGAATAAAATGATAAGTGAGAATTCAGACGCTTTGACTAAGGGTAGACAAACATATGATTCTTTTTCAGATACAACTGTCACAGCAGCTGTAGCATACAAAAGCTTCTATGAATTTCTGAGAAAAAATACGGGAATGAAATCTTATAGTTGCTTGGAATGGGTTAGAGCTTTCAACATCCTTATTGATAAAGAAAAAATTTCTATAAAAGAGAAAATTAGAAATACTAGAGATGTGAAAAAGTATGATAGAAAATTGAACTTATTGTAGTGTTGAACAAATTGCATTACAACATAACCCCTGATCTAGACTTCCTCGCATGGGCTACCACAACAGATCCGGTGCGGCCCATCAACTTTGGCGATTTAACACCATATGATAAGTTGGATTCTAATATGGTGCTAGCATTGGTAGGAATAACAAGTTGCTTCATAGGACGATTGTTAACGCCAGAGTATAGTTATATCTGGCTAGATAGACGTAGAACAGCATTTGCTCAAGCTTGTGGTACCAATCCAAACGAACCCGCTTACCAAACCTTAGTTCCTACCATGGCATTTGCAGCCAGTATGTATATGGAGGAATATCAAACAAAACTCCTTTGAGACGATTTGTTTTCCAGAACATCAAAAGTATCTCAACCCAACCAGATCACCAATTTCACAAGGCATTTAAAACCACTATGGTTTACCTATTCGGAGTAGAGTTGACAAACTACCTCTTTATCCATAGATATATCTTAATTGAGAACCCTATATTATTAGCCTGGAATGAACTCGAGAAACACATCGCCAAACTCTATTCAGCATATAACAAATGGTTGTCTTTAGGAGATAACGCCCCTTACTGCAAAATGCTCTTTGAGCCGGAACAACTGCAGCAATTTAACAGAAGTAACCTCCGGCTCTTTTCCACTATCGCGCTATTGTCGAGAAAGACGGCCAGAATTCGGGTCAATATTACAAGGGATTCGTGCAAAATGACTCCACTTCTAGAATAGTAAGTCAAGCGTTGACCATTGCAATATATACGAACACACCACCTTTAGGGTACGGAACACAAGCACCACAAGTCGCTGAAACGGTGACAAGATCACATCAATATAACTTAAAGAAAACAAAAGACAGGCATTACGAAGATTTTGATGGTACTCTAATTGAGAATATGCATTGGTTGAAATCTGATGGTATTTTTCCACATAACGAAATACATGGGAATTTTATTGTATCTGAAATGTACAAGATGGTGGAGTCTTTCCTACAAAATTATCAAAAGGATTCAATAGTTGAAAGAGTCATGAATAAAAGGATAAGTGAAAATTCAGACACTTTGACTAAGGGTAGACAAACATATGATCCTTTTTCAGATACAAGTGTCACAGCAGCTGTAGCATACAAAAGCTTCTATGAATTTCTGAGAAAAAATACGGGAATGAAATCTTATAGTTGCTTGGAATGGGTTAGAGCCTTCAACATCCTTTTTGATAAAGAAAAAATATCTATAAAAGAGAAAATTAGAAATACTAGAGATGTGAAAAAGTATGATAGAAAATTGAAGCAATTCAAAACAGTTAGACATGTCAGATATAAAATGGTAGATAGAGAATATCTAAAAGAAGAAGAAAATATCTATGAATCAAATATCTGTAACTTGATTCCAAATTATTGTAATGATTACTCTAATGTACTAACAATAAATGAATCCCAATTATTTAAATCTGATAAATCTCTTAGTAGAAAGAAAAGATTTTTACCATTGTTGGCATGTGGGTTGGGTCTCTTATCACTAGGATTATCTACTTATAATACAATATCATGTCAGGATAGATCTAACTCAGTAAATGAATTACAGGAGAATCAAGAAAAGATTGCATCAGCCATCACTTCTATGATACAAGATCAGATGAAATTAAGACAAGTAACGCAAGATGTAATAGTAAAGTTATTGGAATTTGAAGAGTTTTCAGAAGGTATTTTTTAAAGATCTTAATTGTGAGCTATTAAAGACCAAACTTTCCATGGAATATATTATAAAATATAAGATTTTAATGCAAAAACATGAGAGAATTATGCATAGTATTTAAGAATCAAATATCTGAGGAAATTATCTCTATAAAAGAAGTACATCAATTACTCTCTAATGATGATATATTAAAAACATCAATATATTCAAAAGATATATCATTATTTTATAAGTTAACAAGAATAACTCCTATATCTTTCTCTGATGCAGATAACTGGTTATCATGCATCTTAACAGTCCCTATAGTAAGGTTAGAAGATATAACACCATCTTTAAGGTTGATTAACACGGGTTGGTATATTCGGACACAAGATAATTGGGTAAATTTTAGGTTATCTTTACCTTCGCTAGTATACATCATCAAATCTTCAATATAAGAGTGATAGATATGGGAAAACAAGACTGTTATCTGAAGAATGGGATAAATATTTGTATGGACCAAAACCCAATTGTATCTACTCAAACAACTTGCTTGGAGAAAATACTATTAGGTATAGAGATAGACAAAACTAAATGTGAAGTTGAGATACGTGAAAATAGATATGAGAATATTATATACACAGTATCAGGATTGTTAGTCCATAATTTCTCTGAATATACAGTATATGAACAGTTAAGGGGAACACTTATTGCGGGTGAAACTATTTACATCAACCCTAAAAATTGGACATTAATATCATTTGATAGTTTTAAATCAATAAAGATAGGTGATCTATTTCATAAAGCTCCTTATGCTTTGCCTGATATAAAAATAATAGGATCATCTATTTTTGACTCTCATGACCTTCTGAATGATTTTGCTCACCTAGATAAATTATTAACTTCCAACTGGAAAACATTAGATTTATTAACACGAGATAATCAAATCCTATCTAGTATCAGTGACCAGCCTTTAAATATATCCAAGATGTTTTTCAACAATCATGGCCATTTAATGTTCTGAATATTGATCTTGGTGATAATCCTGATTATTACTTGTGGTGGGGTATACCTTGTCAGACAAAGGGTTAAAAGTCAAAAGAAATCTCCTAAAAAAGGATATAATGTGAGATATGCCAAAAGATCTAAAATTATAGATGATTCTGAGAAAGACTTGAAAACTTCTCCTCTCTAAAAACTTAATGAAAGGAATATTTTCATAATAATTGTTTATCAATAAGCACTCTTTAACATAACGAAAATTTATCTTATAAAATTATATTGAAGACCTGTTCCACTTTTGCCACTTATATAAAGAAAAAGGAAAATAATAAAACATAAATTAATGAGAATTCGTAACATTCTCCCCACCCCCAAAAAGGCATTTTTTTTAAAACTAAAATTAATCAGACTGACCTGCTAAGGGGCACAATTTGACCAAAGGTCTTTTAAAGGTACCTTGCTTGGTCAAAATGGTAGCAACTCGAGCGATGCCATCCTTCCGGGACGTAATTTTAGGATTCTCCCTAAAGACCACCTAAGAGGTGGTGCAATATCTTTTTTTACTAACACAATGGTACCCATTGCAGGTAGCGGCGAAGTGGGTTTCAGCCACTTGGCGCCCTGCTGCAGGGTATGCAGATATTCATTGCGCCATCTGGTCCAGAAATATTGTTGAAGTCTGAAGCAATTGCCACTCGATTTAAAGTGCTTAATTTTTTATGCGTATGATTTTCATCATTTAAAGCGGATAATGGTTGCAGGGTTAAAAAGTGCCCTGGTGTTAAAACAGGTAAGTCGTTGGCGTCATTGCATAATGAATATAAAGGGCGCGAATTTAAAAGAGCTTCTATCTGGCACAGAATCGTATAGAATTCTTCGAATGTAAGAATTTGCTCACCAACCACGCCGTACAAATGGGTTTTCACAGATATAACTCCGGCTTCTACAATACCGGAGAAATGTGGTCCCTGAGGTGGGGAAAAATGTCATGAGATTTTTTCTGTGTCGGCTGCAGCTTTGAGTAAATTTTGAATTAGCTTTGAAGCACCTTGAAAATTGGTACCACAATCGCTATAGATTGTTTCGCAGCGACCTCTGCGCGAAATAAAACGCCTGAAACAGGCTAAAAAGGCATCACTAGTTAGGTCCGAGGCGAGTTCGAGATGTATTGTCTTAACAGACAGGCAAACAAAAACACATATATACGATTTATATGTTTTTGCACCGCGTACTTTGCCTAGCGTGGTTCTGAAAGGACCGGCGTAATCAACGAAAACACGAGGAGAGGGCAAATCCCCTATAAACGGTTGAAAAGGGGATGGCTAAAAGTACCAACTTTTATCTATTTCTTTACCATGAAAAAATGAGGATTCAGCATCGAAGGACGAATTTTATGTTGCGTAAACATAAAAAAGCGGTGCGCTGGTTTCGCGGTTAAATTGATAAAGAAAGGAAAGCGGGAAAGGCAATATAAAAAATATTATAGTGCACTTACAGTAAGTAGCTCGCTTAGTCAGGATCTGCTATATTCTTGGATCTTCTTTCCGGCGCCGGAAGCTGCGTTTTTTGAAATACTATGCACCAAAGGAGAACAAAATGGATGGGAAAAACTGATAGGAAAATAATAGTTTCTTAAGAAATTTGCACCACGCGAGAATTATACTGTGAATAAATTTATGCGGTCATGCTGAAAAACGAAACTTGACACGACAACAGACAAATTTCCTTTCTTTTGTCAATTTTATCAGTTGACGCGCATATGTTTTAATTCAAACTATGTACAGTTTTCAAACCAAAATAAAAATAAAAGAGGATACTTTAGCCAGTTAACTTATAACTAAAACGATTATTAACATTAATAGTTAATTCAAAAAAAAAAAAGAAAATAATAAAACATAAATTAATGAGAATAAATTTCTTCTCTTTTCCTTTTATTTTCAAATGATCTACGTACTGGCTGCACAATACTAAAAATAAATCATAAAAGGTTTGTTGGAGAATTATATAAAGTTAGGTTGTAATATGAGTGTGAAGTTACATTTCCTCCATTCTCACCTTGACTACTTTCCAGATAACTTAGCGGATTACAGCAAAGAACAAGGGGAACGGTTCCACCAAGATATGAAAGAAATGGAACAGCATTATCTAGGAATATGGGATCTGCATATGCTGGCGGATTACTGCTGGTCTATGAAAAGAAAAACGAAAGACTAATAAACTATATAAGAGGCAGTCAGTACGCCGATCGTTTAAAAATAAAAGGAAGAGATATCATAAATCGAGAGACCATTTTTAACGGGGTTTTATTGAATTTATTTTTTTCATGTATCTTATTTTGCGTGCGTTTATTTATTGTAACTCTGATGTAAGGGGGGTTATACCCCATCTTGGGGTGATCTTACCTTTTCAAGGGGGGTGTTGGTCATATACCAGAGGACTAGTGCCAAAAACAAAACATTTGCGGTTTTCAATCATTTTTTGCATGTATTTATTGTATTTTGTTCTAAGGGGTAGTTTTGAACCATTTTGGGGTGGTTTAACCCCCCCAGAGAGGAGGGTTCTTGGCCATATACCAGAAGTCTATTGCCAAATACAAAACATTTGCGGTTTTCAATCATTTTTTGCACGTATTTATTGTATTTTAATCTAAGGGATGGCTTTGACCTATTTTGGGGAGGTTTAACCCCCTCAAAGAGGGTTGTTGGCCATATACCAACAGTCTATTTCCAAAAACAAAACATTTGCGGGTTTCAATCATTTTTGCATGAATTTATTGTATTTTGATCTAAGGGGTGGTCTTGACCCATTTTGGGGTGATTTAACCCACTCGAGGAGGAGGGTTCTTGGCCATATACCAGAGATTTATTTCCAAATACAAAACATTTGCGGTTTTCAACCATTCTTTGCATGTATTTATTGTCATCAAATGTCAGGAGTGTTTTACTCCATTTAGGAGTTTTTTGGCTCCAGCGCAAGATTTTGAGGGTATATCTGCTTTTCTGATGTCGAATATGGTTTCAGCGTCAAAAAGTGCATCCCAATAACATAGTCTCGCTCCCAGGACAGAACATTTATTTTTTTTTGTGGGGCTGTGTAATTTTTGAAGCAATATTTATGTACCTACTTGGGGATTGAGGTGTTCCAAATTCACCTTATGCATACATACTTATGTTTTATTTTGTTATGTTATGAATTGCTTGGCTTTTTAAATAAAGCGATAGGTTGTAGCTACAATATAAATTAAAAAGACACTTCTTCTAGATCAGCGTATCCCAACCGCCGGTCCGCGGATCGGTGCCGGTCCGCCAGAAATCTTTGCCGGCCGCAGAGAAATAACAGTAGTTTTCAAAATTCTAATGAAAGAATTTTTCTAATTCGTGTTATCTTGGAGCTAACGTAGGGTCAAATGGTTTATCGGAATCGACCAAGAGTAGACTCTGAGTAAATTTATACGGAGCCAGCGCTATGTACAGTTGCGATCATTCGCTAAGGAACGATGGAGAAATATTGATAGCAGGTTTGTCAGTTTTTTTGTACAATGTACGCTGTAATTCGACCCGATTTATGAACTGTGCAATTATAATATTCGAAAATGAAATGTTCTTGAATACCATATAATCAAGTTACATTTACATTGTACCGTGATATCAAAAATTATCTTGGTCAAGGGTGGTTATGGAATATAAAACGGTTGTCGTAGTTTGACTTAATAATAATGATAATTGACTAATAAAGATGAAAAAACTCAAACTCAGACAACCGTTTTATATTCCATAACCACCCTTGACCAAGATAATTTTTGATATCACGGTACAAAAAACTGGAAAATCGGCGGTTAGGATTTTTTTTGTCGTTCATTAGCGAATGATCACAACTGTACATACATACATGATATATGTATAAAGCGCTGGCTCCGTACCTATATGGTGGGGTAGTATCCAGCAATAGGTAGTAAGGAGAATCTTCTATTTCAGAATTTTTAAGCGGGTTTGGCGCGCATTGGTCTAGGCATACCGGAACCGAAAGAATTTTCGTCTTGCATCCCCGATTAATGCGAACGATCAAAATCCGGGTTTCGCGGTTTAGAGGGGCCGCAGGACTTGCTTTGATCCGGGCCGTTTTTTTTGTGCCGATGCGTTGGGTAGTTCCCGTCTTAGATTTGTAGTCTCGACCGTCTCCGGTAAACCGTTTAGGCGGAGGCGACAAAAAAATGCCCCTCGCCTTACGGTAGGTCGAAGAGAAAATCTGACCACGGAATCTTTGCCATCGCAATACCGCAATCGTTTCTACCGCAAAATATTTTTTGCCGACACTTTTCTGGAGGCGGGGGCTAGAGGTAGCATGAAGTTTTTGGGGTGATGGAACATGTGTTGGCGGCATTCGATGTCACTCGGCCTGCTACGAGCGGTGCATCTATTGGTTTTTCCGTCTCTCTAGCCTTCTCCCCTCAGTTTTTAAGAGGCGGTATCTCGGAAACTATAGGAGCCAAAACGATTATCTTGGCGTCAAACGACGGGCAATCTTAAAATGTTTCCACATCAAATGCCATGCAAAACCATAAGAAAAAAGTTACAGCCGAAAAACTCGAAATTTTTTGTTCACCTGAAAAGCTAATATCGCCGCCACCAGCCTTATCGAGCTCCTAAGTGAAAAACACCTCTGGAGGTCTTACATGATTGCCTCCTGGGTCGTTTGAGCCCATTTCCGTTTTTGACCGCCGCTCCCGAAACCCACTCCCCAGCGTTTTCGGTTATATCTCTCAGTCGTTCTGGTTTTGAACGATGAATCGCCCTATGTGTCTAGAACCCGGTTATGGTCTTCGGCGCCACACCCAGCCCTGCGGTCGTTTCTTCGTTAAGTGAAAAGAGAAAAACTCCGAACTCTCGGTATCCGCCGATTTCGGGCACTTTCGGTCGTTCGAGGTTTGGTATGCGGGAAGCGGATGAGGTACGAAAACCGACTTTTGTTATTATAAAGAGTGAATATTTATTTATTTTAGATTGTTCTTGTACAGTGTACAAGTATATTTATTATTATAAGGTTTATTTTGCGAAATGCTTTTTTTTAATTTTTTACTTTACCGGTCCGCAAGGGAATGCTACGTTGTTTGGCGGTCCGCGAACGAAAAAGGTTGGGAACCGCTGTTCTAGATTATTGACTTGATATATCTTAATGAATATTTGTTTTTTATTATTTTAGTCAATAATCTTTCAGCGTGCACTATTTAGACGGTCCACTCATGTACGAAAATCATATTTCGTAATTATCAGTCTTGAATAAAAAGTGAAATAAATAAAGATTATTAAAAGTTTCACAGTTTTATTAAAATATAACCTGACAATATTGTTTCGACAGCTACGCTGTCATTATCAAAGGTAATATAATTATAAACAAACACGTCGCTAAGGTAGATACAAAATAGGTAACTAGATAAAATAATAATAATAATCAGAATTAAATATCTAATACTTCCAGTAACGGAGAATTACTGAGCTCAAGTTGTTCATTCATTAAAGGTACCCTGAGTTTGTGTTTGTATATCTCAAAGGCTTCTAAAATGTCTAATTTGCGTTTGTTATTACAATAAAATTTATTGAATAAAAAGATCGTATTTTCATTTTTATAAGATATATATTTTACTCATTTTCATCTTGTTTGCTGTTCTTCTCAATGGTTCTGGTTTGTTCTAATTTTCTTTCTATATAAGAACACAGTTCACCATGGCTTATAGAAGTCGCCGCAATTGTTACGTTTGCGATGCAGCATTTAATCCACAGCAAATGGCTCGAATAGACGGCGATGAAAATCTTGATAAACGAAATACCGCTATAATGAGACGAGAAGGATTTGAGAGAGCGCAGCTTGAGGTAACAGATCGTACCAGAATTTGTATGAACTGCAACCTGTCAATTCGAAACGAACTACTGCAAATAGAACGAGACCCAGGTTGTTTAAGACTAAATGTTTTGTTGCAGACCAGAAATCGTACTTGCGTAATTTGCAATTCGGATAATGACGTACATTACATCTCTGTAGAATGCCGGGTAAATGTTTTTATTCTACAAAATATTTACGTACCTGAAGACGTACGATCATGTAGACATCATCTGGATGATAGAGGATTTTTTCTGCAACCTCTGTTGCTCGGTCTACGTTTCGTTAATAGACCTTATGCTATTAAAGGACCGCAACTCCAGTTATTCTTGCAAGCTCTTCGCACTGCAGCAAAATCCTCATTACGATTTGTTGACGAAAACAGCTTAACAGATGTCGAATTCGCGTCATTTTCACCAATCACAAAAGAACAATTTCAGGATCTATTCAATTACTGTAATCCAGTACAAGATGGGCGTAATCATGGATACATTAGTAAGACCGATTTGCTACTATTTCTGTTCAACGTCAGAAATTCGTTAATGCAAAGTTTCGTCCCTCGTAACATTGGATTAGATGCCATCACAAGAGAAAATTATATTGCAACACATGTCACTCAATTCGCCAATGAACTATACAATCCAGAACCAGATATTCCACGAGTGATTCCTTACATGGATGCGACGTATAGATACATACCTAAAAGTAGCAATTTTCGCGTTCACTGACAAAGCTTCAGTATGCATAAAGGACGGCACCTACTCAAACCAGTCTTAATTGTCGCACCAGATGGCTATATTTTAGACATCCAAGGTCCATATTTCTCTGATAGCAGAAACAATGATGCCGCAATTCTTCGAAACGAGTTTAACAGAGATGTTGAGAGAACGAGATCGTGGTTTGAGCAAGGAGACATTCTTATTATTGATAGGTTACCGGGATGTCACAGATTTATTAGCTCAATTTGGGATTCGATACCACATGCCAGCTCTACTTCAAAGAGGACAACGCCAATTGTCGACGGAGGATGCTAATATCTCTCGCCTCGTGACGAAAACAAGATGGATCGTGGAGGCTCGAAATTGTCAAGTAAAACCAATTTTTAAATTATTAGATCAAACAATACAGATTGTGCATCTGCCACACCTGGGAGATTTCTACCGCATTGCTGGTGCAATAATTAATAAATACCGCCCAACTATCAGTGTGCAAGGAGCAACTGAAGCTTTTGCTCGTGAGATGCTTGAGAAGGCAAAAGAAGTTAACATCGTCCAAATACGAGTAGAAGTTGAAAATCTGCACACTAAGAATGCTCAAAGATGGGTAACTTTACATACTGAACTTGTACCTGATTTTCCGATTTTATCGGTAGATTTTCTGCAAGATCTTACGTTTGGTGTATATCAGGTCAACTTAGCTGCGTCATATATACAGGACAAGTTGAATAGAGAAGAGACAGAAGAATTCGACGTTGAAATGTTGCGAAATGAAAACAATACCAGAACCCGTATTTTTAAGAGTAAACCCTCATCTCGATTTAGAAATGCAACGAAATACCAGTTGTGAATAGCTTATCGGCCGGTCAATGATGAAGATGCTGATGGAATGGAAGATGACGATTATGCACCTATCCTAGGTACTTATTGCACAAGTATTTCTGGTGCTCGAACGGTTGGAACATGTGCTCATGTCGCCAGCGTATTATGGTTCCTTGGATATGCAAGGCATAACGAAAACACTCGATATCCTGCAACTACACTCGCCCATATCATTGGTGATGCAGCCAATAGACCACCATAACCTGCTGGAGAAGAAGTTCCAGATGTTTTATAATTTTTGAGTTTCTTTGATTCTATTATTGTTCCTATGGCACCTAAATTATCGTTCACAAATGTAATTTAATATACCTAATATAATCGTATGATCACCTAAACATTATTTGTTTCTGTTATATTCATATCATGTTGATATTTTATTTGTACTACGTTGTGTTTATATGTTTATACTAGCAAATACCCGGCGCGCTTTGCTGCGCTTTTCAAAAATTTCAAAAATTACCAAATTTGACAATTGACAACATATCTATATATATTTTCTTGTCACATCAATCTCAGTACCCATTTTTAACTTCCATATATGGGTTTTTCGCTGTTATTTCGGACCACGATGGCCGATCAGAGTCCAATTTGGTCTTATTTTCTATTCTGGGCCAAGACCTTTCCAATGATACCAATTTAACCTGCCGTAACAATCGTCATGATATTTACCCAGACTCGTCGTTTCGGATTTTTGCATCGTAAAAAATGGTTATAATCTTGAAAACCGAGTAACGGATGCATTTAATTTTTAGTCAGATCACAAAAATGTATTTTTCACGAAAATGTGATACCTAGAACCTAATTCGTATTTCGAATTAACGAAAAACTCACTTTACCCAAAAAAATATTATCTTTAGATTTATTCTTAGATTCATGGCGATTACAACGATACCGCATCCGATCTGTTTTAATTATGAAAAGAATAGTATATTAAAGTATTAGTTTCATAAGACGCGTTTTTAGCGCACGCGTCCGAGTTTAGAAAACGACCCGCGAAGCGGGGAGTTTTCTAACGGACAAGTGCGCTAAAACGCCTTATGAAACGAATACTTTATACTATTTTTTATACTTGCGTCGTTATTTCGTTAATTATTAAAAAATAAATTAGTTTTAAATAAGATTTGTTAGTGAAATTTTGTTAAGTACTTTTGACAGTTGGCTACACTGAAAATTCAACTTCAGCATTTGTTATTTAAATTGTTTTGTTTTTATAAAATTAATTTAGTTTCTGTGACAAAAAGGTAAAATGGTCAGATATTCTCTCCCCCCATCTTATTAAAAAGAATTTAAAAACAAAGAATAATTTGTGAATTCATTAAATAATTTTTAATTTAATTAATTTATTTTGTGTATGTTTATTTTATATTTTAAAAGTTTGGCATTTTATCACATAACAACATAACTTTTAAATATAATAAGTTTGACATTTAAGAACAGCTGTTAGGTGCTACCAACTTTAAAAAACAAAATTTCACTGTTTCCAGTACTCTAATAAATCTCATTAGGGCACGCAAATGCGTGTCCTAATGGAGTTCATTAGGACACGCAAGTATAAAAAGAATATTCTGAAAATCGTTATGACAAGCGACACCATACTAAAATGGCGCCACTTTTTTTTTAATTCAATGAACACTTACTTTAGAATAATCGTAATTCGTTTTGGCGATATATATTGAACTTGACACCGAAGCAATTTAAAATGTATACATGTATGCTAAAATTATGTTCATACTATAGTCATAGTTAAAAACAATTATTATTATAAAAATAATAAGAATTACAATTACAACAATACAGTGAATTTTATGCGTTTTGCGTTATTTTAATTTCTTTAAACGGCGATAACTCAAAATCTGTCCATTTTTCGATGTTGTGCCCAGGGTGACATTTGATGAGAATGTTAAGTACAACAAATTAAAATTTCAGCCAAATCCGCCAGGACTTTTTTACATAAGAATTCTTGCGGGGTCCTTTGTCTGTGATATTATCTTTCAACCCGAGGAAGACAGCGAAGAAGAAAGTAGTTCAGGTTACTTCTCTAAATAATTTTATTTCGTTTGATAAGAATATTTAATTGACTTTTATTTCATTATATAGATGAGAGTGGTACATCGGATATTGTGTAAGCGATTTTGCAGACAAAAAAGAACATTAAAATGAAGAAATAAATAAAGATTATTAAAAGTTTCACAGTTTTATTAAAATATAACCTGACAATATTGTTTCGACAGCTACGCTGTCATTATCAAAGGTAATATAATTATAAACAAACACGTCGCTAAGGTAGATACAAAATAGGTAACTAGATAAAATAATAATCAGAATTAAACATCTAATACTTCCAGTAACGGAGAATTACTGAGCTCAAGTTGTTCATTCATTAAAGGTACCCTGAGTTTGTGTTTGTATATCTCAAAGGCTTCTAAAATGTCTAATTTGCGTTTGTTATTACAAAAATGTAGGAATTTAATATTATTTTGAGGAGTCATTGTGTGATTTTGTTCTAAAAGGTGTTTGGCGTAATTCGATTTTTCAGGATGTTTATTTTTGTAATGACGTACGTGTTCTTTATATCTTATGTCAAAATTTCGAAGTGTTTGTCCAATATATACCGAACTACAAAAAAGAACAATTTAAACGGTAAATGCCCGATTTCATGATATCATATGTTCTGTCTTTAGCATTAAATAAAAATAAATAATAATCTTTATTTATTTCATGATTATGGAGTTCCACAAAATAAGGCTGGAAACAATAAACAAGATTAAAATGAAGATTAAAATATTTCACTAATATTTAATTTTTTAGTATTATATTAATAAAATTTTCTAATATTACTTAATTAACTTTTCTGTTAAATTGAGTTTTTTTCTTTTTGTATAACGTAATAGATTGATCTCCAATTACATATTCATGTACCTATTCATTCCTAATGGTAAATGAGAGAATCTATCCATGTAAAATAAGAAATTATTCTGATAAACTTTGTCGTGTGGGTTTTTAAATAATATCTAAAATAGTTATCCCGCCACATAAAGAATCAGTGTAGTCATTGGCAGTCATTTCGTCATATCGCACCTCCTGTACACCTCAGCTTGCCGCTGCAGCCTATATACACGGATAAAATCAGTGGAATCTTGATATGTCATTTTGGAATCACATTATACAAGGATCAACTATACTTAGTAAAAAAGACAGGCATTACACTTATACTTGAAATATTTTAATAATTAATTAATTATTATTGTTGATCTGGCACTTATTAATTAGAGGAATAATTGTCTGGCAAGTTTGCTATCGTTTTTTTCAGTATTTTGATTCATATAAAAATTAGAAAACCATTACATATGTGCTTCAAATGTGACATTTTTAACCACACTATTTGATCTCTTCGTCCATAAATCAGAGGGGATGCCCTGCCAGACAAGGGTTTTCCTACTCCTATACTATGAATACAGATAAAAGAGTTTTTATCCATTACGGAGTTGTGAAGCGGTCGTGTTCGCTAGCTCTTAGACTAATAGCTTCTGGGTAGTATATTATAGCTTCCAGGTTATGGATAGTAAGTCATTATTATTAAGTATACCTGTCTACTGTCACAGGCAAGAACAATGAACACTAGTACATATTGGATTATGACAGATTCAAAGTGGACACGTTGGTGTTTATTTTTACTGGAAGTGTCTTTTTTCCTATGAATAATTATAATAATTGTTACCACTCATTACCTGGCGAACCAGGCCCCATAAGCTATAAAGCTTGTGCGGAAAGTATTATATTTTCAGTTAGTATCAGATAATTATATGCTTTTATAACTTTTTTTTAATATTTTTTATGTCTGTTTATTTTTATATTAGTATTGTTTTGTTTATAAGAAACGCAGTGCTTTAGTATTTAAAGATATAGAAACTGTTACATAGAGACTATTATAGCAAAATATAATTTTATTATACAATACATACAATTTTTTATTTACCTGAACAGATTTTACAGAAAATGTTTTTGAAATTTTATAACATAAAATAATTAGACTATTTAATTGGCGATGTACCACATATGATTACATCAAATTCGATCAAATAAAATTTTATTTTTTTAACTTGTCCTATTAAATTTTCAATTATTATTCTTCGGTTTGCTATTGCTCTAGTTTTTCCTACGTCTGCCTCTGACAATTGCACTCCTCTTTTAAAAGGAGGTATATTGAGAGGAATTCCTTTTCCTTCTATTAGATCAGATATATCAAATCATCGATCTGCCAATACATAATCGCTTTTTTTAAATCTATAATTCCAGATTTTTCAGTAATTATATGATCTGATATACAGGGTGATGCAGAAATAACTGATATCCTTTAAATGGTACGTAGAGGGGAGGCAGTAGAGCTAATTTACCTTGACAAGTATAGGTCAAAAACGAAGTTTCCCAGAAAATTAATTTTAAGGTTTTGGTGAATTTTGGATCCGGTTCTGACCTTGGATCCTTTTAGATGAAGGTAAATTAGCTCTACTACCTCCCCTCTATCTACCATTTAAAGGATTACCTTTATTTCTGAATCAACCTGTATAGAATTAATGAAGGATAGATACTGAAGGATACAAATTCATGAATTTTGGACCCGGACTGACCTTGGATCCTTTTGGATCCAAAATTCATTTAACTTTAAAATTCATTTTCTGGAAAACCATTCGTTTTTGACCTATACTTGTCAAGGTAAATTAGCTCTACTTGCCTCCCCCCTTCCTACCATTTAAAAGATATCAGTTATTTCTGAATCACCCTGTAGATCATCCGTACAAGTATGATACAAAACCTATTGAACCATTTTCACTACCTCCAATTAAAACTGATACTTGATGCCTGTCTAACGACAGTTCTGAGTCATTTTAATCTTACTTCTCTAAGCATTATCTTTAACTGATAATAATTAACTGTTGTGTCGCAACAGACCTCTCCTGATTCAAGTACATTTTGCTTTAATAAGTTGAAACACATCTAGATCGGTAAAAAATGTTTGTTTCCTAAACAAGAAAACTCGTCCAGTTGGTGGACCTGCGACAAAGATGTGTACAAATTATCTTTTTGTGTAGAATTGCTAGCTGCAGGCCATCTTGATCCAGAAGACGCATCAGTGTCGTTTGCCTCGGAGCAACACCATCTAAGAAGATTGAAGAAGAATATTAGAGCTGCATTTTGAGGCAGTAAAACACCTTATTCATCATCGCCTGCAGTAACATCCACAGCCTTCGGCCACTTCATCTCCACCCCCTCTTCTATACCTCAATTTTGTAAGTAATCACAGACTAAATAAATATATTACCTCCTGACCCAAATTTAATTTAAAAGGAATTGATACTGCAATTCAGCGAAAGATGCTTTTCCGTCCATCAGGACACGAGAAAGTGAACGGCGAAAACCGGGAAACCTTCCTAGCTGCAACCGTTGTCGAGATATTCGCGTCTAATTCTTGCAATCCAAAGAAATTTCTAACGCGTACATCCGTCTATCGACATTAAAGACGAGGACGAACAAAAACTAAAAAATAAATATAATCATGAGAGAACGACCGACCATAGTAGAATTCAAGAAAACCTGAAAGCAATCAAAAGATTACTTTATTGGTCCAAAATCGATCAAGACGTTAAAGACTGCATTAACGTTTGCGAAGTCTGGTCAACAGTCAAAATACGAAAGGCACCCCACTAAACTCGCTTTCAAACCAACTCTGCGTAACTCAATGCTGCGTAAGCGACCCAAAAAACAGAGGAATGGAAAATGCGACACCTACAGCTGACATCTCAAATTTGGCAGAAGTTGTGGGGAAATGGCAATCGTGGAACCTCTGCTAACAGCATAGAGAAACAAATAAAGGCTAACATCTTAAATTTAAAAGTGGAAATGGACAATCGAGGAACGTCTGTTGAATCAGCCATAAATATAGCATTTATATCACCGCAACTTTTAAAAGGATGTCACAAAGCAGATCATTTGAAATAAAAACCAAGATCGCGAAATAAGAAAAGTATAATTAGCCACGGACACTCCAGAACAAAATGCTATTGAAGCAAAAGCCTTAGAAAAAGAACTTTGCTGTCTACTATAAAAAAACAAGGTAGAGTTACTGGAAAGAAAAAGTTAGTTGAATCTTCTAGTGATGATGATGATAATGTGATTTTTGACGATAATTCATCTAATGATATACATTTTCTTAATAGGAGGGTATTTAATAGATTTGTAGAATTAGCGAAATCACCAGTAGTTGGAAATTTTGTTCTTGTATAAGATCGTAAAACGGTTGTCTATGTCGCTAAAATCTTGAAAGATAAAGATGCTAATGGGGAGTATCCTGGAGTTAGCTATCTTAGAAAAATGCAGTGACAGCTTGGTATTTCCACCAGAACAGAATATCGCCTTAGTTCCTGAAAAAGACATAAAAGTTAATTTAACACATTCTTGTAGGAAAAACAAAGAGGCAACAACGTTTCTACAAATTTTCAAATTAATTTTGGTACTCTTATGTCCGTTAAATCTGTTCTCTATTTTTCCGTTAATATTTAATGTTTGGGCTACATTTTGCCAAAGGGCTTAACTTGCAATCTGCACTATATTAGTTAATACATTGCAGTGGTTATTACATGTGAAGGTGATTTTTTGCTTAAGTGGGGTTAAAAGTTCAACCACGAGATTTTGACAAAAAGCGACACGTCCTGACATCTCAATTTCAAGTGAGAAATCTAATAGGATTTAGGCGATAATTGATGCATATATGGGACAGTACTGGTTTATATGGGACGATGCTGCATGCATTGAAATATCCCGCGATTACTCGGCTCAGTAATACAAACCAAACAGAATATAATACCCTTAATAGTCAGATCCTATCAGGTAGGTTTAAAACAAGATTTTACTACAAATCTGCTTCATTAAAATTTTCGCTAAGAGTCTCATCTGTACCTTGTAAAGTATAAGAGCTACGAGCTAAGTCCTATGAAACAAATATTAGTACATAACCTCAACAACAAGGTCCTTTTTTGGTATTTGTTTACAATTAAAGATTTTCCATATTTTTAGTATTTAATGAAAAAACACTTTTCCAGGGTTATACGGGACAATGTCCAGACGACATGTGCACAAATTGGGAACTGAATATCGGGAGATTATTCTCTGGGAAATTAAGAGCTTGTATTGGAGACTGTCATAGATGGAGGTATGTCATTTCGACAGGTAGCTGATGCATACCAAGTGTCCCGGAACACAATATTTTGACGATACACGAGACAAAACTCAGTCTGACTTAGGAAACCCCTTGTTTTAAATGTGCTAGAAGAAAGAAGAATAGTTGCAGTTATGTTAACGGCTGCAGATTTTGGATACCCATTCACCGACACTGTGCTTCAATCATTCGTGCAGCAATACCTCCACCGTAATGGAGTAAACATACGTCAGTTCAATGACAATCTACCCGGAAAGCAATGGGTTAAAAGCTTTTTGCATAGAAATCCAGAACTAAAAATACAAAATTCGGAATATATCAAGAGAGCTAGGGCCGATCTGAGAATCCAAAAATGTTTTGGACTTATTTTACTGATTTGTCAAATACTCTTGCTGATATTCCCCCCGGAGAACATAATGAACTACGATGAGACGAATTTTACTGACGACCGACGGAAGAAGCGAGTTTTAATAAGGCGAGGGGCCAAACACGCCTATAAGGTTTTGGACACACCAAAAACTTCGGTGTCTGTTATGTTTGCAGCTTCTGGAAATGGGGAATTTTGTCCATCCTATAATGTTTATAAATCAAAGAACTTATACCCCGAATGGATTCAGGAAGAGTCCGAGGGTGCCTGTTACAACAGATCAACCTCTGGATGGTTTGACGCTATAATCGAAGATTGGTTAAATACAATGGTTGTTCCATATTTTCGTAGGAAGCAAGGCAGAAAGATCTCGATGGTGATGTTGAGGTAATTAGAATATCAATTGATTAAGTCAGCGAATGAAAATAGCACTGCCTTCAATGAACTGTATTGGAAGGAACCAACATTTTGCAATAATAATAATAATTGCAACTACCCATTACCTGGTGAACCAGGCCCCAGAAGCTTCATAGCTTATGGGGCTTGTGGGGAGGAAGGAGCGATTATTACTATTATGCATGTCCAAAACGTGCTCGCAACAGGTGGTATTAGCGATATAATATTAAAGATTTTCATGAATATTTAACAAAAACTCACCTGACCGATTGGATTTTTTCTACAAGGGATGACTCCAAATAATCTTGTTTCATGGAAATGTGATTGTTTCATGTAAAAACTTCTCATTTGTAATTCAGGATGAAATACGAACCTATCGCTGGGTTACCAAGTAAACCACAATTCACCCATTCGTTTCTTATTTTCGACAAGGTAATGAGTTAAAGCACCATTGCCTTTGCGTGCGTCTTTAACGATAGCATAACGACGTAAGCAGCAACCAACATCATCAGCCGTTGTAGTGTTAGAAAAATACTAATCCTTAAAAGAAAAGGTTTGTAAAGAGGAAAATATCATGTCCCCTCTGCACAAGTTTTTTCTTAATTTGGCTTTTCCTCCTTCTTTACGAGTAGTAGAAGTGAAGTTTTTGCAATCGTAAATGCTGCTCAGCCTCCTCACAGTCCCGACCTGCCTTCTTGTAATTTTTGGCTGTTATCCAAATTAAAATATTTATTCTCTTAAAGGAAGATATGATGACGTAGAATATAAACATTGCTTCTGAAAGTGGGAGGATCCCTGGAAAAAGGTTTCGATTTTAAAAGTACTATAGCAAATATATAAGTTTTATTATATGTGTACCTTATTTATAAATAAATCTTTAGAATAAATGTCTGTAGGAAGTAGATAAATATGAACTTTTGCATAAACATTGATAAGTATTTAATAAAATGAAAACACCCGGCAGGCAAACTTACCGACTGCGAGTACAGTGGTGGAGAATATCCATTACATATTTATTCTCTAAAAGGAAGATATGATAACGTAGAATATAAATATTGCTTCTGAAAGTGGGAGGATTGCTGGAAAAAGGTTTCGATTTCCAAAGGGAAGTACTTTGAAGGGGACATCGTTGCCATAGACCAGAATTAATGTTCTCTTTTGCTATGGCACAAGGACGGATAGATTCCGAACAGACTTCGTACAGACGTAACGGTGGCAATTATAGGGAAATAGATCGTTGGTTGGAGGTAGATTAGTGTGGGCGGTTAAAGCGGACGTGGCACCACGACGAACACGTAGGCAGCAACGCAAATAAGGCGGTAAGATTCTGTAATAAAAAGGCAGAAATACGCGGAACTGCTTAAACGTGCAACCGATTTGCAACCGCGCAAACGTGCAACCGCTTACTGTTCGGCGGGCCCCAACCGCCGTTATCGATTGCAAGCTGCGGCACTATCGGCCCCGACACCTTTCGCCTGCCTTCCGGGGCGTCTTATCGCCCGCACCGGGAGCGGACGACGGCCCGAGGTCGACGCCCAACGGGCCGCACCACCTCGCCAGTTGCCCCGGGAGGAGCCGACGGGAGCGCTGGACCCGGGCCGAGATTCGCCGCCGCCGCCGCAAGCCATCCCGGAGCCGCCCGACGTGCCGCACGCCTGGCAGAGAAGCTGTACGGAGCGTACAGGTCGCTGCACCTGATCAGGTGAGCGAAGCTTTTTTTTTTATCCAGATGTAATTCGTATTGTGGTAAAGCCGACTGACGACTTATTTACGAATGCTGATCCCATGGATTCGGATATTTTTCTGCAGACGAAGATAATCTTTACCAGGTCGATTAACGATTAGAATTAGGCGTTCTTAGTCGCACGTATCCGAATTCGGATGGATTTCTTTTACCGTTTTCAGACGAAGTACTACTTTTTACCGTAGGTCGATCGATGAACGACGTGGAAACGGAGACTTTAGAGCGCGAATTGTTACAGAATTTTGTTTTTTTGTTATACTAAAATCGCTCGTCCCGGCCGGGACCCTAGGGCCCCTCCACCGTCTAACGATAAAGGGTAATAGATACAACCCGTAGCCCGGAAACCAGGCCCCAGAAGCTATAAGCTTGTGCGGGAGGAAGGAGACCATTATTGTTACTACGCCGGCCCTAAGTGGGGCTGCGGCCGACTAACGGACGGAACGGCGCATACCCCACGATCGGGGTATCGCGGATGCGGCGGCAAATTTGTTTAAATAAATTACCAACAACATTTGTAACGTAATAAGCCAAGTCCTAATATTTTTCGAATTTTTTTTGTTTCTAAACGTGTTTATTTTTTCCTAAATTTTTAAAAAATTCTAAATTTGTCATTTTTCAAAAATTTACGGAAATTATCGGTGGTCGTTTTGACCGATTCCCCGAAGAGATACGAAAAAATGTTTCAACCAAAAGTGTCTTAGAAATCGACGTACTGTAAGATTCTTAAATGAGAGATTCAAAAAAGTCAACAGGGAAAAAGACGACGGCCCCGCTTACAGACCGACAGACGGACGGACTTCACGAATTCGGAGACGAACTTTTTGCTCGTCGAAAATAATGGTGGTTCGTTCGCGCAATAACGTCGGCCGGCCCGGTCAAGAGGGACGGCAAAAAAAAGGAAAAAAACCATCGAGCGGTAGAATACGCCCAAATGAGCTCGATCGATGGTAAAATAATTGCGAATTCTGCTGCAGGCTTAACATTTAAGGGATGCGATCGTCGCCATCATCCGCGGCTCCGATGTACGGAATCGGCATGGCGGCGCGACAATGACGGACGGTCGTAGTAGGACGATTAAATTACATCTTGTATATAAGTATGTGTTTTTTTTTTGTTTCAGCATCTACAGGTTGTGCGCGTGGGCGGTGGGCCAAGAGGAGACGGAACCGGCAACAGGCGCCAACTTTTATAACCTGTTGGTGGGCTTCGACAACGCTCGCACCCTCACCGGCCTGCGGAACGCGCTGCCGTAGCCCGAAAACCTAAGGATGGTGGAGGACGGGGCTGCGGCATACCTGGCCTGCACGCTGCCGGCCAGAAGGCGCAGACATCCGCGGAGAGCGCATGCCGTGCCCGCCAAGGACCGCCACAGGACCCCTACGTGATACGGTTCGGGAGGCCGCCGGGCTACTACTGGCTGGAGCAGCGGCCAGAAGACGGCGGCGAGCGTCAGTCGCCGCAAGACACGCTGGTGCCAACGGCGTGCGCGCAGCCGACCGCGCACGACGCCCTGAGGTACGTGGAGGCTGCGCGGCCGGCATACTAACTGGCGCAGCAGCGGGCGCTGGCCGCCTACTTCGAGGTGAGTGTGCGCATCGCCCGAGAGGGCGGGGCCGTTCTAATTTTCTTTTCCGTCGTACGCAGGAGGCGTTCGCGGAACCCGAGGCCGGAAGGTTTCCCGCACGCGCCTTCAACAGGGCGCCAGTGGCCGTCCGGGGAGGGGAATGGAGGACGCCCATATTCCTGGAACCGACGGCGGTGGGCAAAACCCAATTCGCCCTCCCCCACTTCCGCCGGCCCCTCCTCATAACCAGCAGGGAGGATTGGAGGAAGTACCGGAGACACGTCCACGACGGCTTGGTCTTGGACGACATGGCGTTCTTGAGATGGACACCGGAGACGTCGAGACAAGACATCAAGTACGGATCGGTAAGTTACGGTCTCTCTCTCTCTCTCTCTCATTCAATATGAATGATATTGTAGATAAGATAATAGACATTTTATATTATCCGGTTACCTTGATATGGACTAGCCCAAATTATGCATAGATCAGGACGATTACCATTATTAATTAGAAGCTTTAGCCAGAGATCTCAAAGGAGTGCTCCACCATGTCACCATGATCCAATTCGCGCAAGTAAGTTTATAGGACAATGTATAATTGAACTGGTTATTCTGAGTTACTATGCTGAGGGGAAATTAATGAATCATGTAAGAGTACTTCTGTATTCTGTATTAAGACGACTTTTATCCGATCATCGTATCAGACATCTCAGAGGTGAAATTGTTGTAGATGAAACTACACATAATGTACTACGTGAATTACTTGTAATTTACACTATCTTTATAGGATTGCATGTAATTCTGGATGATCATGTTGATCTAATAACAAGACAACTTTTAGAAAAAGGAGAAGTGACCTCAGAAGTTCTACCAATATCCGACTATTGTTTTGATGAATATGATGATCTTTATACCTCTGAAAGTGAGATGATTAAAGGACCCTTAATCTATTTATTTAAGCTTATAAAAGCATTTGATATTCATCATTTTCGTGATCTGATGGTAAGTGAGGGAGAGTTTGAAGATGCTAAACATCGTATTATAACCTGGACACGTCAATACAGTGGTAGATCCATCTTCACAAACTTATTGGACTGTATTGCATTATTAAGATCAGAAAATTTCGCACCAGGCATAATTCAAGTCGATGAGCGTGAGGTCCCAGGAGAAATTACACAAGCAGAAGCAGAATTAGGTCACCAGATCAACATTCAAGAAGGTTATGGGTCAGAAAAATACTTCGCTTTTTCTAAGAGCGCCTCAATTGGTAATATCGAACTTCCACAGACATATAGAAAAATTATGAAAAGCTATAGAGCAAATAATGCCTTCATTCCTACAATGGACGACTTTATTGCCAGCTCAATGAGCACAGCTCATAGTAGTTGCAAAGTATGTAGTGTTGCATTACCATGTTATGCTGTTGGTTGCTGTCTTCTGGTCATTGTTGTATATGTCTAGTCATGCTACATATGGGAATCGTACATCTGATGAGTTTTTAGCACTATTATTCACACCAAGCTTGGTTGGCGGCTTTCCCATTATATACTTGCACAATATGGTCGTAAGGGCAGAGTCAGGTTTGCTTGCTCCATTCTTGAGCTTGATTCAGTTTCTTGATAGGCGTGCACCATTAATATCGATCTCAATGAGAAACTTTGTGGTGTTACCTGTAAATGAATTAGATGAGATAGCACCATTGCTGATGGATCCATATGCTATTGCTAATGATATACCTCCGTTACCTTCATCCCAACTAAGATCTCTAATACTTCCAACTATTAAGAAACTAACAAAGAATGAGGATATGAAGGAATTATTTACTCTCCATGATGATCCATTAAGTAATCTATCTATAGAAGTATTGAAAACAGCCTTTTCATTACATGCAAAAGTTCTAAACAATCTCTATTCAGCAACTCCGAAGGGGATCATTGATGAGTTTATCCGGAAATTTGAATCGAGTAGAAGTATTGTAGAGTTATTAATATTAAGACACGGAACAAAGAGAAGTGATAGGATACTCGGACAAGTCATAAACTGTGAGAAGAAAGTTAATAGTTGGAGGCTCAATCGTCTCCGAGGTTTAAATTCTAACTTATGTGGTGTTTACCCCGAACTTGAGAGGTCATATCCTACAGAATGGGCGGACAATCTTCGTAAAAAGAGTTACGGGAAAGAAGTGCATGGTATATCTATGCCTCCCCTCCAACATCAGTTGATCTTATGAGTCCTATTCAGGGGATACAGTCAGACTGGGCAAATCGCACTCATTTCACTTATTATTTGAGTCCTCCTTAGAACCGGTGGTCTACTTTGTAGAGCAGGATCCAATTTTAACTAAGATAAAGAATATTATAGAATTGGTCTCATGGTGTGATGTATCTCGAACTACCACAGAAGGAATCGTTGAGACTAGTAATATTAGAGAATTAATATCTAAAATGATTGTATTATATACATCCATACCATTATCACAACTTATACTGGACAGAGAAAATCTGGGACTATTCAGCATCATATCAGAGCCCGAAACTTTCGAGAATCTATCATTCCTAATAGACTAAGTAATAGCTATACCTGTTTTCGTGGAGAAACGAACTCGGATTTAAGGTTGAGATCTGATCCTAATCATTATTTGATCAATTTCCTTCACTTATATTGTTACTCCCTATGGATAGGAACAGTTGAATTAGAGTATGCTAAGATCTGGAGTACACCAGAGATATTTTGGGGTGTTACCTCTGACTGTAAATATTGTAAGAAAGCTATTGATGAAGCCCCAATATGTTTCAATGCCCAATTAATAGATGCCTTATACTTTCCTCCTCTACAAGTGACTCAGACTTAGCTCAGTAGCTTGTAAAATATTAGAAGATTCAGTACAGGAGTTTCGATCGAGACACATCCATGTTAATTCAGATAGAGTGCGTTTCTAAATGTTCACCGATGAGCTCCGGGCGCACCAAAGTGTTTCTAAAATGCTTTTTCCGTCACCGCTGTAACTCTTCGATCCGTTTCTTAAAGTTCCGGTGAATAATCGGTGAGTCACCAACCTCACCGACAATTTTTCTCGGTGAGCTTGGTGAAGCCCACGGTTCGTGGCGAAGCCGATGATTTTCTAGTGGTGGGGGAATCAGCTGTTATTTGACGACGCGCCACGCTTCATTTCACCGCTTCCTTTTGCGATTTGTGTTCGAATTGTTAGCTGGTTTTATGCTTAAAACCAAGAAAGTTTAAATAGGGGGAAGTGGCATAAGAGGTGTGCACATGAAGCCTCAAGTGTGCACAACTTGTCAAGTTTTAAATTTGGCTGTCAAACGGTGCGATAAAGATTTTATTTGTTAAAAACTAAATTAAAAACAAATAAAAACGTCTGGATACTCGATTAGATGGTGTAGAAGTGATATTAGATATCACAAAAAACAAAAACCTGGAGTAATAATGCATCATTAAGTAGTTTTTCCTTATATTTGCGTCATTAATAACTTTTTACTCGGACATCAGGTCCGTAGTACTTAATTTGTATTTATATTGGGAGTGTTATCACGTATTGTATAAAAATGTTCTTTTTTTAATTAAATAATTACAGAGAACCATCTCTAAAACGATTTATGAAGTATACATGCATTGTCATAGCTACGCAGTAAACTTTTAAATTCGTACTGGCGGAGAATAACTCGGCGCGGCGTTTACATGTAAAAATTACTTACATACAGATAATCAATAATCGTGAAATTTGAAATTAAAAATTTAGAAATAATCATTTTTTTACAGAATTTGCAAATTTCTTAGAAATGTTACGATTATGTATTTCAATTTAATAATTGTAATTAAGGTGACAAATAAATTAAAGTAATTAATGAAAAAAATAAAAAGAGTTTCATATTAACGGTGTCCTGAATAATATTTTAAACAATTTACTGAACCCAACGCTGCATTGTATTTACATGTGTGCTGTCAAATTTGTAGTCCCCTTACTCCACTGCAGGCTTCAATTTTACAGCCCAGCAATTGCATCATGCCTCTTCCCCCTACTTAAACTTCCTTGCTTAAAACCATTTAAAACTTTGAAAATGAATAATTATGTATACGCATGTGACAAATGCGAATATAAAAATGAAGATTTTGATCTCGTTAGTGAACATGTCCGAGGGAGCAATTGTCAAGATCAAGAACAAGAATTTGAAGCCACTTCTTCCGCCTCCGATGCAGACAGTAGGCAGCAATGTAAGTAATGCATTTGATATTTGGAAGTATATTATATTATTATATTATATTATTATCTAAGTATAATCATCTGTTATTGCAGTATCTGATGAATTAGTCGAAGAAATACCAAATGAAGAAAATGACTCTGGAAGCTTTACTTGGAATTCTGAGTCGACTAAACTTTTGCTCCTTACAAGGTTTGAGATGGAAAGTAAATTCGCCAAACCCAAAAAGAAGAAAAAACAATTGTGGGAGGACGTGGCCAAGCAAATGTTTACTGCAGGACGTTACAAGGTCACAGGCGTTACCTGTGACAACAAATTTCGGACATTGATGACCACTTACAGAAAATGTAAAGATAAGATGAAGGACTCAGGGAGCGGTACAAGTACGAAGTGGCCTTACTTTGAAATCATTGACGAACAATATGGTGTCAAAGCAGCTGTAAACCACCGCCTGAGCTCATAGGTAGTTCGCTGGCACAAGCAAGCAAAGTAGAAAAAGAAACCGAAACAGTTGAACGCACGGTTGAAGACGAAAAAACATATGATTTAGAGTATTTTAAGAAAAATGAAAATTCAAAAAGGCAGAAAGTGGAAACCACAGCTCAACTATATAAAAAAAATGAAACAGGATGATAATAGGTACAAAGAGGACAGCGTAAAAAAAGAGAACAGATTTTAGCAGAGACAAGCTACTGAAGAAAAGAAAATTGAAGCAGTGAACAGAATAACTTCTGTATTTGAAAAATTAGCAGAAAAACTGCTTTAATGTTACACCCATCTAGCTTGTTTTGTTTTACACAATTTGTGTTAATTAGTTTTTTCTATTTCTTAGACTGTTTTTTCAATTATAGTATAATGATTATTGTGCAATAATGAATTAATGTTTGTTCAATATTTTTTTATTTTTCTTAAATAAATTTTTTTTATAATAGCATTTCTTTAACAGATTTTACATATTTTGAATTATATCTACTATGTGATTCCTTTTAAGCTGAGCAACATGATTATTCTGAAAGTCTGGGAGACCTACTTCAGCCTCGGCATCAATGGGGATTTGTATATTTTCTAACGGTATATTTTCTGCAACTCGGATGTTATGTAAAATACAAGCCGACATGATGACATATTTCACATTTTCTATTTTAATTCTGTTGAGATATTGCAAACATCTGAATGCATTTTTGACATGTCCAAATGCTTGCTCAATTAGAATTCTCGTCCGACTTAATATAATATTGTATTTTTTTGGCTTTCTGTTAAATGCCCATTATCTTTAAAAGGTACCATTAAAAAAAATGTCCAAAGGATATGCCTTATCGCCCACTAAATGCGTATTTGGTAAAAGGCTGTCTGGATTTTGCACTAATTTTTGATAGAGTAGACTATGACGCCATACTCTTGCATCGTTTACAGATCCTGGCCAACCAACATAAATATCTGTGAAATATAACTTTGACGTGCACACAGCTTGTAATATTACAGAATGGTAGCCCTTTCTGCAATAAAATGATGCAGCATCGACATTTGGTTGTGGAATTTGAATATGTGTCCCATCTACACATCCAACAACTCCGGGAAATGAAGTATTGCCACGGACCCCATTAAAATCATTGACCACATCAAACATGTCTTCTCTTGACGGCCACTTTATAAATTTATTTATGTGCCCACTTAATTGTTTCGTGAATTTGTTTAAAATTCTATAGGCATGGCCCCGACTAACTCCAAAACGATCTCCAACTTCTCGAAACGTTTCTTTTGTTGCCAGGTACCACAAACTCAGCATAATTCCGGCTCTTACATCTAATGATCGCCTACCCATTCTATTTAGGTTCCATTCTGCTCCGAGAAGTTTGCATAAAATCTAGAAAAAACTTTTTTAAACAAACAACAATCTTTGATTAATAAAGTAGATACGTACCTCTGTAGATCCCTTTGTGATTCTAAAATGACTCCTATAGTCCAAGTCAGGCAGTTCATTAAACAGTGTAATTTTATATAAAATCTCGGAACTAATTCTAACTTGTACAGGTAATTCATTTTCAACAACTGTATCCTCATCGGATGAAGACTCCATATCTTCTTCAATAATTAGTTTCGTAATATGACATATACACCCCAAAGCTGTTAGTAGAACTTTTTTTTTGTTTTCATTCATTGTATCTTTCTTAAAATCCTCAAATACAATTATAATATTAATGTACACCAAATTTATAGCGTCAAAAAACTTGTTAGGTTAGGATTAAAGGTTAATTGTCTAATTACGCAACCCACCAAACATGCACCAACGCACCAAATCAAATGGTTTCTAAACTGACACTACTGACAGTCATCTACATCCAGTGCTGCCACCTCGTGGGATTTTTCCCGATTCGTGTTATTTTTGTCTGCTCCGGGGGAAAAAGGGAATTCTGAGTAATTTCGTGGTAATTTTTAATCCCGTAATGAAATGCAAAGTATCAACTATTCACCGACACCGACAGTTTTCGAGTTTTCACAACAGACAACAGCTGGACAACAATTAACATCTACCTTCTACCCATCTACGCAGTTAACACTAACTGACAGTTTGTTTATAGGTTATAGTTTGTTTATTGTGTGTATGTGTGTGCGTGCTGTTCAACAAGATACCTAACATTTAAACGACTATTTCCCATGTCATCCTGTTCTGATTCTGATTTAGACCAGCCAGGGCCGTCAAAGAAAAAATGCAACAAATATACGAACAAACAGAAAGTTTTTCAAAGTGTGTGGTTAGAAGATCCGTGCCTAAAGAAATGGCTAAAACCCACAAAAAACAAGAATAAATGCAAGTATGTATGCATATTTAAATTACTTACGAAACAATATTAATATTTTAATGTTTGTTGTTTTTACTTTTTAAGGTGCACAGTTTGTGACGTAGAATTGCAATGTGGAAAATCTGAAATTACAAAGCATTCTAAAACCATAAAACATAAGAAAATGATTAATGTAACAGATTCCAATGCGAACATTTCAACTTTTGTTGCTAAAGAGACTAGCCTGACAAAAAGTATTAAAAGAGCTGAAATAGGTTTATCAGCATTCTTTGCGGAACACAATGTTGCATTTTTAACAGTAGATCACCTGATTCCATTGCTGAAAGGTATTGCCCCAGACTCACAAATTATAAACGGAATACGAATGGGAAGGACAAAGTGCACAGAAATTGTGAAGTCTGTGTTGGCAAAAAAAGAAGATGAAGATTTGGTTCAGATCTTAAAAAACAGTTTATTCAGCATACTTCTGGATGAAAGCACGGATGTTGCTGATAAAAAATATTTGTGCCTCTTGGTATGTATTTCCTTAGTTGTTTTCCATCTTCATTATGTTAGTATTTTGTTGTAGGTGCGTTATATTTATAATGGAAATGTGAGGACATCATTATTGGAGCTCCTTGAACTTGATGCGAAAGACTGCTGTGCTGAAAGCATTTACACTGCTGTAAAAAACTGCTTTAGTAGCAAATCTATTCCGATACAAAATGTAATAGGTGTGGCTTCAGATGGAGCAGCTGTAATGGTCGGAAATAAAAATTCTTTTTTTTCAAGAATTAAAGAAGCTGTACCTCACGCAATACTTCTAAAATGCATTTGCCATACAAGTGCACTGATTGCTGGAAAAGCATGTGAGGAGCTACCCCGGTCTCCTGAAGACCTTATCAGAAACATAGCAACTTATGTATCGGGCAGTTCAAAAAGATGTGCAATCTTGTTGGAGTTTCAAGAGTTTTTTAACTGTGAAAAGAAAAAAGTTTTAAAATTAGCAACAACAAGGTGGCTTAGTA
Organism: Agrypnus murinus; assembly: GCA_929113105.1. NCBI lineage: Eukaryota > Metazoa > Arthropoda > Insecta > Coleoptera > Elateridae > Agrypnus > Agrypnus murinus. Next base: position 141,948,352 of record OV816027.1, read on the forward strand.
TGAATAATTGTGTTAAAAGGATTTTAGATAACTGGGATGTACTGCTGCATTTCTTTTCTTTAGCAGTATTTGAAGATCACTTGAAAATGGCTTCAATTATTTTAGAAGCGATGAAAAATCCTTTAAACAAAGGATACTTACTGTTTCTATTGTATACTTTGAATTATTTTAACACTTTCAATGCGCTGTTTCAGAGTAGGAGTGTTTTAATTAATGAATTGCACAGCAAATGTTTAACAATTTTTTGGCAGTTGACCCAAAATTTTGTAAAGCCAGAGTTTGTATATAAATGTCATGAATCAGCCATACAGCAACCTCAAAACTATATAGAATTAGAGAAAATCGGAGTAGGGTTTAAATGCGGTGATTTTATTAAAACATTTCCTGCAGATCTGTTAAAAGAATTTCGACTTAAGTGTTTAAATTTTTATATTACCGCTGCAGAGGAAATGCGAAAACGGCTACCCTTAAATGATAAATTTTTTAAAGAACTAAATATATTGACTCCCACAGTTGCTTTGGATCTTGCAAACAGAAATTTGCATGAAAACTTTTCTTCTGTAGTTGGTCATTATGAAATCTTCATAGATATTGACAAATTAGAATATGAATGGAGGCTGTTACCTTTTTCTTTTACAGAAAGTAAACTTAATCAGTTACAGTTGTTAGATGTAGAGGAATTTTGGTGTGAGATTAGAAGTATACTTGATGAAAACAGTTTACCAAAATTTGTTGAAACTATGAAATTAATAAATATATTGCTTGTTTTGCCTCACAGCAATGCTGAAGCAGAAAGAATTTTTAGCATTGTTACGGACTGTAAACCAAAAAAAAGAAACCGTTTGGGGAGCACTACATTAAATGCAATGGCTGTGTTTAGGAGTGCCCTACAAAGCAGACACATGCAGTGCAATACTTTTCCAATTGAGGAACAACATGTTAAATTATTAAATAATACTATTTACTCTTTTAAGAATTAATATGCTTTACATTTTGATTATAGTTATTTCTTTTTTGAATTAGTTATTAAGCATTATGTTTATTTGCTGAGTTATGTTTTGTTTTGGATGCATTTAGTTAATATACGTTTATGACCTTTTGTAACTTTAATCAATAAAATAAATGCAAAATATACTAATTTTTTGGATGCAGGTAGTTTGTAAAATTTCTTTAATTCGTGGGAATTTTTTAAATAAAAAGGGAAATTTTTGGTGATTTTGTGGGATTGTGTATGTAGTCTAGGTGGCAACACTGTCTACATCACCGATGAGCAATAACCGCGGTGCGCTTGGTGCACCCGTTGGAGTATTTAGAAACGCACTAATACTGAGAATTTGAATATTTCTACTGCTTCGGTTGGAATACTTCAGGAGCTTGTGGATCTGACTTTCTATTCTCGACGATCATTAGAAGCGAGATAGGGGACTAATTGGATCGATCGGGAGGGATATGAGGTTATGTCAAACTTAACACCGCATTCAAGATCTCGAGATATTGGATTTAGTGAGCGGTAGAATACGCTACAAATGAGCTCGATCGATGGTAAAATAATTGCGAATTCTGCTGCAGGCTTAACATTTAGGGACGCGATCGTCGCCATCATCCGCGGCTCCGATGTACGGAATCGGCATGGCGGCGCACCCAACCACATCCCTATAACGCCAACGAACGGACGCGGCGCAACAATGACGGACGGTCGTAGTAGGACGATTATATTACATCTTATATCGTATATAAGTATGTGTTTTTTTTGTTTCAGCATCTACAGGTTGTGCGCGTGGGCGGTGGGCCAAGAGGAGACGGACCCGGCAACAGGCGCCAACTTTTATAACCTGTTGGTGGGTTTCGACAACGCTCGCACTCTCGCCGGCCTGCGGTTCGCGCTGCAGCAGCCCGAAAACCTAAGGATGGTGGAGGACGGGGCTGCGACATACCTGGCCTGCACGCTGCCGGCCAGAAGGCGCAGACATCCGCGGGGAGCGCAGCCCGTGCCCGCGGCCGCCCGCCAAGGATCGCCACAGGACCCCCGCACAGGTGATACGGTTCGGGAGGCCGCCTGACTACTGCTGTCCGGAGCAGCGGCCAGAAGACGGTGGCGAGCGTCAGTCGCCGCAGGACGCGCTGGTGCGAAGGGCGTGCGCGCACGACGCCCTACTGTACGTGGAGACTACTTTTTCGCTCGAGCAGTACGGACGTGTTTTTACTGCGCTGCGCATCAAGTGAAAGTTTTGTTTGTTCAACGGTTATTTTAATAACCAAGATGGCCGGCGATCGGAGGATATCAACGGAAAATGACATTCTTAGTACACAGGGTGAGAATGATTTATATAAAAGATGAATCTGTTGAGGGCAAATTGTGTAGTAAGGTTAGGGAGATGAGTAAATTAATTTTGAAGCATGTGCCTAGCAAAGCAGACACGATTAAGGTGGACGCGCGCAAGAATATTAGGGACGCTGCGGAACATATAAGGGATTTAGCTGTTCAGATGATAGAGCAGATAAAACAACTAAAAAGCGAGGTTAAAGAGAAAGAGCAAGAAATTAGGGTTTTAAAGGGAAAAGCTTTAGTAAATCCAGTAGGGAAATCGTGGGCAGAAGTAGCTAGTTGGAGCGGTTTAGGGCGTTGTCCACATGACGCGAGGATTAAACAAGATGGCCGCCAGGGTGTGGCACCACGTGTTTTTAGCTACGCGGCGGTTACAAGTAAACACGCGATTAAAATCACAGGAAAAGATGCAGAACATGGAAATGTAAGCGACATTTTAAAGAAAGAGATTAATCCCACCACGGCAAAAATCAGCACAGCGACGGTTAAAAATACTAAATCGGGGGCGGTTATTGTGGAATGCGCAAGCAAGAAGGATTCGCGGAAGTTAAAGATGGCAGTTGATTTGAGTAGCAAATTACAGGGAAAAGAAATTAAGAAGGGAAATCCTAGAATTATACTAAGAGGGATAGATAAGCATATTTCAAAGGAGGCTTTGATAGAGAAATTCGCGGAAAATAATCAAAGCATAGTTGACGAACTCGAGGGCTTGGAGAATTTCAAGGACGAGGTCAGGGAAAGCTTTAGGTACGGCGGAAAAACCCCGAAGAGTAGGACGGTTGCGGTAGTTTTAGAGGTGTCCGCTAGGGCAAGGCGCGCGTTTTTAAAAGATAGGGTTAGCTTGGGGTGGCAAAGTTTATATGCCGAAGAACATTTTACAGTAGAGCAGTGTTTTAAATGTTACGGATACGGACATAAGGCGGCTAATTGTACAGAAAAAAGCCAACATTGTGGCAAATGCGGCAGCGTCGAACATATTTTTAAAAATTGCAACAGCGATACCGAGAAATGCATTGCGTGCGTCAGATACAATCAGAGCAAGCGCGGACCAGCGGTAGATACAAAACACGACGCGAAAAATCCAAACTGCCCCTCTTTGATAAGAGCTAAAAAATTTGCTTCTGAACACTATTAATTATGAATAATAGTGCTAGAATAGGTAATGCGACAGGGGGGATAATTAGATTCGGGCAGATTAATTTAGGAAAGGGCAAAGGGGCAACTAGTGATTTTATTAAGACTTGCGCGGAAAGGAAACTTGATGTTTTATTGATTCAGGAACCGAACGTTTTGAGGAACAAAATATTAGGATTTTCATCGGGATTTAGGGTAATTAACAAAGCGGTGGAACGTCTTAGGTCGTGCATTGTACTAAACTGTATGACCCAGGGGTCGTGCTCCGGGCCGACCTTTTGGAACTTAGCATACGATAGCGTTTACCGGGTAGAGCTACCGGAGGGGTGCGATATCGTTAGCTTCGCGGACGACACGACGCTGATAGTCAGAGCGGCACAGTATAAAAAGTTAAAGGAAACGGGAGCGGAGGCGTTGACTAAATTATTAGAATGGGCGGGCAGGGAAAAACTCGAATTCAACGTGGCTAAAACCGAAGGGCTGTTTTTCGAGAAAATACCGGGGCAAGAAGGACCGACGTTTAAGATGGGAGAGGGACGCGTATACTGCAAAGATGCAATTAAATACCTGGGCGTGATGATAGACGATAGGCTGAGCTGGCACCAGCACGTGGATTACGCAAGTAGAAAGGGCAAGGAATTATCACACAAGATAGGCATGGCGGCACGATTGACATGGGGAGGATTCAAGGGAAAAAGCGTAGCCAGGGTTTACGAGGGCGCGATACAACCAGCGATAGTTTACGCGGCGCCGATATGGGCGAAGGAATTAAAAGTTAGGCAGGTGAGGAAGCTTAAAAGCGCGCAAAGGGTTTTAGCGGTTAGGGCAGCTAGGGCATACACGACCGTCTCCACGGAGGCGGCGTTGTGTTTGAGTCAGTTACTTCCGATCGACATTGCGCTGGGGGAGGAGGTCAAAAAGCGGCTAATATTCGCGAACGGAGTTACCGCCGAGATCGAGCTGGGAGACAGGCGGGTAGAAAAAATGGCGTTACCGGAGGAATTGGGACATCCAGCAGATGTGGGGGGTTTTAGCTTCCAAGAAATAGACGCGGACACGGCTAACAACCGGGAGGGAGTCGCGATATACACGGACGGGTCGAGAATGGAAGACGGGCGGGCCGGAGCGGCATTCGTTTTATTTAACAGCGGAACAGAGGTACACGCGGCAAAGTACAAGCTGGGCGAATGGGCTCAATCTTCCAATGCGAGCTCCTAGCCCTAAGGGAGGCACTAACGTATATCAGGGACAATATTCAGGCGTTTCGCGATTGCACCATATACAGCGATAGCAAATCGGCACTAGTTTCACTTCAGGCGCTCACTAAACCGACAAAATTGCAAGCAGAAGTTTGGCTCCTCCACCAACACTTAGAACGGGAAATACATTTAGGGTACGCGTGGGTAAAATCATATTCGGGAATAGTTTCACCTTATTTCACCCTGTTCAATTACTTCGCTATTTTCTTGAACCTATTTTCTTGCATTTTCAACATTTATTCTTATTTCATATCACTTTTTGTTTACTTTCACTTTAACTATTCCTTATTTCAGTTTTTATTTAACTTCTTATTTTTACTTCTAATTTTTTAATTTTAATTTTTACTTTTCAGCACTTCAGCTTATTTTAGTTTATTTCAAATTATTTCGTTTTGTTTCAGTTTATTTCAGCTTATATTCAGTTTATTTAATTTTATTTTCAGTTCATTTTCAGCCTCGTTTTTTGCTTTTATTTTAAGTGCTAATTAGATTTTAGTACATTTTCAGATTTTTTCTTTCAGTTGTCTTCAGTTTATTTCGGCATTCGAGAATGATTAAACGCGATTTTTTAACGAACGAGACAGCGGAGATGTAGTACCATTGGTGGAGCATCTCCGCACGTGTAACCGATCGAAGATCGATCGAACTTTCAAATTGTATTGTAAGTGGAGGCTGCACGGCCGGCATGCTACCTGGCGCAGCAGCGGGCGCTGGCCGCCTACTTCGAGGTGAGTGTGCGCATCGCCCGAGAGTGTGGGGCCGTTCTAATTTTCTTTTCCGTCGTACGCAGGAGGCGTTCGCAGAACCCGAGGCCGGAAGGTTTCCCGCACGCGCCTTCAACAGGTCGCCAGTGGCCGTCCGGGGAGGGGAATGGAGGACGCCCATATTCCTGGAACCGACGGCGGTGGGCAAAACCCAATTCGCCCTCGCCCACTTCCGCCGGCCCATACTCATAACCTGCAGGGAGGATTGGAGGAAGTACCGGAGACACGTCCACGACGGCTTGGTCTTGGACGACATGGCGTTCTTGAGATGGACACCGGAGACGTCGGAGAACGGACGCGGCGTGACAATGACGGACGGTCGTAGTAGGACGATTATATTACATCTTGTATATAAGTATGTTTTTTTTTGTTTCAGCATCTACAGGTTGTGCGCGTGGGCGGTGGGCCAAGAGGAGACGGACCCGGCAACAGGCGCCAACTTTTATAACCTGTTGGTGGGTTTCGACAACGCTCGCACCCTCGCCGGCCTGCGGAACGCGCTGCCGCAGCCCGAAAACCTAAGGATGGTGGACCGCGCACGACGCCCTGAGGTACGTGGAGGCTGCGCGGCCGGCATACTAACTGGCGCAGCAGCGGGCGCTGGCCGCCTACTTTGAGGTGAGTGTGCGCATCGCCCGAGAGGGCGGGGCCGTTCTAATTTTCTTTTCCGTCGTACGCAGGAGGCGTTCGCGGAACCCGAGGCCGGAAGGTTTCCCGCACGCGCCTTCAACAGGGCGCCAGTGGCCGTCCGGGGAGGGGAATGGAGGACGCCCATATTCCTGGAACCGACGGCGGTGGGCAAAACCCAATTCGCCCTCCCCCACTTCCGCCGGCCCCTCCTCATAACCAGCAGGGAGGATTGGAGGAAGTACCGGAGACACGTCCACGACGGCTTGGTCTTGGACGACATGGCGTTCTTGAGATGGACACCGGAGACGTCGAGACAAGACATCAAGTACGGATCGGTAAGTTACGGTCTCTCTCTCTCTCTCTCATTCAATATGAATGATATTGTAGATAAGATAATAGACATTGTATATTATCCGGTTACCCTGATATGGACTAGCCCAAATTATGCATAGATCAGGACGATTACCATTATTAATTAGAAGCTTTAGCCAGAGATCCCAAAGGAGTGCTCCACCATGTCACCATGATCCAATTCGCGCAAGTAAGTTTATAGGACAATGTATAATGGATATCTACTCTTTAATAGCTCCACCAACTGGTTATTCTGAGTTACTATGCTGAGGGGAAATTAATGAATCATGTAAGAGTACTTCTGTATTCTGTATTAAGACGACTTATATCCGATCATCGTATCAGACATCTCAGAGGTGAAATTGTTGTAGATGAAACTACACATAATGTACTACGTGAATTACTTGTAATTTACACTATCTTTATAGGATTGCATGTAATTCTGGATGATCATGTTGATCTAATAACAAGACAACTTTTAGAAAAAGGAGAAGTGACCTCAGAAGTTCTACCAATATCCGACTATTGTTTTGATGAATATGATGATCTTTATACCTCTGAAAGTGAGATGATTAAAGGACCCTTAATCTATTTATTTAAGCTTATAAAAGCATTTGATATTCATCATTTTCGTTATCTGATGGTAAGTGAGGGAGAGTTTGAAGATGCTAAACATCGTATTATAACCTGGACACGTCAATACAGTGGTAGATCCATCTTCACAAACTTATTGGACTGCTATTATTAGATCATCTCAATGAGGGATATACTAATTTCGAATATGAGAGTACTTATAGCAGAATGGAAGAGTATAAACTTTTGTATGAATTGATGAGTATTGACTTAGAACTTCCAAGTCAATCTGAGACATATATAGAACCTTTATATACTCGTTGTGTCAATTTCTTTCTACGCAATAGATCTCCTAATTGTACTCTTATCATGCGATTCGATGCAACGTATCCACAATTAATATCCAAAGTAGTTGGAACCTTACAATTTTATAGTCACATAGTATATATTATGAAGCCCTCATGTATGTCATTAAACAAGTATTGTTACATAATTAGCATTGGTCTTTCTAACATATTTGTACATGCATTGAATCATAAACTCAACTTTCCTTCGGACACGACACAACTGGCAGTAGATCAGTTCTGTCATATGTTACATCAAAAGTTTCTGGATATATGTGTCGAGAGGAATCTACATCACATTGATTATCGTTTTGATAATTTATTATTATCTAAATAGAGCTACAGGATTAATTCCAAGTCGGTTGGCTGAACGAATAATTAATTCTCACCTCAATTTCTTACCGTTACCAGCCGATGTCTCATTATCATCATTCTGTCGTTATTCATTGTTATACGGTATTGGAAAAACAGTTGTAAAATATTAAAGTCATACTGTGTGAGAAATATTGTGGTTGTGTTTTAACTTTCAATAGAGGTACGTTAGAGGTGTTAACTGATTTAGCAATGGTTTCCAGTGGCGATATAACTGGATTGTGCGTGACGCGATACATACGTTCTGCTTCTGCTCTATCACGACGAAAGTATGCAAATTTCTTACGTATAGCATTACGAGCGTATATTATTTTACGCTTTAAACTCAGATCATACGTGTTGGACATGTCGGCTATGCAGAGACTACTAAACGATTCGACTCTAATTATAAACTTATATATGAATCAAAACCCTTCCGATATCTGCCACGGTCTAGAGAGCTCTCTTTATTAATTACCAGGAAATCATGCGGCTCCTTCCAACACAGAGAGCAAATGTTTTTGAACTGATCATAGCTAATACCGTCTCCAACAACATGATCGCTAAACACGTGTTTTAAGTTCAACTCGTCTTGTCTAAAGAGAATAATTAGGTTTGCATTGTCCCTAATCAGATGTTTCGGTATCTTGGCGTACGTTTGGCCTAGATAAAAACAGTCGACACCCTTATGCCTACCCATGCTAAAATATTCTCTAATCTTTTCCTGCCTGCTGCAAATTATATCATCAAAAATGAACACAGAATTAGGTTTAACATCACCGGGGCTGATTACGTCATCGTTTTCGCTAAATTCATGATATCCCATACCCGTAAGTGGTTTCATAACACGTCTTAAGAATTCATATTTAGGCTGAAATAAAGACTTGGCGTATAGGTAGATATTTTCAAATTTTAATCCGTTTTCGCTAATAAGTAAACCTAACATAGCATTAGTTTTACCGCAGGAAGATGGACCGCTCAATATTGCTCTACATGATACAGGTAACAGGTCGCCATGTTTCCTAACATCCTCGCCTGATCGTCGTTGTAAAGATGTATCATCGCAGTCGTCTAGGTTACATATGTTTAGTGACTTATTTTGTTTAACGACCTTCATTACGGTATGCGTACGTGTCTAGTCACGGTCTCGTTAAACGGATTATACTCGATTAATGCGTCGTGAAGGATCAAACAATACGCCTTAGTTGTGTTCGTAAATGCGGCTGAAGACTCGAGCTCTAGTCTAATATCGACAGTGGAATCCTTAAAACTCTCTACCTGTCTTGAACAGTCAATAACAAAAACGGGATACGTTTCAAACGATTTGTAGCTGAGTAAACAGCTCTCAGCCGCACCTCTACCTATACCGTCATAGTAGTTCTCACGAAAACGAATATAATTCAGATACGCAGGAATGTAGTCCTTACGGTCGAAATCGAGATTTAAACGCTGATGCAGGAACACTTGCGAATTTAAATACCAACTTAACGTCGACCAAGTTCGAATGAGTAAATGTAGTCGGGTTACCCGTTCTTATACCCAGCTGGCGCTCGTCTTGTAAAACTACAAAGACCCAGCGCGGTTTCTCTAGATCATTGGAGTTCTTTACACGCCAAACCTGGTTTTTAGTAGTTCCCAACGAGGGTAACTCGTGTAATTCCCAACGTCCAAACCCTTGCAGAAGGAGCGCTATGAAAAATCGCGTTTATGGTTAGGCCACAGTAATTTCTTAGTGCGTTCTTTTCAGAAGAAAGAAGCGTACCAGAAGGTACAAGACCCACGCAATATATCAACAGTACCGACTGACCATACTAATAGGTTGTCCAAATTCACATACCCATTCAAGAAGCATGTGTTGCGGCCCAACTGGTGGTCGTGCCAGGGGATCAGCGACGTGATATTGAGGATAAACTATGTACTCTTGCCGATCGACACGACGAATTGTTGGTATCCGATTTTACTAGATTGGATGGAACTATAAGTCGTTGGTTGCACGAGACCGTAGAACATGCCGCTTACTTGAGGTACTTTGGTGATGATGGTGAATTGGTCGATTTGCTACGGAATGAGCTCGACCCTAAGGCTGTCACATCTTGTGGACTTAAGTATAGCCCGGGCTGTTCAAGGTTGAGTGGTAGTCCGACGACTACTGATGGTAATACCATCATATGCGCGTTCGTCGTGTTCTGTGCATATAGGAAACAAGGTTATAGCGTTTATCAAGCTATAAATATGTCGGCAGTAGTGTATGGTGACGATGGTGTTACAGGTGGAATTGAGGCTAAAACTATGGAATTGGTTGCGGGCGATTTGGGCTTGGTGCTGAAACTCAAGGTATGCACACGAGGATAAGCCATCCCATTTTTGGGCCGCATCTTCATTGATCCATGGGTTACTGTAACTAGTATCCAGGATCCTCGCCGGACTTTGGCAAAGATCCATACCACGGTCTCCAGCGCTCAGGATGTCCCCGGGAAACTGGCGCCTTGCTGGAAGGCCGTGGCATATCGTGTCACTGATCCGAAAACACCAATAATAGCCGAGTGGTGTGATATGGTCCTGCGTAGCTGGGGCGACGGTGTCAATTTTGATTATTCTGATATACCACGATCATTGCGGCATGATTTGCCATACATGTTCGTAATGGGATGTGGATCGTGGTCTCAAGGTGATGAGATCGAATTGGTGTTGACTAGAGTCGCGGAAAGCTTGGAGACGGACGAACAACAAGTATCAATGATCCAACAGTTGTTGTTGAGTAGTACATGCGAGACATGGGTTCCGCAACCCATCGAGCATCTCCGTAGTAAAATAAACTTGACCTCGAAACTCGGACAACCAGGCGAGGAGATCATATTTCCTGTAAAAGCATCAAAATTCATCTCTGGTTTATTAGTAATTGAACACTGTAAAATCTCATTTTGTAAATACAGGTCAGAATGCAAGTCTGCAAAATTGACCATGCTATGGGAATAAAGAAATGCTGATCTTCCAAATTTATTGTGAAAGAAAGTTTTGATTTCTATTTCATTTTTTATATTCTTTTTTACTAAACAATTTTATTAGTCCATTCCCACTACTGATCAAAACTATTTCCTTTAGTTTACCTTTTAAGTCAGAATCTATCATTTAGTTAGTTCTTGCCGTGATTTGATTTCGAACAAAGCCCTCCGAGAAAATTAAATAGTTTTTTTTGTAACATTAATAAATTCATTATTAAATTATATATTTTGTTAAATTAGTATTTGTGATCAAGTTGTGTATTTTTTTATTTGTTTAAAAGTTTTAAATTGTTTTACAAATTAATAAATTCATTGTTAATATACGTAAATTATTGTGGTATCTCTTCATCTTCCTCTCCAGTGTCTATAAGCATCTAGACGCTACGACAAGAGTAGCCAACCAAGCATCTGGACGTTACTATACGAGTAGCCAACAAAGGTAAGTGGAAGTTAAAATTTTTCTAGTTATCATCTCCTGGAGCAGCTGTTTCCACTTATAGCATCTTCTTTGGAACCTAAGGAGCTTGAGCTTGGAGCTGAAGTTCATTCCTGTTCTAGTGCAATATTTAAATTTTCAGGATCAATTGTATTCAACTTTTAGTGATCTAGGACACGCCTCCCTACCAACGTACGGCCTGGGGTTACAGCGTATTTAAAAGAATTTCCGAATGTAAACCCTACGGAGTAGATTTTTTCATAGAAAAAATAGAATGCCGTAATCATATTTTGCGCAACTTCTGTAACAAAATCAAGGAATTGGACAAAATAACAAGACAGAGTAGTTCTATGAAAGTGTTTTTGAACAATCATATATTAAATTTTCGAACTGCAATTATTAGTGCAATAAGATTTAGAAAAAAGAAAATTGTCCAATACACATAAAAATAGAAAAACTCAAAGCAGATATATTGAACGGCCCAAGGCATATATTTGGCTACCATGACAATTGTGCTTCATATTTTTGTAAGGGCCCAAAAGATGGAGAACGGAATTTATATGAAGACTTTACAAAAGAAACCTTATTATTTGATAGCTTCTTGAGAGCATTGAATAGAGTAGCACATTATTCTGCCAGTCTCTTATACGATGTTGACAGCAATGCCGCCGAAACATACAACTTGATTGTAAATAAGTTTGTTGGAGGGAAACGAATAAATTTTTCTTTATCAGGATCCTATAAATATAGGTGTTACTGTGCAGCCATCTCATACAACAATAACGGCGATTTTGTAAATAAGTTACAAACACACATCAATCAAGGAATATCGGGTAAATATACAGAACAATACGCAAATGAAAAAATTTTAAAAAACAGAAAACCGAAATCGAAAAGTATCACAACAAAAACTTATCAAAATAACAACACTGATTCAGATTATGGATTAGTGGATGACATAATTAACGATAAAAGTGAAGAAGAATTACAATCCATGAAGGATAATTTTATAAAAAACACTATCATGCCAGCAGATCCCATTGTTATAGAAGAACAAACAAGAGGACAACGCGATAATCCAAGGTGGTTTAAAGAAAAATGCAATCGGCCAACTGATAGCAATTTTGGAAAAATATGCCACATGCGCAGCACTACGAATACTGCAAATACGGTAAAAAATATTTTGTACGGAATAGATCTAAGTAATGAAGTGAGATCTCTTCGACATGGAATCGAGTGTGAACCAAAAGCCAAAAAAAAGTTTGATACTGTGTCCACAAAAAGTATACAAGAATGTGGATTATTTATTCATGAAAGTCTCAAGTACTTAGCGGCGTCGCCCGATGGATTAGTTGAAGAAGACGGAGTACTGGAAATAAAATGCCCTCTAGTGCTAAAGACTTGAGCATCGTAGATGCAATCAAAACCAAAAAAATGATTATTGTACAATCCATGAGGAGGGAGCAATTAGGTTGAAAGAAAAATATGCGTATATGTACCAAATTCAGGGCCAACTAGAAATTACAAATCGCGACATTTGTTACTTTGTAATTTATACAGAAAAAGAAATACATTGTGAGGTTATTCAGAAATAAGAACTTTTGGAGTGAGGTAATGGTTCCAAAATTAGAAAAATTTTATTTTTCAGCGCTTTTGCCGGAAATATTGGATTCGAGAAGACGTAGAAACATGGATATCCGTAAAATAAAATTTTCCGAATTATGAAGATAGTTATGTACTATATTGTAAATAATTCAATAGTAATATTTTTTTGAATAGTATATTTTGTTACTCCTAAAGCAAAAGTTGTTCTTATGTGCATTTTACAGGTTTAGTGTTAAGTTTACAGTTTCTTACTTTTATAGTATATAGGTGTTTTTTATATAGTATATAGGTGTTTTTTATATAGTATATAGGAGGTTGAAATATATTTCAACCTCATTATTATTATTAATTATCCTTAAAAATGCCACATCAGTGGTTAGGTTTTTCTTGTTTGCAAACTACTTTTATTTCATCACAATTAATTCCTATACTGTGGATTAGAGAAAGCAAACGACAGCTAGAATACAGAATCATAAATTTATTGATCGCCGTAGGATGATTTTCTACAGTTTACGTTCAAGTCTAATTTATATATAATATTTATGTATCCTAATTTCAGGCATCACCTAATATAGAAAAAGCTTACTATATAAGTATAGTAACTGAATCTACAGTAATAGCTTTTAATTACGATTTCGATTTCATTTCAATTACACAAACTTTTATAATAACCTAAAATTCCAAGAAATTCACCCCAGTTCGACTTTAATAGTGCATTTTAGGCTTATATGTAAGTATAATATTATACACATACATAATAACGATAATTTAATTTATTATTGGAACAAGGATGGAGTTTAGTAATTAAAACTATGCGGTCTAATCGCCAATAATAAGTAATAATGTTCAGACTAAAAAATATATATGAATGAACCTTCATCTATAATTAGTGAAATGGAATATGCAGCGACAATTAATAAGTAAATCATCCCGCATCAACTGCACACAAACGGATAAACGCGAAATCTCTGAAGTTTATTATAATCGGAACCTATATAGTAACAAACATAGCAATGCAGGGTACACGTGTATCCAGCTGCGTGTTGGTCATTGCGAGCTATTAGGTAGGAGTGGTTAAAAGATAGCGTATAGTATGCCGTCAAGTAATGTTCTCGCAGTTATTTCTTTAAGAAATGTGTTTGCTGGGTGGACTAACTTCGGGTTTTTTAAAATCAAATATCGGAGAGAATGTTAGTTTTGGAAAAAGAATGAGCTCATACCTAGCAGGAGTATCAAAAGTATTCTTCAAAGAAACAATTTTGTATCTTGACAAATAAAGCTAAGAAAAGTAAAAAACGTTATAACTTTTTTTTTTTTAAGAAAACTAATCTGTATTAAAAAAAAATACCTCATAGAGAGCTTTAACTTATTATTATATACATGAAAAAATATAGTATAATGTTTCGGTTCGCAAAGCAACTCTGTAAAGAGAAAAAAATGCTCCCATATACTTAACATATGCCAATATTTTGGTGTGCAAGAGCCTTAACTTCCAAACTGAAATATTAATTAGGTCATTACAGTGAATTAGTGAAAAATTCAAAGGATTCTTTGAACGCCGAAGCTACCCCAGCAGCGTAAACCAAATTTTGGATTAACCATCACCGCGGAGACCAATCTGGTTACCAACGAAGCGTGAGTCAATTCTAAATCATAAATCTATTTACCGTGTGATAACCAAAGATCTTGAAAGTTAAGACTGGTCCGACAGAGTATGCCTGTTTCAAATTACTGTTTTTTAAATTTGATTCGCGAGTCAATGTCCAGTCCTTCAGTATTAAAGATCATTTTGTAAAAAGACGTAATTGGAATTCTATAATTTATTGTATTTGATTTACCATCGTTACAACCCTTTAGTACCAAATCTCAACGAGAGTGACTAGAACAATTTTGAGAACTAAGCATCTCTGAAATTCTGCTACCTACAATCTCCAACTACACCGTCTAGCCTTTTAACCCTTTGGGTTATTCCTTTCTTGATTAGATCGTTAATTAGACCGACTTTCCTAATGCGAGAAAGTCGCTCTCAGGTGATCTTTGAGCAACTCTCTTATCATACACCGTACACACATGCACACCTTTAAGTTCCCACTAAGTAAAACCAAAACAAAACAAAAACAAAACAAAAATTTACTACTTGGAACCAACGTGGGATTTATATTATGTACAATTATTACAAATTACATTGATCGGAAGAAACAGGTAGTCTAAGCGTGTGAAAACCCACCTTAGCTATCCGGGTTTGCGAATTGTCACATCGCGCATCATTTAGTTTATAAAATATTTTACCAAATTTCCTCAAAAGTACGATAGTGCTGTGATTTTACTTAGAGCCCGGCACTCATCCGTTCAAATCTAGTTTCCATATAGGAAACCTCAAAACTTATTTACATTTGAGTTGGACTAACTTAACTGGCATGTAAACATTATTAACCTTATCATTTTATTTTGATTCGAATGTAAATTCTCTTGTTTAAAGCTTTTGGTTCAGCAATCCTGGCTTAAAAGTAAAATTGTAACACGACACGAACTTTTCCTAGTTTAACTATCCTTCCACCAAACTCAACATCTCTGATAAATTTCCAACAAGTTTCAATTAACTAAGTATCAAATCAAAACAGAAATTTATATCAGATTTGTTCGAGTTTACCACCAAGCAAAGAGAACATCAACAGTTAAACAATAACCATCTTTTAAACGTCAGTTCTTGGTTTATTAATTTTCCTAATGAAGTACCAAATACAATCATGGCTTAACCAGTACGTGTATAGCTCACGAAAAATTCTGAAGAAATTATTACTTAAGATTTAACCAGTATCGGACCAGCTCTTATAAAAGTTAATAAAAAATAAGATAAAGAATAAAATCAAGTAAATCTCATAAAGGAGATAACCATAATTACAAGGTGAACAGATAAAGATAGGAAAGTGTTAATTCGAAAGATCGTACTTAGCCGAAATAAATTGATCATTATTTAGTAACTTGATCAGGGCGCAATAAATTTTGACCAGAACCCTTCAGTGTTTCATTAGGTTTCTTTTCAGGTTTTTTTTCTTTCAGTCAAACTTTTAGATCACTCAAAGTAGTCAGAAAATGAAATTGTTTGTATTCAAGACTCCTAAAACAAAATAGGGGCGACATTGTAAATAAACTGTAAATATTTTGTAACACTATCCTCGTGGTGATTGCTAAATAAATCTTGAAAATTTTTTGTTGTGAAACTTCTGTGAAACTGTAGTGTTTCATTCCATTTAACTCCAAACCTGTGTGTGGTACACTTCGAATACGAATTTGAGTTACCTGAATCTCAGTTACCTGAATTCAACCATTACCTACGAGTTTGGAGACAAACTCCACCATAAGCAAACTTGAAACAAAACAAATAATTCTTTGGTGCATTTAAGAACTAAACACAACGTAGGTATTTCTGTTACAAACACAACGTAGGTCATTAAAAAAAATAAGTAAGCAAATGCTAATTTTAGCAACAATTATAAGCTTAACTAGATGCCAAAGTTAGAGGTAAGTGCAAGTGTCCTCTAATTATTTATCTTAGATAATAATAACCCAACTTTGATGGTCACCAACCATAAATATTATCTATTAGATTAAATAGCAATAAATAATTAGGAATAGTCGACATTTTATTACTACTCCTATGCATCTATCTTGGACTCCGATCACTACAATACAAAACTCGATCGAATTTTCGATCAGCAAAATAACGTGCTTATTCCACCATTCCAATATTACCTTCAACGTGCAAGAGACGAATTGTGGAGTGATGAAAAGTGTAAGTTCATAGGAAATCAAACTGTTTGTTCACAAAAACCTCAAATGGACAAGTGTAGTCTTAGTCACAGTGATAATTGAGGGCCTTGCAGCAAGAAGGACGCAGCTCCATTTTTTATGCAAACCGGGGTTATGTGCTTGTTATATGGTTCAAAACATTTGCAATCGTTTGGTGCAAATTCGACGCAGATCCGATTATTGTTCATGCCTTATCTAACCAATACGTCACAGTGCGTTTGGCACAAGATGCAGCTCCCGGAGCTACATCGTTTTTGCTCCAAATGCGCAGCACCTCTTGTTTTGACATTTGTCTAGATATTCCTCTATCTAACTTGCAGTATATTTATTGTTGCCGATAGTGATAGTTTTTGCAAAGTTAATTGTGTGTTTTTAATAATCGTGACATGGAGGAGTCACATAGTGATCCAGAACTACACAGTGATACTATACAGTGATAGTTCCAGTGATGAGTTTGTGCCAGATACAGACGATAATGCAACAAATAGTGAGGATGGTGATTTTGAGGTTAGAAAGAAAACCAGAAAGTTAAGAAATGAATCAAACTGGGCTAGAAATCAGAAAAAAAGGCAGTTAGCTACTGGAAAAAGACATCTTAATACATCTAATAAAATGGTTGGTCCCAGAGTGGTTGGCAAAGACTGCAAATGCAAATTCAAATGTTTTGAAAAATTCAACAAACAAGAAAGAACGCGAGTTCTAAGTACCTTTAACGACATTGGCGAGAAAGTAATGCAAGATACTTATCTTTGTGGTTTAATAACTACGTCAGACGTAACCAGAAAACGTCCAAAATCAGGAGAAGGTCGACAACGAAGCGTTTCTCATAAATACACGGTAAGTTTACATATTTATTTTGGATGGAGTCCTTTTATTCACGCATACACATTTTGCTTTTAGATTCGCATTGGCCAAAAACGTGATAGGGTCTGTAAAAGAGCCTTCAGTGCGATTCATGGCATATCCTCGAAGAGAATCGACCGCTTGTCGGCATATTTAAAAAGTAACAACGCTACAACATGTCCTAAGGATGGTCGTGGAAAGCACCACAATAGACCTAACGCAGTCCCCTCAGAAATTATTGACCAAGTTGATTCTCACATTCGAAGTTTTCCCAAGAGACCATCTCATTATAACCACCAGCAAAATAATAACAAAATGTATTTGTCACCCGAGTTGAAGGAAACTATATGAATTATATCTAGGAAAGTATGAAAGAGATATGTTTGAAGTATATGGTGTAAAAGATAAAGAACATCTGTTTCGGCCAAAAGTGTCCTATGACTTTTACTACAGATATTTCAGAGCCAATTTTAACTTGTCATTTGGAAGCCCACGGTCTGATACTTGCAAAAAGTGTGACGAATTTGAGAATAAACTTAAACTTAGTTTGCCTGACGAAGCTAAAATAATTAAAACAGACAAAGAACTTCATCTAAGAAAAGCTCAAGTAATTTTTGATGTGCTCAAAGAAAAAGCTGAAGAGGCAAAAAATAATCCGAAGGTAGAAGTAATTTGTTTCGGCTACCAACAAAATGTACCATTACCAAAAGTACCCTCGGGAGATGCTTTCTACCTTAGACAACTTTGGGTTTACAACTTTTGTATTTATTCGGCAAAAACGGGAATCTCTCATTTTTATATATACGATGAAATAACTGGTAAGAAAACACCAAATGAAACCATTAGCCTTCTTGACCATTACCTCAAGAACATCATATCCAAAGACGTGAAACAGCTGTATATATTTTCGGATAAATGTGCCGCTCAAAATAAAAACAGCAGCTTGGTAAACTACTTATTTGCTCTGGTAAAAGCTAATCGTTTCCAAACTATACTTCATCGATATCCCGAACCCGGTCATTCATTCTTACCATGCGACAGGTCTTTCGGTGTTGTAGAAAAGGCATTACGAAAGATTGAGCGAATCTTCACTCCTGAAGAATATATGACTTATTACGGAAAATGTAGCAAAAAGTACTTTAAGGTTATATCAGTAGACCAAAGTATGTTTTTTGATTTTGTTAATCATTTAAAACCACATTTTAAGAAAACAGTTATCGATCAACACCGACAGAAATTCGCCATAAGTAAGTACAAGCTTATACTGTATGATCAGCAAAGTAGTGGAATACAGTGTACTCAAAGTTGCCCTCTATAGTACGTTTAATATTCAACGTAGTCCAGTCGATATGAATAGACAGCCAGATAGATTATATAGTCAAACTTTGCCACTAAAAAAACTGAAATATGACAATGTGATGCTGCTGGCGAGAGAGTACGTTCCTAAACACAACTTACCATACTATGAAAAACTTACCTTTCTACAAGTCAACGATGGTAGTGACGTCGAACTGACCCACGATGATGACAACGGCGATAATAATGAATAATAATAAAAGTAAAGTGTATCTTTCAAATGAGTTAATAAAATGTTTCCTACAACCTCGCATTTTTTTCAAAAAGAAATCATAATTTACGGTATTTTTAAGGTTTTGTTGCAAGAAGGAGGTAGCTCCAACAAAGAATATATATTCTGAGCTTCATAAATTATTGTTATTAAATATTTTCTTTTATTTACAACTCCAAAAGTAAGTGCCTAGTTAGGTAAAATTGCAAAATTCATAAATGTAAAGATAAACCTTAAAAAAAGTTAAGTTTTTAGATTTCTCACATTTAGCAATTTTGGAGCTGTGTCCTTCTTGCTGCAAGGCCCTCAATTGTATGTATGCCTTAGTTAGTAATAAATATTAACTATGTTCTCAGCTAGATAATGGAAAAGTATTAATATCTCACAAAACTAATCCAGAAATTATAGAAGGATGTTCAGATAAAATTAACCGAGTAAGAATTAAAAATAATGCCTTATTATCCACAAAATTTGATTGTAAGTTGATAATAGGAAACCAAACTTTTACTAATACATTTGGCAATTTTAGTTTCAAACCTTCAATTAAGATTAATCATTATAAAGCCAATTTGACTGTAAGTTTACATCAAAAACATTTGGAAGATTTAAAAAGCTTAATACAGGAAGCAAAATTATTGAACCATCGCATTGAGCTCCATCCTGCATTACATTTATTCCATTTATCCATAACTTCTGTAATCATGATCATTTTATTCACTGTTATTATAATATAATTTGTAGCTAAAGAAAAAATTAAAGGAATATTCTCAAGAAAATTAGAAGAAAAGGTAATTTCTCTTAAAGAATTACCAAATAAATCAAAGAACGAGGACGTATTATCTTAACGAAGGAGGATTTATGTACACTCAAATTATTCATTATTATTTGTTAGTATAAGTCATGTATCATTAGTGGAAAGTCCAATAATTGGACTTTCCACTAATGATACAAATGCTATTTGTTTATTTACATGCATCTCATAGAATTGTAAATATAGGAACAAAACAAGTTAGACCTTTGCACTAATTGGTAAGAAGTAAACAGTTTCATAATTTTCCTATCGTAAATGTAATCAACAGGTTAACAAGCATAATGTATAACAATTAGTGAAGAGCTCACATTCATCCTATAAGCCTTGGTATGTACCGTTTGTAAACTCTTATTTTAAATTAATACAAAGTGTCATACTGAGGGTAGTTACATAGATAGGATCTGTTTTCCACAGATGACGAGTGGCCTGCACTTACGTACTGATTCAGACTTTAGGGAAGTTACAAGAAGGCCATCACACTGGCACTACAATAATTGAAGAAATTCCAGGTTTGGACATGATTAAGTGTTTCCCTCTTGATTATATGCACTTAAAATGTTTGGAGGTAGTCAAGAAATTAATTCTTTTATGGTGTGTTTATACTTTGTCCGGGTCAAATATGTTTCCCACAATATACCCAATTTATTACATTTAACCGAAGATGTTAATATGAATTTTCGATGTCGAGCCATAATAATGCAATAAAACATTTGAATTTAAAGAAACTCTGAAACAACATAGAATGTGCCACTTTCACTTCAATAGTGGCAAGATGCAACGATGCTAAGCTGGACTTCCGGTGCGGCAGGATCTCCCTCTACATGGACAAGAAGCATCATGATAAAATGAATTTTCGGAAAATGGAGTTCGAGGTGGAACTCGGCAAGAAAAATGCAGAACGTGCACCAAAACTTACAATAGATCATGAAGATGATATCAATAACGCAAGCAAGAAGAAGCAAAAGGAACTAACGCTGTAAAGAGATAAACAGCAAGGTATGACTAAATTGACAAACCTTAATCGTTTGGTCGTTAGCTATGTGTGGTGTAGCCAGCGTACCGCCCTGAGCCTTGGTATGTACCGTTTGTAAACTCTTATTTTAAATTAATACAAAGTGTCATACTGAGGGCAGTTACATTGATAGAATCTGTTTTCCACAGATGACGAGTGGCCTGCACTTACGTACTGATTCAGACTTTAGGGAAGTTACAAGAAGGCCATCACACTGGCACTACAATAATTGAAGAAATTCCAGGTTTGGACATGATTGTTTCCCTCTTGATTATATGCACTTAACATGTTTGGAGGTAGTCAAGAAATTAATTCTTTTATGGTGTGTTTATACTTTGTCCGGGTCAAATATGTTTCCCACAATATACCCAATTTATTACATTTAACCGAAGATGTTAATATGAATTTTCGATGTCGAGCCATAATAATGCAATAAAACATTTGAATTTAAAGAAACTCTGAAACAACATAGAATGTGCCACTTTCACTTCAATAGTGGCAAGATGCAACGATGCTAAGCTGGACTTCCGGTGCGGCAGGATCTCCCTCCACATGGACAAGAAGCATCATGATAAAATGAATTTTCGGAAAATGGAGTTCGATGTGGAACTCGGCAAGAAAAATGCAGAATGTGCACCAAAACTTACAATAGATCACTGTAACGTCGTACACAAGTTTGATGTTGAAAATAAAAGATATTTAACTATGACGATTTATTTAAATTATATACAAGTAAAGTGTCGCTGTAAGCGACTTGATAATAAACTAAGAAACGAACTCATAATTAACCGAATATGTAAACATATGAGCTTATGAACTAATGGACTGTACTAATGAACTCATAACATTATGAACTAACTTAAAACATCTTAAAGCAAAAGTATATATGTGCCTATCTGGCTCACCCTCGAGGTGGGGGCGATGCGCCCTTAGCGGCGATGACCGAGGAGCGTGAACAATCATGAAGATGATATCAATAACGAAAATCATGGCAACCAGGCTCAAGGCCACCAACAAAGTCCATCCCAACAACCACCAAAGCTGCAGCATCATTCCGTTATTCAGCATAAAACACAAAATGTAGCAGTGGCGGATATTGAAACAGTAACAGACGCAGTGGCTATAAACAGATGTAGCAAGGGACCAACAAGAAGACCAAGAAGACGCATCGAGGAGTTACCCGATCCTTTGTATGGTTTGTGGAATTATTTGGGCAACTGGCCGTATTTGAAATGAATTTTATCCTTGGGATCTGCTACCGTTAAGTAATAATTTGAATGCAGTTAGAGTCAACTATGGTTTGCAAGAACAAAGGCAACTTTCCAATTTCTAACGGTTTAGATCCAGTATGTTTCGTCAGGTTAACGCAGATAGAAATTTAAGGTATTGTACTTTATAGAAAATAGATTTTTATGGCAATTTAGTTTATGAATCCTTCATGCAAGGAATTTTGTGATTTTTTCTTTAGGAAGAGAGCTCTCATTAGCATGTAAAATTCAATTCATTATTATTGCTAGTGAATTTCAGAATAATTAATTTTGATAATATTTAGACTAATCGAATTTACCAAATATCCTTCAGATATTTGTTTATTGAATTTGCAATTTAGTTAAGTTAATATAATTTCAACTATCAATTAAATTTTTTGATGAATACCTTTTGGTTTGTCAATATCATGTAAATTTGTTCTTTTTGGTTAATTAACGTCTTATGTAAATCTTTTTGAGTTGTCTTGGTTTAAATCATTTTAGAGCAGTTGAATTATTATTTAATGAATATTGATTTTATGTGTAATAAACTTATGTTGTGTGTTTTATTATTTATGTGTATTGTTACTCTTTTTTTATTTTCTCTTATTGTTTAATAAATGTTTTCAGTTTATATTGAGGATCTAAAAACGGAACCATGTAATTATGAACATTTTAGATTTTTAAACATAAACAAAACTTTGTTTTCATTCTAATATTTAATTCATTTTCTCGTTAGTGAATTTAATATCATTTAATAGCTTATTCAATTAACATCTTTGATTGTTTATTTATAATAAACACTTTTAACCCTTATGTCAACATATAGGTCTGGCCAGACCTATAACTAACTACAATGTTAAATAAATATAATTTTT
The DNA here is from genome assembly GCA_929113105.1 of Agrypnus murinus. Classification (NCBI taxonomy): domain Eukaryota; kingdom Metazoa; phylum Arthropoda; class Insecta; order Coleoptera; family Elateridae; genus Agrypnus; species Agrypnus murinus. The sequence goes on from OV816027.1 coordinate 141,971,295, forward strand.
ATTTTGAATTTGAAGCTAATATTATATTACATCCTCAACGAGTCTGTTAAGAAACGTATAAAACACAGAAATTGAAAATAAAATTTTTGTTTTGTATTTTAGGAGGGAATTTCCATTTTACTACCTTTAACGTACAACACAGGTCTGCGCAGACCTATGTGTAAATGCAAGTAACTACTAAAACTTTTCCGTTATCAGTTGCAATTGCGCTCCTGAATTGACGTCACTTGACAGGTAGATTCTGTAAAAGAGTGCTACTGCTACATAAAGTGTATAATTTCATTCGTGCTAACTGTTTCCTGAATAGAAAGTGCTTATAAAAAGAAGAAAAAATGAGTGATGAATTTGATTTTGCTTCTGAATATAGATTGAGTCGGTAAGTATTTTATTTCATTGAATGAATCTTGGTTATAAATTGTTCAGATTATTTTTGTTATTATTATTTTTACGTACGTGTTCATAAGTTACTTTTACCTGCGTTCTTTTTTTACTTGAAAATTATGTTTGAATGCTTTTTAATTTCTTCTTATTTCTATTATATAGTATGACAGAAGCTGAAAAAGGAGAATATTATAATAGTCTTCGCGAATATATACTGCGTTTCGATGATGAAAGGGAGATCGATGACGAGATGGCCAGCACCAGCGATGATGGTGATGCTGATTATGTTCCAGACAGTGATGCCTCCGATATTGAAGATGAAATTGTTGTTGAGGGACCAAACGAAGTGGAAGACAGTGATGATGATGAAGCGATAGAAGAACTGCATGTTGAAATCGACGCAGAACGACAAGACCAAGAAGAACAAGAAGATTTCTTTATGGCGAGAGATGGGACTAAATGGAATAAGTTGCCACCATTATCATTGCGTAGATTAATTCATAATGTTCTGAGACAAGTCGGTGGAAAAGTGAAAGATGCAAACAAATTGACAAATTCTTTAGATATTTTTCAGTCCTTTATAACACCGGAAATGATAGTACTTATCATAAGGGAAACCAACAGAAAGGCTAAAGAATCTGTTAGAAAATTTAACGAAGAAAAGAAACTTAAGAAGCCAAAAGTTTGGAATCCCGTAGATGAAAATGAAATGTATGCTTACTTAGGTATATTATTGGCAGCAGGAGTAAACCAATCCAACATGCAACATAAGTAGGGAAAAAATGAGAGTTTTGGAACCACCCCCCACTCCTGACCTTGACCTTGAACCTATCTCGCTCTAACACATGGTGACCTTGAATCTATCTCTGTCATGTTAACGTGGCAACACCGCATTCTCAAGGTCAACAATATGGCAACACCGCATTCTCAAGGTCAACAATATGACAACACCGCATTCTCAAGGTCACCAATATGACACCACCGCATTCTCAAGGTCAACAATATGGCAACACCGCATTCTCAAGGCCATCAATATGGCAACACCGCATTCTCAAGGCCCTCAGTATGTCAACAATGCATTGAAGACCACTCTTCAAGGTCATCAAACACCATTCAAGGTCAAGCTTTAGATATATATAGCAGGTCGCATGTATTGAAAATGCAAAATGTGTGTAGAAGCGAGCTTGCAGAATACGTGCCTGACAGAACGAGTGTTATCATTTCGTAATTGGAAGGGTATACAAACCCCAAAATCTTTAGCCGGATTTGTGTATACGGGGCGTGAAGATAGAGTAGAATGTTTTTATTGCCGAGTGAACATTTTCAAATGGGAACCGTCGGATAGTCCAATCGTAGAACACCTGAAATGGTCACCACATTGCGTGTTTGCAAACGTGTTAGCACCCATAAACGTTGAAAGCGGTAGAGACGTTTGCGGTTAAAAGAAGATACAACATAGAATATAACACTAAGGAAGATGTTACCAATCAAGGCGGTAATATTATTAGCAACCTTGTACGAGGGTGTAGTGTACGTTGCAAAACTTCCAGACACAACAGCAGCTTTTATTTCATACAACTTCAATACGAGTGTGTGGTATGGAATGCAACCGGTGACGTTGCAACACATGGGAATGTTTAAACACGAGGTCGGCAATAGAACGCAAGAAGTACGATTCAGGGTCAAATTCGTGTACCCAACATATACCATGGATAGTGAGTGGCAAACCCTCGGGAATAGTCCGGTAGAACAATGTAAAGTCAGCAGCGAAACGTGTTACGCTTCAGTGGCGACCTTGGGCACCCTGTTAATCGCAGTAGTTGGTGTAAGCATGGGAACATATTGTATCGCTCGTTATCGTTACCACTAAAGACTATGACCTTGGCTCCCACCCGCCAACTGAAACCATGACCTTGGATCCCACCCCTCGACTCAGACCATGACCTTGAATCCCACCCGTCAACTCAGTGTATATAAACGCATACGCAAGAACACTTCAGTAGTACAGCATCTACACAAGAACAATTCAGCAGTACAGCATCATGAACGTGGTAGAGGCAACCGTTTTAGTAACATTCGATTTCGAGGACGACGAGGATGAAATGCGAGACGAAGAATTATATGGTGGGAACGTCGAGAAAACTTTAGACCACCACAAAGAGGCATTCATTACACGCGTCAAAGAGAAGAGTGTTCTTGAAGCTGGTTATCTGGTGTTTGCGCTAGTGACGTTTGCATATTCCATGGACTTAAATGGGGAAAGGATATGGTTTGACGGAAAAAGTGGGACAGCGCCGAAACAATTGGAAGAACCGTTCGACGAATGGTACGATACAAATATAAAAATTCCCATCATGAGACGTATAGAGGAGTATAATACCGATAAGTTGCGAACGGAACATTTGTGTCGTTTCACAATACTAATAGCGGAGAGTTAAAGTGCGGTTTATAGACTAGTATAAGCCGGATAAGTTTCGAACAGAACATTGGCGTCGTTTCACCATCTTAATAGCGGAGAGTTAAAGTGTTGTGTTGTTTATGTAAAGTCACAGAAACAGCCAGCGCATTATTTAGTGAAAAGTACGCCGAGGCTTAACTAATGTATTATTGAAATAATTGTACTCTGTAAACAAATACAAGATTGTAAATTGTAAAAGATAAATGTACTCTGTAAACAAATACAAGCTGGTAAATTGCATATGTATTTAGTTAAATAAACCACGTATTTATCTCATTATATCGTTTCATTTAAGACCGATCTCCGTCTCTTCTAGAGATTAGTTTAACGATTAAATCAAAAGTGAAACTAAGATTTAAAAATGTCATACCATTTTAATTTCAATTAGATTCTTACTTAACTATGAAAGTATCCAGAGGAAAGATCAACACAACCTCAAGGTAAGAACGACACCAGACAGTCAGGAATGTGCAAACAAAGAAATTCCACAGACATCGTTGAGAACAGATGAAACAAGGTCAAGGAGATTGTATTTACACAGAAAGGAGTGGCCAGACAGTCAGGAATGTGCAAACAAAGAAATTCCACAGACATTGTTGAGAACAGACGAAACAAGGTCAAGGAGATTGTATTTACACATAAAGGAGTGGCCAGACAGGCACGAATGTGCAGGCAGAACAAAAGAAATTCCGCAGACGTTATGTTTACAAAAAAATGTACACGAAAGGTCAACACTACCTCAAGGGTAAGAACTACACCAGACAGTCAGAAATGTGCAAACAAAGAAATTCCGCAGTCTTTGTTGAGAACAGATGAAACAAGGTCAACGAGATTGTATTTACACAGAAAGAAGTGGGGGCACAGATATATCTATAACTTCCAAGCTTCACCACTCAGTTACATTTACAACAAGTTAGAGAAATGAACAACGAAATGAACAATGAAAGTGGAGTAGAAAGTGGAGTAGAGAGTTCGTCGCCGGAGGTCGACCGACCAGCGTCTCGGGGATCAAGTCTGTGGAGCGAGGATACGGAGATCCTCGTTGTGAACGACGTCGCGCAGGTAGAGGACCTGGAGGAGACTGAGGAGATGGAGGACGAGGTGGAAGACCAGGAGGAAACCATGGAAGTGCTGGTAAGTAACTAAATAATTTAACAAAATTACTTTTAACAAAATTACTTTTAAATAAAATGAGGAAACGATGCAAGTGCTGGTAACTAACTAAACAATTTAACAAAATTACTTTTGAATAAAACACATAGATATGAGACATATTTTTATTTTAATGTTTATAGCCACACATTATCCTCTTTGCGAGGTCTCGGCCCGTTTTGGTACGGGGGAGATTTAGCACGGAGGTGCTATGTTGTGAGTGCCGCGAGCGGTACATCACAGTCCCTCGGGACTATGACGCAGTGCGGCACGCAGCCACACACCAAAAGTGTGAGGCATGCACATAAGTGAGTTAGAATTAGTTTATTGTAATAAAAATACGTTTTAATTTACCCCGTGTTTTGCAGGTGCAGCGCGAGTGTATAAAATCCCCAAAAAATCTCCCAAAAAAATCCCAAAAAAAAACTAAAAAAACAAAAAAAAAAACAAAAAAAGTTAAGGTAGGTTAGGTTAGGTTAGTTGAAAACTAGATGATATTACAAAGAAAACAAAGCTGATACTATAGTAACCCCCTTAAATGAATTTTAAGGGGTGTCAATGTAAAGGTGAGGTAAAGTACTGGAGGGGGGAGGAGGCATGGGGAGGAGTGGAAGATGGGTTTCAGGGGGGGGGGAACGAAAATTGAAAAATCAGCGCTCTAGCTCTCAAGGTTAACGAAGGGCAAGAATTCGATTGCTCGATTTGCTAAGTAGAGATAAATGAAGGTCGTCACGGGTATGCTGTTGACCACAATTGAATGGTCATAGAGTATTTCCGGGTTACTACAAACTTTTGGATTTTGTTTTTTTTTTTTTTAAATTTTGGATATTTTTCATAGAGTATTGTCTGGTTGCTACAAACTGTTGAATTAAAACAACATAGTGAGTAATGGGTCAGACGGTTTTAGTGACTTTTTGTTTACGGTTATAATATCTACAATTTCTTTTATTGTATACAATCAAATCATCAATTGTAAAGGAAAAAGAATTATTTCATGCTATTTTTTATTTAAAATGTGTTGGTCCTAACTAAATAATATTAACAAAATTACTAAATAATATTAACAAAATTACTAACTATAATGTCTATAATATCTACAATTACACATCACTGCTGATCCATCTCCATCTCCAACCGTACATTCAATATTTGAAAGTAAAGGCTGCCGTGACAATTATCATCGCAGGTACACTCATCCGCATCGTTGCCTCCAAACTGGGATACCGGACCGAGGATATGCAACCGTTCGGAACACGCAATTGGGTCGAAGGTGTTGTACAGCATCCGTTTCATGCAGCCATCACACCAATGGGATGGTACGTGGGAAATCGATCTCGACACCGTTGTGTGGTATTGCTGTGGTAGGGTGGCCGTACTACACACACTGCGTATGCAGCCCTTGCATAGACGCTTCTCTTTCCACGTGTAGTATGACCACCACAGACAGTACGGGACATCTGCCACTGTAAAGCACCCCTGCAATACCGTAGCCACCTGTTGAAACCGTAGGGTTCGGTTTGCACAATCAAGGTCCTCCAGGTCACCGAAACGGTCTTCATCATAATGTCTTTCGGAGTTAGCGGTTGTATACCAATACCATTTCCACATCACCCATAGTTCGAACACTAGGCGTTCAATTCCTATACCTATGGATGATTGTGGATTCATCAGCTCTCGATGGTGGCGGGCGATGGATACATGTGGACCCAAGGAGGCAGCGTAACGATTGAGCCCGTAGGCTGAGCCAGCGATCCCATTTCTGCGAATCTGGCGCGGTATCTCCTTCAACGGAATGTGGTATGCGAGGTGCGATGACGGACATTGTGATGTGTTACCTGGTGTGGAAAACACTCCCTATTATATCGAAGTTACAACACCCACGGAGGGAGTGGGAAGTGGAAGACCTTGAGGTACCTATACACCAATGCCCTTGAGAAAATGTAAGGTTTCTGTCTAGACACCGACCTATACACCAATGACCGTGAGGAAATGCAAGGTTTCTGTCTATACACCACTGACCGTGAGGAAATGTAAGTATTTGCGCGAATGCAAGGTAAAGTGGTGGGGGTGATGGAGGGGTTCAAGGTGAAGGAGTGGGGGTGAAAGTGGGGTTCAAGGTTAGGGAGTGGGGGGTGGTTCGACAAAACCGGAGGGCGACGCAGCGGAGCGTCAGTCTGTCTTCGTTCATCATGGATACATCATCTAGTAGTGTTACCAGTGTTGGTGAAGTGAATAAGTGTCGTTGTGTGACATTATCCTTCTGGTCAAAATTATCGATGAAGAAAGCGTGCCCGGTACATGTGCCGCGTACACCATCTCCAGTTGCTGCGTGCCCGGTACTTGTACCAACTATCGAGCGTGCACCATCTCCAGTTGCAGCGTGCTCGGTACATGTTCCGCGTACACCTTCTCCAGTTGCTGCGTGCCCGGTACTTGTGCCAACTATCGAGCGTACACCATCTCCAGTTGCTGCCGCAAAGAAGATCATAGTACTACAAAATGTGGTAGTAAAGGCGGCAGCCGTTAATGTGGAGAAGCCGAAGTACGACATGCTTTCCGGGCGTTCACAACCTTTACTGCGAGAGCTGTTGACTTCGACAAATGTGTTTTACGCTGCTGGAAGTTTGCACATGAGAGGAATCCCCATCGTGACGGTCCAGGAAGCACCTGCGGCATCACCATGTTCGGGTGAGTGGGACTCCCAATTGTTGAATAGCCCACCGGGCAGCGAGTATGATATCTCAATTCGGGGGTCCCTTTTGGGGGATGCATCACCATCTGCAACCGATGATGAAGTGAACCTGCCCATGGAGATTGCTGCAAGTGCAAATGTAATTGTTGATGAAACGGAGTCGGACTGTTCCACATCAATTGCAAGCGATCCTGACGATGACGATGAGGAGTTAATCATTCCGGGTACCCTGTGATGACGGGGTGCATGACCATTTGGACATAGACACAGCGACACTTATGGAGGTTTCTGATGACACAGCGTCCATACAGTTGTCCGGCAGCATCAGAGACTTCACAACTTCGGCGATGGTCTTCATAGATGGTGTACCATGCGAGAAGCAGTCTTTACCGCTTGCTGTCGTTGATGACGCACAGCAGACAAGGATTACACGACGGTTAAGAGAAGTGGCGTCCGGTTTGCGAGGGTGTGAGAGTGAACGCATCGCTCTCCTCCAACGCAAAGCGGAGCTCTTAGCTGCTGTGGAAAGATATGAGATCAAAATCAAGAGTATCAAGACGCAGCAGCTACGACAAGTGATGGAGGAGTTGGGGTCCTGTGAGAGCGAACGCCTCGCACTTTTAACCGAAGCGGAAAACTTGTCAGCTTTGCGTCATCAACGACGTTAACGGTTGGTATAACTGTGACCTCCCACTAACAATAACCCAGTCCTCTTCCTATCCCGGTCGGGTTTGCATAACACGTCCTCGTCGTCCCGACTGGAAATCAGTATCGCGAACGTTAGTAGTAAAACTTGATGTAAAAGCTTTATCGTTTGTCAGTGCGTTCCCGTTTACTGATTACAAAGAATATGCATGTGTGTAGCTGTGGCGCGTCCTTCACCCGACGGGATGCCTTAGCCCGTCACCGAAGAGAAAGCTGCCGTGGACCGCTGGACTACCCATCCACGAGCGGTAAGTAACCATTCCTGTGAAGTTGTATGATGTGATACGAGTATTTTGTTGATTACAGCTGGGGGAGCTTCGGATGCTGTAGGTAATACCGGTGAAGGACCTGCATCTAAGAAAGCGAAAAAAACCTCCCCGCAAGGTACGTGTACACATTGTTAACGGCTTTAGTGTTAGTGATCTGTGCAATTGTTTCAGGAAATACCTCCGCGACGGTGTATTGCGATGTGTGCGAGCTGGATGTTCCACGACGTGGCTACGCTGGACATCTACGAAGCAACCGCCACAATCATCGTAATACCGCGTCAGTGCAGTCGGAGGAAGTGGTGGTCCTGGAGACGGCTTTCAAGTCGCGTATAGCCAGTTATCGAGTCTCGGTGAGAAATCATCACATAAATCTCAGAGAATTTACTGATGAGACCCGCGAAAATGTGTTAAGACTATTAGAAAGAAACGTTCAGCGCTTTCGTAGTGTGAAAGTCAATCTAGAAGTATTCGGAATGTACTTTTTGGAAAGTCAAAATTTGCACGAAATTAAATCGTTTAATACGCAAAATGAGATTGTGGCCGGGACTTCGAATCTGACCGATTTGTATGATTTCGTTGAGGTGCTGGATACGAAGATGTCGGACTTTAATAATCGGAACTCAGGTAATGAATAGTTACGGGTTACGATTCGATTGCTAATTGTAGGGTCCTTGCAGGTTGGGTACTGGAGCAGCTGTTATTTATAGAAGTCAACGTCAATAAATACAACCCGCTCCGTGCTTCCTCCTATGTTCCACTTCCGCCGTCGATACAACATAAAAAGGCTGTAATCAACGTGCAAAATAACGATCAGTGCTGTTTTGGTTGGGCCTTGGCGCCCGCTTTGTATCCGCCGAGGGGGGGGACCTTCCAACAGGACGACTTCGTATCCAAATTTTGCACAACTGTTTGATTTTGAAGGTATCACCTTTCCTGTCAAACTGGATGCTATTTCGAAATTTGAAGCGCGTAATCCACGCTTATCTATTAACGTGTATGGTTTGGAAGCTGTATTTAAAGACGGAGAAATGAAACAAGAAGTTGTAGGGCCTCTGCATTACTCTAAGCAAAAGAAAGAAGTACATGTAAATTTATTATTAATTTCTAATATGGAGGGTAATAGTCATTACTAGTAGGGAAAAAATGAGAGTTCTGGACCCACCCCCCACTCCTGACCTTGACCTTGAACCTATCTCTCTCTAACACATGGTGACCTTGAATCTATCTCTGTCACCTAGACGTGGCAACACCGCATTCTCTAGGTCAACAAATGATGACCTTGAACCTATCTCTGTCACCTAGACGTGGCAACACCGCATTCTCAAGGTCAGCAAAATGGTGACCTTGAACCTATCTCTCTCTAACACATGGTGACCTTGAACTGATCTCTCTAAACGTGGCAACACCGCATTCTCAAGGTCACCCAATGTTGGTGACCTTGAACCTATCTCTCTGGTGACCTTGAATCTATCTCTCTAAACGTGGCAACACCGCATTTGACCTTGAGCCTATCTCTAACACTAAATAATGTAACTAACTCTAACATTAAATTTATTGACCTTATCAAAGTTAGAAATGATTACGACAGTTTTAACAAATTTTAATATATAGGTTTAATATATCCAAAGAGGAAAATAATTAAATGAAAAATAAATTCTTAACCACATTAAAATTATGTGTAATTTAATGCAATTATAGGTTATATTTTGCATTTGATAATTGCATTGTTTATAATCAATATACTTATAAGTGTTATATTATATATTAATTTCCATTTTCAATCGCATAATAATGCTCCCATGTAAACATAGTTGTCTACCCGAGATCAGAGATGTGGTCCCAGAACCGGCTATTTACCCTCTCTCGCAACCATTTATACAGAGGAACATATGGGATAATATATTATCGGCTTTCTACATTCGATTTGTACAGTTTAGAATTATTTAAAATATAATGTTTATATAAATTAAAATGTAATACAATTGAAATACCCAAGAGATAAAATATTAAAACTTTATAATTACGTAATTATCAAGCCCAACCAACTGGGTGCTGAATGGGTAGTTAAGTGACAATTTCGTGTAGTCGAATGTATAGGTATAAAATTACGGCGAGTCCAGGTTTTTAAACTGTAATAACTAGAAACAGTAAATCAACTGTTCAACAATTCTTTATAATCATAGAATAAATTACGCAAAAAATTAAAGCATTTAAGGTTTAATAGTTTCCCTATCTATAATTTAAATTATAATTTTTCCACCTCCTCAGCCCAGAAATACTTTACGATGTATAAATTTCAAAATTTAAATCAATTTCGAGAAGAAACATTTCTGTCTACGGAATTAAAAAGGTTTGTTAAAAAAACAGGTCGCTACATTTTGTTTTAACAAAGATGCAATAATTTAAAATTCGTAAATTGGCGTCATCGCGTCGGCGGCTAATGTAAAACGATATATAAAACAATAAGTTGCATTATCAACCGGTCTGGGCCGTATTGTTTGCATATACGAAATGCATACCAGGTAAGTTCAGTAAGATTTAAAATCTTATTTAAAAATTTAATTCAATAATTGTAATAAATTATCCGTCTTTGTTTAAATATTGCTTTACAGTAAGCATACAGTCGTGCACAGAAATTAGTTAAATATGGTTAAAAAAATACATAACTCAACGGAACTAAAAAGGTTATTTAAAATATAATTATAAAAAAGTAAATTGGCGTCGTCGTCTCGTCGACTAGGGAATTTAAAACAAAGAATAAAATGCATTATCAGCCGGTCTGGACTGTATCGTTTACACATGCGAAATACAAAGTAAGTTTTAAAAATTAATCCACTAAATAATTTATCTTTTTCTAAATATTGCTATCGGAATAATCGGAATAAGCATTCCGTACTTCAGTTTACATAATCGTAAGTACGCATAACAAAGTATAGGTAATTTTATACCTATACATTCGACTACACGAAATTGTGCACTTAACTACCCATTCAGCACCCAGTTGGTTGGGCTTGGTAATTATTAATAATATTAATGAAATATCTAACAAATATTTAATGCATCTTTTTTCAATTCTTTCCTTATGACTAACATACATAATGTTGAGAATTTGTACAGATAGGGTGAATGCGTGCAAATCAGGATTGCAAGCAAATTTGATATTAGTGTATAAAAAGTTATTCAAATTTGATCCAATAATTGAATAATAAACCAAGTAGCTTATGCGTATGTATGAAGGTCAACCTGTTTACATTCGAATTCTTTACATAGCAAAAACTGCAAAACGAGGCATAAAGAATATGTCTAATTGTCAGTACAGTTTAGAATTATCTATGTCAATCGTTTATTAATTATTTGTTTCGAACTTTTAATTCAATGCAGTATGCATTTAAATACAAAACTTATTTCAGAGGTTGATTTAAATAGTTTTATTGTTAATTTAAAATTGGTATGCAGTGCTTTTTATATGAATGTTAGGTTTTGTTTTAAGTATTGCTATTTTTAGTTTTAATATTTTTTAATAACTAACCAAGTAATAATAATTAACCAAGTAGTTTATTCTTATGTTCTGAAGTATGAAGGTCAACCTGTTTACATTCGATTTGTACAGATGAATCAAATAGGGTGAATCCATCAGTTAATGACCCAATCACGATTGCAAGCAAATTTGATATTAGTGAATTCAAATTTGATCCATCTGTCTAGTTGTCAGTACAGTTTAGAAAGAATTATTTATGTCAATCGTTTATTAATTATTATTTTTTATTTAAGTGAAGTCACAAAACCCTAATGAATGATCAGTGAATTCTAGTTAATGACCAAAAACCAGTGAATGACCAGATAACTTTTATTTCAAAAAATGTTTACATAACTTGTTAACATCAAAGCAACTTAGACTACAAATAATCTTTATTTGAGAAACAGCATAAGAGTTGCCCCTACTGCAGGCTAACTGTGGATGTTCGATTTTCTGTAAAATATTTATATGATTGTACCAGATTTGGTCAACCTTTTCAGACCATTTCCCATATTGAGGACCACTTTTGTGCATTACCCTAACTTCATATTCAGTGCCCTTTTTGGTAATAATCACACCTGGAAAGTAATCCATTTCATATTTTAATATTACAAAATTTGCAACTGAGAAAGTGGTTCTTGATTTTAATTTGCTCCTAGTCTCATTTTCCATCCCTGTTTCAGATTTGCTGGATGAAATCAATTAATTCTTTTCACTGTTTAAGATTGTCTGGCATTTTTCGTCATTGCTGTCATATGATTTGCCCGAGGCTGAAAGTATCTGAAGACAAGTCTGAGACAGATATTTTCTTTTTCTTGGTGTTTGAAATTTTTTTTCTGTAAAACTTTCTGCCTTTTAATAGCTCTATTAATAGCTTATTAAGTTTCTTGGTTTAACACTATATTATATAAATAAAATTATGTAATAATATATCTACGAAAATATAATAAATACATTAATCAATATGCAGTCATTTACTAGATTTAATAATAAATCCAGTAAATGACCGCTTTTATTTAAATTGTGACACAGACATTAAAACCCGGTCAAATATTGGTTCATAAAATCATAACCATTCGTACATTTGAAATATTACTAACAAACCCACCTCGTGTTGTTACATAAATATTATTTAAGATTTTTCAAATTTTGCCGCTAAACCAGTGAATGAGACCACTTCGGTCAATTACTGGGTTTAATGTAATTTATTGAACCAATATATGACCATGCATTATTAAAAAGTTAAACTTATTAATTATGCCTCTTTTTGCGTAGAAATAATAATTGTAGACTCCTTATAAACCATTAAAACTATAATTCACTATACTTCAAACAAAGTGTTACCATTCTATGACACTACATCACAGAACACAATGTACTTACCTTATTAGTTTGTTAGATATACAGAACAACACGCTGTACTTGCAACTTCATTCGTCATTTGTAAAAACTGGAACGAAATTGTGATGTTGTCGCTTTTAGCACAAAGTTACTAAATGTTAGAAAAACCGCTAATATAATTATGGTTAGCTTTATTAAAAATTTGACGACTTCTGTAGTGTAGACGTGAAATAAAAAATATACGTTTTTCTCAATATGTTATTTTATTTATAGTATATAAGATACAAAAGCCAGCTTATAATATGCATTACAATCAAACCTTACTAAAGCGATTAATATAAATTTTATGTCTATGTTCTATATCTAAAATTCTATTTACACTACACTACACCACATTTCTCGATACGTCTTTGAAACCGACACCGAACTACAACACTTTCCATCCACAATGATATTCGTGCTTGTCCGTAGGCGTAATTCCACGTAAATAAATAATGTATTTTATTATTCTCCTCCTTGATCGTAACACGTTTCTTTCGGTTACTCATTTTTTGTTGTCTACAAACTCTTCTATTGTAGACGTAAATGATTCCAAACCTTCCTTATTTAATTTATCCAACAAGCAATCTATACATATATTTCCTTTTAAATACGATTCACACAAGTCTACCCCTTTCTGAAACTTTAGAACTCTTTCTTTACACTCTGCATCGGTATAATATTTCCCTAGGCCATAGACTGCTTCGTGATCGGCATCAAAGCGTAGATCGCGTAACTCTTCCTGCACTCTCTGTACTGCACTTTTAATATCAATAGCCTTAGGCCACGATTGTGAGCTATAACACATCCACATCTTTATACAAGAACGTTTTGCAAGTCGATGTCACACTGAATTCTTTCCGGATACAATGCCACCAGTTCTAAAGCACACACAACGTTCTCGGACGGTGGTAAAGCAGATAACACTTGTTTAACGTTTTCGGTGGAATCCCCGCTTAATACACTCGATCCTTTTAATAAAATTGAACAAAATTTTACAAAATTTTTTAAACGAATTTCTAGCAGAGGAAGTAGTTCTAGAAGCTGAATGATGCTTTCAAATGTTTGGATCTAGCTGAGTGGTGCGGCTTGAAGTTATAGATATATCTATGCCCCCAATCCTTTCGGTGTAAATACAATCTCGTTGACCTTGCCTTGTTTCGTCTGTTCTCAACAACGTCTGCTTGAAATTAAAATAGCATTAAAATTTTTCTTTTTAAATCTTAGGTTCGCTTTTTGATTTTTCTATGTATGTGTAGGAGTTCATTCTTAAATGAAACAATATAATGTGACATATTTGCATGGTTTATTTAACTCACTACATTTTACAATACCTATAGGATTGTTTACACATTATGATTGACTTTGATGTATTAGAGGATTACATATTTCAAATTTTACAACCTTGTATTTACAGAGCACATTTATCTTTTATTTAAGGAATATATCGTTAAGTCCCGGCGTAATTTTCACGTTTCTAATCAATGTATGGATGCGCTGGATGTTTCAGCACCTTGATTCATTGTTCTTTACGCGGATAAACATCACAACACTTTAACTCTCCATTGTTAAGATGGTGATACGACACAAATGTTCCGTTCGAAACTTGCCCGCATTATACTTGTCTATACATGTCATGATGGGACTTTTTATATTTGTATCGTACCATTCGTTTAACGGCTCTTCCAACTGTTTCGGCGATGTCGCACCTTTTCCATCCAACCATATGCTTTCCCCATTTAAGTCCATTGAATATGCAAACGTCACTAGCGCAAACACCAGATAACCAGCTTCAAGAACACGCTTCTCTTTGACGCGTTTAATGAATGCCTCTTTGTGGTGGTCTAAAGTTTTCTCGACGTTTCTACCGTATAGTTCTTCGTCTCTCATTTCATCGTCGTCGTCCTCAAAATCGAATGTTACTAAAACGGTTGCCTCTACCACGTTCATGATGCTGTACTACTGAAGTATTCTTGCATATGCGTTTATATATACTGAGTTGACGGGTGGGGTACAAGGTCATGGTCTTTAATGGTAACGATAACGAGCGATACAATATATTCCCATGCTTACACCCACTACTGCAACTAACAGGGTGCCCAAGGTCACCACGGAAGCATAACACGTTTCAATGCTGACTTTACATTGTTATACCGGACTATTCCCGATGGTTTGCCACTCACTGTCCTTAGTATGTGTTGGGTACACGAATTTGACCCTGAATCGTACTTCTTGCGTTCTATTGCCGACCTCGTGTTTAAACATTCCCATTTGTTGCAACGTCACTGGTTGCATTCCATACCAAACACTCGTATTGAAGTCATAGGAAATAAAAGCTGCTGTTGTATCTGGGAGTTTTGCAACGTACACTACACCCTCGTACAAGGTTGCTAATAATATTACCGCCTTGATTGGCAACATCTTCCTTAGTGTTATATTCTATGTTGTATTTGGTTCTTGCATCTTCTTTTAACCACAAACATCTCTACCACTTTCATCGTTAATGGGTGCTAACACGTTTGCAAACACGCAATGTGGTGACCATTTCAGGTGCTCTACGATTGGGCTATCCGATGGTTCCCATATGAAAATGTTCACTCGGCAATAAAAACATTCTACTCTATCTTCACGTCCCGTGTAGACAAATCCGGCCTCAGCTAAAGATTTTGGGGTTTGTATACCCTTCCAATTACGAAATGATAACACTCGTTCTGTCAAGCACGTATTCTGCAAGCTAGCTTCTACACACATTTTGAACTTTCAATACTTGCAACCTGCTATATATACCTAGTGAAATTTCAAAAAGAAGTTAATTTAAATTTTAATTTTAATCGAAGGAAATTTGTTGTTCGAAATTAGTATTTCCAAACCATTTCTTAAATTTAATTGCTCGGATCAAACTGTTTTAAACTACCTATGTAGTAACTGTGAATTATAGATTTTCAATGCTTATATTAAATAGCTGTTTAACCATATTATTGTTTTATATGTTTATTTAGTTTTTGTTATGTATTGTATCTAGTTACCTATTTTCTGTATGTATTTATCCTTAGCAACGGGTTTGTTTATCAATCTTATCTACCTTTGATAATGACACAAAGTGTCGAAACAATATTGTCAGGTTAAGATATTAATAAAACTTGTGAAACTTTAATTAATCTTTGTATTTATATTATATTTCATGATTATGGAGTTCCACAAAGTAAGGCTGGAGACAGTAAACGATATTATTGTTTATTTTTAGCTAAATTTCAAAAATTGTAAACAAAATTATGCGTTTTCTAAAATGTTTTATTGTCTTTTATTTTTATGTTTTATTTTGTAAGTTACTACAAGTCTACGGTTAATCAACTCATGCGTTGCATTCGATGACCTAGTACTACAAATTAATCTGATGAAATTCCATCCGGAATATAAAAACAATAGGGCTCGTCCAGGATTTGAACCCGGGACCTCTCACACCCTAAGCGATAATCATACCTTTAGACCAACGAGCCTGTTATATATGGAAAAATTTTGCTTCGAGAAGATTAGTATGTTTCTCATTGCATCTGAATAATATAAAATATAGAACCGATCTTGATACAGGCATTTTTAAAATTTGACATAATGTTTTAGCTAAAATTATAGGTCGCTTTGCTCTTATACACAACATTATTAACAGATTTATTTATTATACGATTTACTTCGAGTAATGCAATTACGTGAGTATCCAGTGTGAAAGTAAATATTGCGATTATGTATTATATAATTTTACAGTGTTGAGTAGAATATTTGGCAAAACAAACCTTACAAGACATTCAATCGGCTGACCGAAGAACAATTTGACAATTACTAATACATTCTTGCTGACAATGCAACGTATTTCGCAAGCTAACCCTCAAGTGGAAGATTTATACCAGAGGTATTAAGATTTCTTCGAATAATATTAAGGGGTAAAAGACATACGATGAACAGATATCGAACATACATCAGTTAACATTCTGAATATACTAAAATTATATGGGGTATATAATAAATTAAAACTTATTATTATAAATTTAAAGAGCGCGACATATTTTTCAAATTCTATTCTCTCTATAAAACAACCCGGCTATTGGAGACATAAATCACTCTAAAATATTATTATTAAAATTAAGAAATGTATTGCTTGTTATAATTTGCGCGCGGAAGGGTATTCTACCCAAAACTCTGCAGGTTCATCTCTTCTAAAATATTTAAATTAATCAATCGTTTTATGAAATCCATAGAGAATTATACAATCTTATTAAATAAGTCTAGAAACAGATTTATACCAGAACGTTTACTGAGACAGAGAGAGGTTGAGAAATAAGAAGCTTTTATAGAATGTATTTCGTTTATTTTGTCATCATATCAAAAATATCATATTACATATAAATACTATTACAATACGACTATATTCACGCTACTTTATTTTTAATTCTGTATAAAGTTGGTGGTTGTATGATCGGAAAGATTGCACATGTTTATAAATATTTACATTGTATAATACAACATTCCTATAGTCTTCCAAAGTCAGTTCTTTTTTGATAACATCCTTCTAGATACCTTTAGCTGTTTTGGTAAGCTTGCCCTCTACATCTACAGCATATGCTTTTGCCCCTGTTCCCAGAAATTCCAAGAGAATTCTACCCTAGTAAACGTAGTAAACGTAGTAAACGTAGTAGACGTAGTAAACGTAGTAGACGTAGTAAACGTAGTAAAAGTAGTAAACGTAGTAACCGTAGTAAACGTAGTATACGTAGTAAGCGTAGTAAACACAGTAAACGTAGTAAACGCAGTAAACGCCGTAAACGTGGTAAACGTAGTAAACGCAGTAAACGTTGTAAATGTAGTAAACGTAGCAAACGTAGTAAACGTAGTAAACGTGGTAAACGTAGTAAACGCAGTAAACGCAGTAAGCGTAGCAAACGTAGTAACATTAGTAAACTTAATAAACACAGTAAACGCAGTAAACGTGGTAAACGTAGTAAACGCAGTAAACGTGGTAAACGTAGTAAACGCAGTAAACGCAGTAATTTGTTAACAAACTTTTCCAGTTTAAAATTATTTAATAGCGTTTACCTGCAACGATAGATATAGAAACTCAGAAATTGTTCTAAGTCCTTCAATAAGTTAAAATTTTTAATAACTCGACAACCGCTGGAAATTCGACCAAAATAACATTTTTAAGACTCTTCCTCGTACCCCTAGAGCCGTTTTCAGGACGAACCAATCGATTAAACAGACTCCAAAAGGTCCAATGCCAAAAAAATTTTTTGAAAATTTAAAAATACCGATAGAAATGATAGAAAATATTTTTAAAAAGTAAAAATCGCAATTTTTCATCGAAATTCAGCACATGCTCATTATTTTAAAACGCGAACTTAATTTGTTAACAAACTTTTCAGTTTAAAATTATTTAATAGCGTTTACCTGCAACGATAGATATAGAAACACAGAAATTGTTGTAAGTCCCTCAATAAGTTAAATTTTTTAATAACTCTTTCTCAAATTTGTTCAAGGTCAAAACATTGTTGTCATATTGTTGACCTTGAGAATGCGGTGTTGTCACGTTCAGGTGACAGCAATATATTCAAGGTCACCAATATGACAACAATGTTTTGACCTTGAACAAATTTGAGAAAGAGTTATTAAAAAATTTAACTTATTGAGGGACTTACAACAATTTCTGTGTTTCTATATCTATCGTTGCAGGTAAACGCTATTAAATAATTTTAAACTGAAAAGTTTGTTAACAAATTAAGTTCGCGTTTTAAAATAATGAGCATGTGCTGAATTTCGATGAAAAATTGCGATTTTTACTTTTTAAAAATATTTTCTATCATTTCTATCGGTATTTTTAAATTTTCAAAAAATTTTTTTGGCATTGGACCTTTTGGAGTCTGTTTAATCGATTGGTTCGTCCTGAAAACGGCTCTAGGGGTACGAGGAAGAGTCTTAAAAATGTTATTTTGGTCGAATTTCCAGCGGTTGTCGAGTTATTAAAAATTTTAACTTATTGAAGGACTTAGAACAATTTCTGAGTTTCTATATCTATCGTTGCAGGTAAACGCTATTAAATAATTTTAAACTGGAAAAGTTTGTTAACAAATTACTGCGTTTACTGCGTTTACTACGTTTACCACGTTTACTGCGTTTACTACGTTTACCACGTTTACTGCGTTTACTGTGTTTATTAAGTTTACTAATGTTACTACGTTTGCTACGCTTACTGCGTTTACTGCGTTTACTACGTTTACCACGTTTACTACGTTTACTACGTTTGCTACGTTTACTACATTTACAACGTTTACTGCGTTTACTACGTTTACCACGTTTACGGCGTTTACTGCGTTTACTACGTTTACTGTGTTTACTACGCTTACTACGTATACTACGTTTACTACGGTTACTACGTTTACTACTTTTACTACGTTTACTACGTCTACTACGTTTACTACGTCTACTACGTTTACTACGTTTACTACGTTTACTAGGGTAGAATTCTCTTGGAATTTCTGGGAACAGGGGCAAAAGCATATGCTGTAGATGTAGAGGGCAAGCTTACCAAAACAGCTAAAGGTATCTAGAAGGATGTTATCAAAAAAGAACTGACTTTGGAAGACTATAGGAATGTTGTATTATACAATGTAAATATTTATAAACATGTGCAATCTTTCCGATCATACAACCACCAACTTTATACAGAATTAAAAATAAAGTAGCGTGAATATAGTCGTATTGTAATAGTATTTATATGTAATATGATATTTTTGATATGATGACAAAATAAACGAAATACATTCTATAAAAGCTTCTTATTTCTCAACCTCTCTCTGTCTCAGTAAACGTTCTGGTATAAATCTGTTTCTAGACTTATTTAATAAGATTGTATAATTCTCTATGGATTTCATAAAACGATTGATTAATTTAAATATTTTAGAAGAGATGAACCTGCAGAGTTTTGGGTAGAATACCCTTCCGCGCGCAAATTATAACAAGCAATACATTTCTTAATTTTAATAATAATATTTTAGAGTGATTTATGTCTCCAATAGCCGGGTTGTTTTATAGAGAGAATAGAATTTGAAAAATATGTCGCGCTCTTTAAATTTATAATAATAAGTTTTAATTTATTATATACCCCATATAATTTTAGTATATTCAGAATGTTAACTGATGTATGTTCGATATCTGTTCATCGTATGTCTTTTACCCCTTAATATTATTCGAAGAAATCTTAATACCTCTGGTATAAATCTTCCACTTGAGGGTTAGCTTGCGAAATACGTTGCATTGTCAGCAAGAATGTATTAGTAATTGTCAAATTGTTCTTCGGTCAGCCGATTGAATGTCTTGTAAGGTTTGTTTTGCCAAATATTCTACTCAACACTGTAAAATTATATAATACATAATCGCAATATTTACTTTCACACTGGATACTCACGTAATTGCATTACTCGAAGTAAATCGTATAATAAATAAATCTGTTAATAATGTTGTGTATAAGAGCAAAGCGACCTATAATTTTAGCTAAAACATTATGTCAAATTTTAAAAATGCCTGTATCAAGATCGGTTCTATATTTTATATTATTCAGATGCAATGAGAAACATACTAATCTTCTCGAAGCAAAATTTTTCCATATATAACAGGCTCGTTGGTCTAAAGGTATGATTATCGCTTAGGGTGTGAGAGGTCCCGGGTTCAAATCCTGGACGAGCCCTATTGTTTTTATATTCCGGATGGAATTTCATCAGATTAATTTGTAGTACTAGGTCATCGAATGCAACGCATGAGTTGATTAACCGTAGACTTGTAGTAACTTACAAAATAAAACATAAAAATAAAAGACAATAAAACATTTTAGAAAACGCATAATTTTGTTTACAATTTTTGAAATTTAGCTAAAAATAAACAATAATATCGTTTACTGTCTCCAGCCTTACTTTGTGGAACTCCATAATCATGAAATATAATATAAATACAAAGATTAATTAAAGTTTCACAAGTTTTATTAATATCTTAACCTGACAATATTGTTTCGACACTTTGTGTCATTATCAAAGGTAGATAAGATTGATAAACAAACCCGTTGCTAAGGATAAATACATACAGAAAATAGGTAACTAGATACAATACATAACAAAAACTAAATAAACATATAAAACAATAATATGGTTAAACAGCTATTTAATATAAGCATTGAAAATCTATAATTCACAGTTACTACATAGGTAGTTTAAAACAGTTTGATCCGAGCAATTAAATTTAAGAAATGGTTTGGAAATACTAATTTCGAACAACAAATTTCCTTCGATTAAAATTAAAATTTAAATTAACTTCTTTTTGAAATTTCACTAGGTATATATAGCAGGTTGCAAGTATTGAAAGTTCAAAATGTGTGTAGAAGCTAGCTTGCAGAATACGTGCTTGACAGAACGAGTGTTATCATTTCGTAATTGGAAGGGTATACAAACCCCAAAATCTTTAGCTGAGGCCGGATTTGTCTACACGGGACGTGAAGATAGAGTAGAATGTTTTTATTGCCGAGTGAACATTTTCATATGGGAACCATCGGATAGCCCAATCGTAGAGCACCTGAAATGGTCACCACATTGCGTGTTTGCAAACGTGTTAGCACCCATTAACGATGAAAGTGGTAGAGATGTTTGTGGTTAAAAGAAGATGCAAGAACCAAATACAACATAGAATATAACACTAAGGAAGATGTTGCCAATCAAGGCGGTAATATTATTAGCAACCTTGTACGAGGGTGTAGTGTACGTTGCAAAACTCCCAGATACAACAGCAGCTTTTATTTCCTATGACTTCAATACGAGTGTTTGGTATGGAATGCAACCAGTGACGTTGCAACAAATGGGAATGTTTAAACACGAGGTCGGCAATAGAACGCAAGAAGTACGATTCAGGGTCAAATTCGTGTACCCAACACATACTAAGGACAGTGAGTGGCAAACCATCGGAATAGTCCGGTATAACAATGTAAAGTCAGCATTGAAACGTGTTATGCTTCCGTGGTGACCTTGGGCACCCTGTTAGTTGCAGTAGTGGGTGTAAGCATGGGAATATATTGTATCGCTCGTTATCGTTACCATTAAAGACCATGACCTTGTACCCCACCCGTCAACTCAGTATATATAAACGCATATGCAAGAATACTTCAGTAGTGAACGTGGTAGAGGCAACCGTTTTAGTAACATTCGATTTTGAGGACGACGACGATGAAATGAGAGACGAAGAACTATACGGTAGAAACGTCGAGAAAACTTTAGACCACCACAAAGAGGCATTCATTAAACGCGTCAAAGAGAAGCGTGTTCTTGAAGCTGGTTATCTGGTGTTTGCGCTAGTGACGTTTGCATATTCAATGGACTTAAATGGGGAAAGCATATGGTTGGATGGAAAAGGTGCGACATCGCCGAAACAGTTGGAAGAGCCGTTAAACGAATGGTACGATACAAATATAAAAAGTCCCATCATGACATGTATAGACAAGTATAATGCGGGCAAGTTTCGAACGGAACATTTGTGTCGTATCACCATCTTAACAATGGAGAGTTAAAGTGTTGTGATGTTTATCCGCGTAAAGAACAATGAATCAAGGTGCTGAAACATCCAGCGCATCCATACATTGATTAGAAACGTGAAAATTACGCCGGGACTTAACGATATATTCCTTAAATAAAAGATAAATGTGCTCTGTAAATACAAGGTTGTAAAATTTGAAATATGTAATCCTCTAATACATCAAAGTCAATCATAATGTGTAAACAATCCTATAGGTATTGTAAAATGTAGTGAGTTAAATAAACCATGCAAATATGTCACATTATATTGTTTCATTTAAGAATGAACTCCTACACATACATAGAAAAATCAAAAAGCGAACCTAAGATTTAAAAAGAAAAATTTTAATGCTATTTTAATTTCAAGCAGACGTTGTTGAGAACAGACGAAACAAGGCAAGGTCAACGAGATTGTATTTACACCGAAAGGATTGGGGGCATAGATATATCTATAACTTCAAGCCGCACCACTCAGCTAGATCCAAACATTTGAAAGCATCATTCAGCTTCTAGAACTACTTCCTCTGCTAGAAATTCGTTTAAAAAATTTTGTAAAATTTTGTTCAATTTTATTAAAAGGATCGAGTGTATTAAGCGGGGATTCCACCGAAAACGTTAAACAAGTGTTATCTGCTTTACCACCGTCCGAGAACGTTGTGTGTGCTTTAGAACTGGTGGCATTGTATCCGGAAAGAATTCAGTGTGACATCGACTTGCAAAACGTTCTTGTATAAAGATGTGGATGTGTTATAGCTCACAATCGTGGCCTAAGGCTATTGATATTAAAAGTGCAGTACAGAGAGTGCAGGAAGAGTTACGCGATCTACGCTTTGATGCCGATCACGAAGCAGTCTATGGCCTAGGGAAATATTATACCGATGCAGAGTGTAAAGAAAGAGTTCTAAAGTTTCAGAAAGGGGTAGACTTGTGTGAATCGTATTTAAAAGGAAATATATGTATAGATTGCTTGTTGGATAAATTAAATAAGGAAGGTTTGGAATCATTTACGTCTACAATAGAAGAGTTTGTAGACAACAAAAAATGAGTAACCGAAAGAAACGTGTTACGATCAAGGAGGAGAATAATAAAATACATTATTTATTTACGTGGAATTACGCCTACGGACAAGCACGAATATCATTGTGGATGGAAAGTGTTGTAGTTCGGTGTCGGTTTCAAAGACGTATCGAGAAATGTGGTGTAGTGTAGTGTAAATAGAATTTTAGATATAGAACATAGACATAAAATTTATATTAATCGCTTTAGTAAGGTTTG